>JARHVA010001933.1:2385000-2452500 GCA_037957365.1 Torreya grandis | reverse complement strand
CTAAAATACAAGAAGTGGGAGAGAAGGAAACCAAAACCTTATCTTAAGAAAATGGAAAGGAGATAAAGTAACCCTAAAGTGAATTCACCTAAGTGCCTCCATATTACATCCTTGAATATATCACCCAATACTTGAGAATTTTACTTCTTAATCATGGTGATCTCACCATACACCACACATCCTCATAATTAGAAAAGAAAAAATGAGTTTAAGAAAGAAGGAAAGAAAGGGGAAGGAGGAATTGTAGGATAAATAACCCCTGAGAATACTATAAGAAAATTAATTGGGGATATTTGTTAACTAAATAAATATAATTTAAAACCTACATTTATTACACCATAAATTAAGTGTTCTTATTACACCATAATATGGAGGTAAATTTAACCTACAAAATTAAATTTTCATGGTTATTCGGTCACATTCTATTCATGACACGATAACTTGGTAACATGGACCACATTATTAATATTTAAAATGAACACAATAATTTGTGTCATAAAATTTATATTTAATAAATTACATAATTTATAATCTTTAATCCATTAAACTTGATATTTCATAATCTAAAATGTTCCCTATTAAACCATGTTTGTTTGGCCACTAAAATACATTTTTAATTTTTTGTCATCTAAAATATACCCTATTAAATTTGGGGGATCAAATGTGTGATGATTATACTAAAAATTCAATAATATTGGATCTATGATAGTCAATATTTTATATTATAGAATTCACCCTTGTTACACCACTAGATTTCCTAAACTTTATTCTTAAATTAATACCTATAAACATTGCATTCATATGCAAATAATATTAATCACCCCACCACAAATGATAATATTGAGATATATTATTAATATTTCACACATATCAATATATAATGGGATTATAAATAACTCCATTTTATTCATGTATGATTTTGAGACATATTTAAGATTCATTTTGCACTTTAGAATGTACTCAATATTATCCCATAATTAAAAAAACTACATCTAATAGTATATGATGAGGCCCAAAATTATCCCTCTTCATGCTTCTTGATATTTCCTAAAATACCTTCCTATGTTACTATCCACACCCTTTTCACCTACAAGATTTTGATACTGGATAATATTATATGAATAATGTATATGCACATTGTTTTGGTTAAAAATATTTATATTTATATAAATTAGTATGAATTAATTTCTTTAGTGTTTATGGTGTTACTAATGGAAAGTGAATAATGCACAATACACTTATTTCTAATACCCCTACTATGAATAAAATAGTTTCATCATGTTTGTTTTTCAACCTTAATAAGTGGATACATGCATTTCTAGGCTAAAATGGACAAGTTTTGAAACATAAGAAAAATTGACATGAAGGAAATTCCTATTTCTAAATATTATTACATATTTGGATTCCCCTTGAAAAGTTATACATTTTTTAAAATGGCATCTCATTTTGAGTTACTATGTGAAAGTTATGTCTCCTAGATGCAATCCACAACATCTTATTAGAATCACCCAAAGCCACTAGCCAAAGAGAACCCACAATAATGGTTTAGGTGGTCACTTTACAAAAATAGCATGTAACGTCTACCCAAAAACTAACCCATAACAAGTAGATGTGTAAATATATATCTAACCATGAAAATTAAAATATAGATAAAGATAAATTCATGATCCCGTGAATCTATGGATGAATATTATATTCTTTCTAAATTATTTTATGGTTGTAACATAATATACTTTTGTTTATAGTATTATAACAATATGGTTTTTTATTCATATTGTTGTAACTATCTATATTTTGTGGAAAACCATAATATATATGGTTTGAGCTATTTTGTTGTTGGAAATTATAAATAAACTACCCACCTCCCCTATATAAGGAGCATATCTATAGGCAGTGAGGATATTAATAGTGAGTTCTTGACTTAATAGACATAGTTTTTAGTTTATAGTTGTAAAGCTAGAGAATATTTTTGTATTTCTATAAGTTTGCCATAGTATAATTATTATACAATAAAATCAATATTATACAAATTTAGTTGTATAAGGAGGAGATAATTCAATATCTAATCTAAATGAGGAAGATCCCACTCACACAGATTTGATAGACTAATTTATCATCCATTATATTATTTTTATTTTTGTGTATGTTTATGCATCCATTTCTTATTTTCTTATTGATTATGTTATTTACTTTATTTCATATGTGTATAAGCATCTTATATTTCTATACATTAAACTCATTGTGGGAAATTTCTAAATTAGATGTTTGTATTTCATTTTCAGATTTGATACTCACATTCATATTAAAAAGTAGCTTAGATTTTATTTATGAAATTTTTATTTCATGCAAGTGTGTTTAGATTACATCATTTAAATTTATGTAAGTGTGTTAATATTATGCAAGGATTAGGACCCAAACCTTAAATAGAGACTAGTGTTACATATATACTGTTAATATATTTAAATACTAAATCCCATTGATTAATAATTAATGATTGTATCATAACTAATAAACAGAATGGTTCCACCTATAAATAGTGCATGTCGAGTTAAACATAGTGGTTAGTATGTGTTAGGTTTAATTGGGAAGATGATTTTGCCTATCAGTATCAATCATTCTCCCTAATGTTTTCACTATTTTCAAACCCTAACTCCACTTAAAAAATTTGTGAGGTGGTGAAGCTACCAAAATAAAGGATATAAAAGGAAATCTAGTGTGGGATGGGAAAACATTTTATTGTAATATTATTTTTCTTAACTTCACACTCAAATACACCTATTAACATGCATTAAGGAGACACTAGTGAAAGTTTAGTCTTTGAAATCCTTTTTATTTTAGTTTTTCTCAAGTAGCTCTTAATTTATATTTTAGAGGTATAATTTTGATTTTTTTCCTTAAAAAACATCAAATATTTATAAAATGATTTCATTTTCCATCACAAAGTTATGAATTTTATTTTATTTTATTTGTCTTCAATTTTTGTTTTAATTTAACATGTACAATATAGTAATAGACATAACCATCAGATAAAATATAGTATTTAGGTAGTAGAATGATTTTCACATTTTTTTAGGGCCCTTATTTAGTAACAATGTTTGATATATGTATTTTTGTGGTAGTGTCCTTAAAAATATTTTTCTTTAACATTGGGTTTATTAAAAGGTATTTTTTGGTGAAGTATTTTTTAAAATAAACCCTAAGTTTCACTCATGTTACAAAGGTATGTTATTTTATTTTTTTGGATGCTCAAAAATTAAATCATCTTGGGCACTTACACCATATATAGCTTATGACAAAAAAGGTGGTCTGACTTAACATTAAAAAATGTTAAGATAAATTTGACCAAATAAATAAATAACATAAAATTCAACAAAAGAACCAAATTGATCTAACCAAAAATCCATGATTACTTTGTTCATCCTTAAAAGTTCTCCAAGATGGAGAGATATTAATCTAACATTATTTTTTCTAATTTTTTACTAGCTTCCATTCTTCATATGCCCCCAATTTGATATAATTTTAATTTAAAATTCCATTTCTTTCCTTATGATTACCTTTATTATGTTCATACTTATTATCATTATTATCAATAGACTTACCATTTTGATTTGATTTGACCAATGAATTTACCTCAACCTTTTTTAATCCTTTGGACCTCTCTAAATCCATTTCTTCCCATCAAGTTGGATTAATTTCCACAACATCAAGCTATTCCTTATTAGCCTCCTTACCCCAATAAGATTCACAGTTACACTTAATGTTTTGGTAGGAATCAGAAAGATGTCCAACCTAAAAATAGTTCCATCATTTGAAGGATATTTATTCAAAATAAAGGGTTTGAAACTAGCTTCTATTAAGTACTTACAACTCAATACTTTTAGGAAAATTTTGAGAAATATCTAGACAAACCAAAATTCTAGTAAAGGTGGTGTAAAGAAGTTTTAATGAAGAGTCACCAATTTTTAACAAAACCCCCAATGCTGAGCTAATAAATAAAAGACTTGATTTAGTCTAAAATTGTATTAAAATATATGGCAATCTCACCCATACAAGATGCAATGAAATATTTTTAGTTAAAGGGTTAAAATCAGGAGTCTAGGGTTTCAAGAGTAAAATGTGATCTTCAAAGCTCCAAATTTTATCTTGAAAAATGTTATTTTGATTAACCATACAATCAAAGGAAATAATAAAAAACCCTTTGAAATAAGATTAAATCTCCATATTATCTTCTATCAAAAATATCTAAGAATTTGAAAGCCAATTATGTAAGGAGGAAAGGGATAGCCAAAACCTATCAATATGGTAGACCAAACTCCTCTTTAAAAACCATTTTTCTCCTTCAAAAACATCCATCAGGTCTTGATTTTCAAAATTAACAAAAAGATATTTTTTAAATAAACCCTACCCTAATCCACAGTTTCAACCATAACTAACCCTTTCATAAATATGGATTGGGAATTTCATTCCACCTCCTAGTATTTTTTTTATTTATAGGTGTGTTGAAATCATTGAATCTTAGTTTCCTTACAACTAGCATCCACCAACAAAGTTTGTAATAGAGTCTGATATCCATAAAAATAATTTAAAGTATATATGTTTTATATTTTTTAGTTCTAAATTCCCTACTAAACATGTATGAAAAATGCGAAGCATACATCATGCACATGAATTATTTTCTTACATGTCCATTAATGAATTCATATCTACATAAATTTAAGCATTTCCACTAAAAATAAAAATTATGCATATGTAAAATTAGTGGATATATTTAAGAATGAATAATTATTTTCATCTACCAAATTTATAATATTTGTCTAAACTTTTCTATTCATGTATGTAATTTCTTTCCACTTTCTTTCCTTTCATTTTCATTCAAAACAAATAATCATAGACCCTACGGAGGTATTTTTTGTGAATATGTTGTCATTCTTAGCATTATCACAAATTATACTTGAGAACTATGAATAATTCATAAAGATAATTCATTTTTAATATAAATATTGAAGGTCTAAGACTATTTTTTTATGTGTTTAGATGATGTGTCTGAGTGCTTAATTTTGATTACATCTCAATGTTTCTAGACATGATAATTTGAACACTACATATATGTTGATGGATGTCCATGTTCTATGTGAAATTTTTATCTGCCACATATCACCCTAGTTATCAAACTAAATAGTTATAATTCTTCTTATCCATTATCATCCACCAATTTTTTGGGGATATAATATGGACATACATCAAATAATAATTAAAATTAGAGATATTTCAAGTTTTTAGTTTAAAACATCTTGATACATATATAAAAAATGTGTAATCATATATTAGGAACTTTAATTATTTTCATACATGTCTAGTAAAACATATAAAAAATTGTCTAAAATATATCTACTCTAATTGTTTGATGGAGGTTCACACTTAATATTTTGGATTATTTATATACTAAATGTCAACCAACTCTTTGATATACTAAATATTTATATTATTATTATCCTTTAAGATCTCTTATCATTTTAAGAATGTATCGTGGTTATGTTATATGCACATCTAGTAAAAAAAGTGTAGTTCCCTGAAAAGAAAAACGACTGCTTGAATTATTTTATTCCATGACAGAATGAAAATTTATATAGGTGCAACATTTTTAGTAGTCAATGTTTTATTTATCACTCTAAAGTTAGATCAACATAATCATTAAAAAAAAGTGATTAATTCCTAATATAGAGTAATTAAATCTAAAACCTCACTTCAAGAAACTAGGGAAGATTGATTAAAGGTCTAGCCTTGTCAATAATTTACCTTAATTCCATTAAAGGTTGTAAATTAGAGGGAAATAAATTACCCATTGATATCAAACCAAATATAAATATATAAAAATGGTTAAATCCATCATCTAAATCCTATAATAACATGTTATGTAGTGTAAAGTCATTGCATTTTTTATTCATAAACATTCCATAGTAACTCTTCATGAGTGAAGTGAGTGATACAAAACCATAACACATGTTTGAGTAAGGAATATTATTAATCCATAAGTCTATACCAAGGAAAAGCATATTATCATACTATTATATGATACAACACCATTTTGTGTTTGTAAGATTATGTATAATTGTAGTCACTAAAATTAATAATTAATGCTAAAAAAATGCACTTGTGACCACTTCTTATACACACTTATATTATGCTCAACTCCACATTTATTAAATTTTATTCATTTAAATTTATATAAAAATTATTTATTTTATTAAATTATAATAATTTGTATTTCTATTCTTCATTTTAAGTAGCTTGAACTCACTATTAGAATGATCCACTCTTTTAGTTTAGTTGTATCTACTCCTTAGACAAGGGTACTCATTTAGGAAAATCCCAATCATTGGTAGTCTCTAAGGCCATTAATTTTAACCTCCAACTAAACAATGGATAATATTTCAAAATCAAATTCACCTAATAGGTCATCCTTAACATTTTGAAATTACCATTCAAGAAATTTCCCAAAACACCATTATATAAGCATATTTTACATTCATTTGTTCACTAGGTGGAAATAAGCTTCCATATTTTAAACTTAAAATTTATTCTAATTGTAAATTGAGAGGTAAATACATATTATTACTAATTATAAGTCTATATATCCGAAGTATCCATAAGTTAAGTTTGAATACATATTCAAGGTCACGAATAATTATTGAATCACATTATTACACTAGGATTTCACTAACATATAACATGACACTAATATACCACACACACTACTATATCATGGGATAACTACATATATTTTAATCCATTTTTAGAGTATTTGTATATAGGTAAAAATAAACATCCCCTTTTTACCCATCTAGTATATTTTTTTATCCTTGTTAATTGATCTAGTGTTCCAATTGAAGAATAATGTACAAGATAACACTTGTAAAAAATCTAATAGACCTAATGGCACACACAAGACCTACATGTGAAGGATCATTTCTTTAAATTTATAGAGATGGTAAAAATCCTACGAGACATTAGTTCACCCTAAAAAATATAATGTAATTTATTCTTGTTCAAATAGCATGTCCTTGTCCCAAAATCAAGTAGAACCCTATTCATGATTCACAATCATCTCATATAGTCCCATAGTTGATCACATTGTCATTATTGAATTCCATAGAATCTAAGTGTTATCTAAGCTATTTGTCTTTACTATTTTAGTCTTTTACCATATTTCCATAAATAGTAAGTTCTAAATTAGTCATGTATAATATAAATTAATATTTTTTCATAAAATTTTGTCATAATTAGATTAAAAATTTATTAACTCACTAATTTTGATAAAAATATTGGTGGACTCATCTATTGATTGAATATTGCAAACCTTAATCATTCATGTTTCTAGGGTTTCTTTCCATTTTTAATTATTTTTAAATATTATATTAGGGATTTTTATATTTGATAAATTATTTACTAACAAAAATTTCAAGTTTATATTTCATATTTTATGCAATGACTGTGATATTTGTTTCCACCTCTCTTAGAAGGAGTGTTAGATTATGTCATACCCAAGTTCAACATACTCACATTTTAGTTCATATCATCACTATTATAGATTTGGTTAATGATTTAATGATTATGAAAAAGAGAATTAAAAGTGTATCTTTCATATAATCTTGGTATGAAATATGAGTTCATATATATTGTTAGAGAGGAAATAATAAAACATTTGAAATTCAATCACTAGAGACATAACCTACTATGGGATCCCTACCTTTCTATACACTACTCAATAAAAATTTCATAAAAAAATATGATATAGGTGAAACAAAAGGGTTTAAATAGATAAATACACTAATCTATACTCTTCCAATTTTTACATCACCTTTGGTTAGAATGCATTCTATCCATGACGTATAGTTCCTTATGAAGACAATTTTATATATACAGACTAAGGTTTTATAAATGAAACAAAGTGTTTTGAAAGATAATCACCTACTTGATTCATATAATTTATTTCATATTCCATTGGTTTAAAATATTTCAACATATATTTTAACAACTAGTTTTATGGCACCTGATGGAAAGGGTGACCTTGAGTAACATATGAAAACATTCCATATAACATGTTTTTGACTATGCATCCAAAATACATTTTTGACAAAGTTAATTCCCAAAAGTTTGAAATAATATGATCTAAGATGGTTTTATGATTTACCACATTAGTTAGTTCATGTTTTCAATACTTTGACATATTTTTTTCATGCACATTTCTCAATCAATATAAGTGAAAATATTCTTATGCTTAGATTGCTTAGTGCAATAATGAATCCAATGAGCCTATCTTAGATTATACTTTATGTTATAAAATCATGTTATCATTAATGAATAATTATATGGTGGATAAGTAATATCCATACATATTAAAATATATCTTGCTTCCACTTTTGCATAAATATATTATGTTAAAAAAGTTTCTATCATTCACAAATTTATCTCACACAGTTAAGGAAAGAGAGGTTAAGTTGTTGGAAATGAATAAGCTAAATTATGTAAGTAACCCAAGTTATACTTATCAGGAAAATAATAAAAGTAAGATAATAAAAAATGTGAGACAAAATAATAATAATAATAATAATAATAATAATAATAATAATAATAATAATAGTGATCAAAATACAATATTTAATGTAATTTTAGAACATAATCCATGCATTGTATTATTGGCTCCTCTAAGGAGATAGTTTACCAACTTGATAGAAGCTACATAAAAAGTGATAAAAAATTTATCAAAATGTAACCTAATATCACTTACTACCATTAAATAGGTTGATGTGAGTAAACCTCTTATAAAATTTATTTGATCATAAGTCATTGTGTGTTTTTCATAGATCACCAGGGCATACTACTAGCATATGCTTTAGTTTGAGATAGGATATATAATTTGATAAATGAGAACATCATTTATGTGGATCCATATACTAATATTAAAAAATTGAAACCAAGTGATATTAAAATAATAAATATATTAAATGATCCTTTCCCTAAGAATATAACTCAATAAATAATAGATAAATCATAAGTGTATTACACATATAATACACATCCTCCACCCATTTATTATCATCCTCATATATAGGCACAACATCCTTTGAATGGAATTATTAGTACATATCATAATTTAATGACATATATACCACTTATCACATTCATAGAGTATGAGATAGTTGATGATGCTTCTAAATTATAGTATTTATTCATTTGAGATTACATTGATCATAAATCTATATAGAGTGACATGATTCATAATAGTTAAAGTGTGATTGTGTGTACTATCACACATCTCTCTCATATTGGATAAATAATAAGGATATAATTACTATTCAAATAGTCATTAAGGGTTTAATTATCCATGTTCCAAGTTATACTAGTGATATCACATTACTAATATTGATTAATTTATAAAATGTGGCTACCAAGTTTATAGTAGTACCTAGTGCAGGGGTCTTCGATATGTTATTGGAGAACCCTTGAATTTATCATCTTCTTGAGATACCTTATAAAATACACAAATGATTGAAAATTTTTTTTATAATGAGGTTATCATATTTCATAGAATTCCATATGAATACCCTTTCCATCAAAAGGTTATTTTTTCTACACTATAGATATTAGTTGAGAAACCTAAAAAGGTTCAACCTAAGGAAAAAGTTTAGAAACAAGTGGTCAACTTTATAAAAAATACCTATCCCTTAAAATCCACATAATCATCATTTTATTATAGATTATATAGAGCCACTCTCTACTTCAACATATCCTAGATTGATATTACATGGCATTAAGAGAGTTCCAAAAATAAAACCAACACTAAATTATTATAGTCCATGATGGGTTCTGGAGAGTCATAGAGTGCACAAAACTAAACAAAATACATAGTACACTATGACTTATCATCATGATAGTGGCATCTACATTAGAGAGCCAAACCATTTTTTTGATTCTGAGTTGAGACCACTTCCTTCATAAGGGTATGATACTTTACATATGAGAGAGGTCATCCTTATTATGATAAATATCATGAACCCTTTTTGAAACTCATTTTAAAAGTATTATTTATTAATACCTTGGGATTTGCATTACTATAATAAGTTGTTTTGATCATATTTTTCCTTGATTACATTTTTATTAATTTAATTCATTATGATGTTATGATGATATAAGTATGATATAATATTGTATTTATTTAGATTAATTTCAAATGACTTTTCGTTTATTTGACAATTATGTTCATTTGGATATTTACTAGATAAATACTATTGATGTCTTCTTTGGTGTTTATAATATTTTTATGAGTTAGGCATAATTAATAATATGGATAAAAGGTTATGAAAATGGTTGTTGGTAAAATTTAGTTAGTAATTATAAAGTAATGAGTTTCTAAACATCCTCAGTGTTTGTTATAATTGATTGTATTGATTGTCTTGTTCATTATTTGAATATTATGTCAATAGTCTTTGATTATTTTTATAATTTGTTTCATTGACATATTCATGTGAATAAAATAAATAGTTTTTAATTATTGAGCTTTCCAAAATGAGATCTTAAATATATTTAGGTGCTATTGAAATTTTTTGCATTCATTTTATGAATATTTGTTTTGGAAAGAAAGGTAATTGGGCAAGTTATTGTGATTCTCTTATCATTATATTTTAAATGTTTTTGGTTGAAAAGTTTTTCATTATAATATTATGGTTGTGACTTGATTATTCATAAAGAGGATTCTAATTAAATTGAACTCTTGATCAAGGTTAGTCATTTATAATCTATGCCTTTGAGTAGTAACTTGATTAAAGTGTTTTTACATTTATTATCTTGTAGGTTACGATTTAAGGTTTTTATTTTTGTTTGATCATCATTATTTTTAACCATAAAAATAGTAGACACTTCATGATCTTGGGAGAATGTCTTATGTTGAGGGGGTCATTTTTCATGTTTTTTATAATTTATCTTGGGTTTCATTAATTATTCCAATAGATGACCTTAGTCATCAATAGGTTGGCATGATGTTGGTCATTGACTAAGGGTTTTGGATTACTGTTGATGTTGTCTCTTAGGTATTTTAACATTTTAGTTTTGATTATTTTTTTTCTTAGAGATATGAATGGATGAAACCCTAATCATCATAAAACCTAAGAGATTGTTTTCATTATTTGGTGGAAATGGAGGTCATACAAACTATTAAGTTGGTTAAGAGTATTTTGTTTGGGCCATGTTTCCACCTAAGAATTTTTTGGAATGTGGATAAATGGATTTAAGGATAAATTTATCAATGACTAAATTATAAGGTAGATATTACTATTCATTTTTTCATTGTAAAATGTAGACTAAAAATTGGGTGTGTGGTTGGGGAATTGACACATGAACTTGGTTTGGCTCCTTGATGTGGAATTATAAATGTAAGTGATATACATTTCTACAAAAAATTAATTGATCTATTAGGTTTTATTATGTGATTATTATTTTCAAATATATGATTGTTTTAGGTGAGTCATTTTGAAATAGGGTTTTACATTATGGGTATGCATACTATTTTATATGGAGTTAGATTTAATTGTTGGTTTTGGTCATGTGGTTATACAATGGTGGTTTATTTATAATCTACTATATTATTTAAAAATCATAGAATGGGGACTTATCCATTATTTATCTCATTAAAAACTTATAGCATTTTTTATAGTGATTTTGTGAGTTAAAAAACTTTTAAATAAGAACTTTGATCTTGGTTATGAGTTGATCTTGATTGTGGGTTTCAAAATCTTATAAATTACAAATTAATAAAGTTCCTTGAGGAAGAAAAATTAATATATAAATATTTATTATAACTATGCCATATAATTTAAGCCAATTAATTGTGAAGTATGTGTGGATCTCTAATAAAGTTAAGTCAAAATTTGGAATTATATCATTATGGGAATTGTTTAGGTTCCACTCATATTTATTGAGTAATTAAATTTTCCCATTTTTCCATCATGGAAGTTTCATGTTCATAAAACACTTTATTTGTATCATAATTAATATTTTAAGGTCTACTCAAAGAGACCTATTACTTAATATTTTTTTTTGAAAACCCTATTGAAATAATGTTTTTTTAAATTTGAGTACATGTCATTACTATCAAATCATAGTTTAGAGGTTTAGGGAACTTTCGGGATAAATTTTAAACTTACCCTACCTTAAAATTGAAAACTGAATTTCTCAAGATGGTTAATATAATATCAATAGGAAGATTCAATGTCAATTCCAATTAGGGTTTCCATAATCTTGGAAGAGGTAGAGGTAGAAATTGAGGTAGAGGTTGTGGTGTACAAAAATTGGATAATTAGATTAATTCTCCTTTCAATAATAATGTAGGTAGTAATAATTAATATCTTAATGCTAACCTATTGGGTGGTAAAGATTCTAAGTAAGTCCTAAGTGGTATTTTAACTACCTTAAATTCCATTCAAGTGAAACTAGATACTCATGAGTGTAGGATCAATAATATTGAGGGTGTTCCCCATGAAGGCTTGTGTGAGGAGAGAAATTCTCAAGTATAAGAATCAATAATCTAATAAATACCACTATAATTAGTGGATCTTATCATCACATAAATTAATAAACTTCCTATACCCACTTTTCAGGAGAATAAACTAGTGATACAATTGATACATGGTTGGTACACTTGCAAAAATATTGTAACTTGCACAATATGCCTTATAACATGCAAGTTAGGGTGACAACCTATAATTTGGTTGGTGATACATCCTTTTAGTGAAATAATATATTTTAATTATAGGTTATCATCCCATGAATCTCTCTTGGAAGACATTCAAAAACTAGTTCCATAATAGGTAAATAAGTGTCAATTTCAAGGAATATAAAATTATTAAGTTTTAGTTGTTAAAACAAGAGAATATGATAGTCACTGAATATGAAAATAAATTTATGAACCTATTATGTCATTTGAATTATATTAATGATGAATAAAATAAGGTGACTAAGTTAAAACTTGATTTTAAATAAGTATTCATCCATGATGTCAATATGACAAATCCCCAAACCCTTGTAGTTGTGAATGCATATGCCTGTAGAATTGAAGAAAAGAAAAAACATCAATAGAAAGAAAGGAAAGATTGTAAAACCAATGTATAGTATATTAAATCTAAAAATATCTCACCCATTCCTAAAAGCTTCAAGAAACTATATCTCAACCTTAGATTCACTAGAATCACTAGTTTCTTTGGAAAATTTTAACAGTTGAGTAATAATTTTGAGACACAAAATTTGCCTAAAGTTGGGCCAAATAGTGAAATAAAAATTAAGGTAATAAACATTGGAAAATAACATGGGATAATTATGTTCCTACTATAAATATTATGAATTTCCAATGCTATGAGGGTGGTGATAATCAATACCACAAAGACTATCCCGAGCAAAAGCTTGGACAATCAATCAGTCATAAGGTCTATGTAACTGTGGATAATTAACATGTTGATTTTCAAGAAAATCCAATTAAAACCAAAGGTATATTATTTAGTCTTGATATTTCTATTTTAATTTATTATGGTGTTATAAATACATTTGTTTCACCTATTGTAGTAGTAAAATGTAATGTTAAACTTGTTATAGATAGATAAGGTTTTGTGGTTGAGCTTAGAATAGGCAAAAGGGTGCTAATCTGTGAATGCTTAAAAGGCAATAAGCTAGACTTGCATGTATTTAAAATTAAGATAAATCTATTTATAGATCCTTTAGGATCTTATTATCTCATTATAATGGTGGATTGATTATAACCTCACCATGAAACACTAGATTGATTTGGTAAGAGGGTACATTTCATGGATGATTCCAGTAGAATAAATGAAGTGTAAGGCATTTAAAGGCTTAAATCACATATATGACTTTCAAGCTTATAGTTGAAAAAATTACTACATAAGGGATGTTATCTATATGTAGTTCAAATACATAAATCATATGAATAAGAGGAAGACACCTTCCAAAAATTTCCTCTTTTAGGAGAATTTAAATATGTATTTCCTGGAAAACTATCTAGACTTCCACCCAAAAGGGAGTTTGAATTTTCATTCAATATTTTACTAGGGGTTCCACCTACCTCTAAATCTCCCTACATAATGAAATTGGATGATTTTCAAGAATAGAAGATTCAACTACAAGAACTTATAGAAAATGGAAGTATAAGGCCAATTGTGTCTCCTTAGGGTCCTTCAGTTATATTCATAAAAAATAAGGATATAAGCTTGAGACATTATATGGACTAATAGATGTTTAATAAAGAGATGATAAATATTCAATATACTTTGTTAAGAATAGATGATTTGTTTTATTAGATGAAAGGAGCAATGGTATTCTCTAAAATTGATTTTAAGATTAGCTAAAATTAGTTGAGAATCAAGGAGGAAGACATTCATAAAACTAGTTTTTAGAATCATTATAGTCATTATAAATTCATTATAATGTCTTTTGAATTTTATAATGCACCATTTTCATTTACAAACTTGATGAATAGTATTTTATATGTTTTCCTAGATAAATCCATGATGGTTTTTATTGATGATATTATATTTTATTTTAAAATTATAGATAAACATGAACAACATTTAAAATTGGTTTCTTAAAGAATAAGGCATAATAATTTATTTTTAAAATTATTTAAATATAGTTACTTCCATCATAAGATCCATTATCTTGGGCATGTCATCCCTAAAGATGGTATTATTGTTCATCCAACTAACATCAAGTTAATATGGGAGTGACATGCTCATCCTAACATACATGAATTACATAGCTTTATAGGCTTTAATAGTTATTACAATAGGTTTGTGGAAATTTTTATATCATAAACAACCCCATTACTTCTTTGCAGTGTAAAAGTAATAAATTTATTTGGTCACCCCTTTACAAAAAGGTGTTTCAAAAACTTAATGTACTACTAACTATTACACCTATACTTTTTGTAACTATCCTAAATGGTATTTTTGAGGTCTAGGTAGATTCTTCCAAAGAAGGTTTCTATGGAATATTGACCCAATATGGTAAAGTAGTGGTTTATGAATTATAAAATCTCAAGTGGAATGAGAATAATTATCCAATGCATGACATGGATATTGATACCATAGTTCATGCTCTGGAGCAATGGAATCCTTAATATTGGGAAACTATTTCAAGGTGAAATATGATCATCATAGCTTGGATAATTTATTTTAATGGGAATTAAATTAATTATAGTATAGAAGGTTAGATTTAGTGATTAATTTTTATATGGACATTTCATATGTTATAAGAAATGAAAATTGTGTTACTGATGCACTCAACTAACACACATACCTTGTAATTTTGTTATCATGTTTGATTTAAAAAAATTTGTACTAAATTTTTTTTTGGATAAATATTATCATGAGGTAAGAGTAGTTTTGGTAGATGATCTTGTAAAAAGTAATTTTCTAATTTTTCTATGGAAAATGATGTCCTATTAAAGCATAAACATAGAATTTATGTGTCTAAAATTAGGGATTTATGTAGTCAAGTTATGAAATATGTTCATATAGCATCTCATTATGCTCATATTAGTGTCACAAAGATGAAAAATGAATTTAAAGGGTGGTACTTTTGGCCTATAATGAAACATGATGTGGCTACCTTCATGGCCAAATATTTGGAATGCCAATGAGTAAAGGTTCAGTATTACCATATTGGAGGTCTATTGTACCCTCAAAAAGTGCCAAAGAATAAGTTGGATATGATATCCCTTGATTTTGTATCTATGTAACCTAAATCCCATAGAAAACATGATACAATTCTAGTTGTAATTAACAAATCTACCAAAGTGGATCATTTTATTACTAGAAATATAATGGATGATTCCTTTATTTTTATAATAATATTTGTAAAAGAGGTCATTTGCTTGCATGGAATGCTATAAATATTTATTTAAAAATAAGATAAAATGTTCACATCAAGGTTTTGGGAAACTTTGATAGTAGCCTTCAAAACCTGTTTAAACTTTAGTTCTGCAAACCACATAAAAACAAATCGTAAAACTAAAAAATTGAATCAAGTGGTAGAATACATGTTGGGAATGTACATGATGTATAAATAGTATAAATGGAAAGAGTATCTCTATTTAGTTAAAAAAAATATAATATGACTTATCATTTTGTACTTAAGATGGATCTTTTTTAAGCTTTATATGGGTGAAAATGCAAAACTCTTCTTAGTTTGGATAGCTTAGAAAATAAGGATACTACAATATTATGACACTCAAATGGAAATTATTAAGCAAAATATTAAAATATATTATGATAGACAACAAATTTATAAATATTTGAAAAGATCATTAGGGGGATTTAATTTTATTGATAAATTTTTCTTAAGAGTTAGAACTCAAAAAAGTTAAATAATGTTTGGAAAATCATCTAAGTTAGTTTTGTACTATGTTGGACTTTTTGATATCATTGATAAGATTAGTCTTGTAGGCTATAATCTAGATATTCCTCCTTATTTGTCTAGGATTGATGATATTTTCTATGTTGATTTGATTAGAAAATATATTTATGATTACATTTATATTTTGGATTAAAAAAATATTCAGGTTACATAAGATAAGAAAATCTAGTTGGAACCCATGAGAATCCTAGACCATCATGACATTAAGTTGAAAATTAGGGATATATAACAAGTATTGATCTAATGGGACTACTTAGTGAAATGAGTGATACATGAGAAGATTCTTGTCTCTTCGGAAAGCATTATCCTCATCTATTTTCATAGTCATTAGGATGGATCCTATTTATGTGGGAGACGATGTCATGACCCTTTATTAGAACTCATTTTTAAACTTATATTTATTGAGACCTTAGACTTTGCATTACTATATTATTATGTTATGATCACATTTTGCCTTGATCAAAATTTTATTTATTTAACTCATTATTATGTTATGATGAGATAACTGTGATATATTATTATATTTAGTTATATTAATTTTAGATGACTTTTAGTTGATTACGTAGTTATGTTCATTTTTTATATTTACTAAATGTATATTATTGATGTCATATTTGATGTTTATAGGATTTATATGAGCTAGGCCTAATCATAAATACAACTAATAGGGTTATGAAAATGGTTGTTAGTATAGTTTAATTAGTAATTAAAAATAAATGAGTTTCTAAACATCCTCAATGTTTATTACAGTTGACTATATTGGATTTTTTGGTCATTACATGACTATGTCAAAGGTATTTAATTATTTTTAAGATTTGTTTCATTATCCCATGTGGATAACGTAGACATTTTTTCATTTTTAAACTCTCCACATGGAGATCCTAAATCTATTTGGGCACTATTGAAATATTTCACATTCATGTTGTGAAGAGTTTCTTTAGAAAGAAAGGTAGTCATAAAAGTTATTGTTATTCTTTTATCTTTTGTTAATATTGGATTTTAGATTTTAAAACATGTGTTATTGAATATCTTTCTATTATAATATTTTGGTTATAACTCAATTATTTATAAAGAGGCTTATCAAAAAACTAAAATCTTAAGTAGGTTTAGTCATCTAGACTTTACTCCTTTGACCAATACCTTGATTGAAGTGTTTTTAGGATTATTGGTTTGAACTTTGTTTAAGGTTTTTATTTTTGTGTGATCATCAATATTTTTAAACATGAAACCATTGGAAACTTCACGACCCTAAGTGAATGTCTAGTGTTTAGGGGGTCATTTTTCATGGTATTTGATTTAGATTAGTTTTAATTTATTATGCCAATCAATGACCCTTTTAATCAATAGCTTGGCATGATAGGGGTCATTCACTTAAGGTTTAGGATTGTTGTTGATGTTGTCTCTTAAGTATTCAAATATTCTAGTTTTTTTTTTCTTAGATCTATAAAATGATGAAATTCTACTAGCTACTATAATTCATGGGATACTATTTGCCTTGTTTATTTTAAGTTAAGGTCACTTGGACTATTAATTTAGTTAAGAGGATTTAATTTTGGTCACTTCTCTACCTAAGAATTTAGGGAACATAAAGATGTAGATTTAAGGATCCATTTCACCATGACTCAAGTAGAAGATGGATATTACTATTCATATTTTTATGGCAAAGCGAAGAATAAAAATTGGGTGTGTGGTTATAAAATCAACATATAAAACTTGTTTGGCTCCTTGTCATGGAATTAAGAAGGTCTTAAGATCAATATACCCTCATTTTTAAAAAATGGAGACCCTTATATCAAAGAATGCAAATTTGTACCCAAAATTTGAAAATTTATCTAATTAGAGTATCATAAGAGTAGTTTGCACTATATATTTATTTGAAGATCATCCGCACCTGATGTGGTTTGAATATTTGTTCATGATTATAATTCAATTTTACCTAAAGTTACTAACATTTGATCTCTATGGTGCAGGCCACATCTCTAATGGGGTCCATTTAGAATGAGCAATGTCTAGGTTTTATGATCTAATGATGATTTGATATTTTACTAGCCTTTGGTCTATAAATGATTAATTGAATTCATATTCGAATTACCAAAACCCTTAGTATAGATTTAATTTAAATCCTCATTTTGAATTCAAATTTGGTAAGAAATTATTTCATTGGAATACTTTAATGTGACTTAGTTCTATTTTATCCTAAGGACCTAGTCATGTTTATTTACACAACCAAGACCTTAGACTAAAATCTCTATCCTAAGTTCTTTATGTCTCATGACCCCCAAGTCTATTTTATCATTGGCATGGTATAACTAATTCATGGTACCTTTGTTATAAAGCTTGGCATAAAGCATTACCCTATGGATTATCATGTTTATTAAAACAATAAAAACCTTAGGCTAAGACTTTATGCTAGGTCTTTTATTTTGTAGGGTCCCCTTTATCATGTTTTAAAACATAGCTTAAGATTTTAGCTTAGTCATCTATGCATATTTATTAATATGAATAAAAACATAGTCCAAAACATTAAGCTAAGTCTTTAATTTTCCCTAAGCATTGAATTAAATCTAATTTTTATTTGAAAGATCTAATTATCCACATTTAACCAAACAATCATGATCTAATGGATCAAGATTAAAGACAAGACTTTGACCCTAAATTAAAACTCAAGCATCTTCACAAGATCAATGGTACATGTGTACTTAGGCCAAATTGATCCAATAATGCATATTGATTTAAAACATCAATAGAGCCCTAGGATGAGAGAGAATATGAGAAGTGTCATAATGTCAACCAGAGAACACTCAACAACAAATAGTGTTTGCTCATGGAGATCAAGATCTAATAGTATGTGTTTGATTAGACAAGGATGATCCAATGATGAGATATGAACATTAAAAATTCAATAAAAATGTGGAGATGATAAGTGGCATATTATTTCTCTAAATTTTTACTGATTTCTTAATTTAGGAAGAAGTTAAGAAACTAGTAATAAGGGTGTGGTAGAAATACCTATTTATTGATGCACACATAATCTAGATGAGTATGGAGAGATCCTCTTTGTCTTAGAAAAAATAATTTATAGATAATAAATTAAATAAAAAAGGGGTTGTTATAAAGATAGTTAGGTGGACTACCTAGCATAAGCTAGAGCCAAGAAGCATGAGCTTGCTAGGAGGTTGTTAATCCACTCTTTGATAACAATTAGGTTTAGAGAGATAAAATGAAGATACTTGCATAAAATAATAGAAAATAAATTAAAATGAAATAAAAGAATAAAATGAATGCTTGATAGATAAAATAACTAAATATAGAAAAAGTAGGTCAATACTAGTGCTAAAATAAATTAGGTCAAGTTCAAAAAATCAAGCAAGGGTATGCGAACAAGTAGGAACACAAAAAGTTAGGTTTGGTTGGGGGTAAGGGGTTGGAAATAAATTTTTTATTATTTATTACCACGTTGATGTTTGGTGGCCATGGTGACCATCGATGATTAAACTTATCGTCGATATTTAGGTAACTATTGATAGCTGGAGGTGATCATCGATAGTTGTGCTAATCATCAATAGTTGCCTATGGATTCTGAAACTATTCATAAAAGAGTTTAAAATTAGATCAAAGATTAGCTAAGGGTTTGTTGAGGGTCTTGGAGTTAGAATGAAACATGTAGAAAAGGTTTGATGGGGGAGAGAGATAAGAAACTAAAATAACAAAAAAAAAGTATAATATATACCTATTTCTTACTAAATGGCTAATGGTTAGAGTAATTTTGGCAGAGTAACGATAATTTACCTCGAGAGAAATTTTGGTATAGATTCAAATATATATTTATATTTTTGAATTTTTGGAAGAAGACTAGCTAAAGATCTTGAATACCTATTTAAGAATGCTTGTGATCATATACCCACCTCCTACTCCCCTCCTTTAATAAGCAGAGAGAGATGGAGGATAGAAGGTTTCCTAGTAGGTTGGCCTATAGATTTTTATGCATAGGAGATAATTATAAAATGATAAGGTAGATATATTCAATTGTGTCATGTTATCTTGAACAACTAGTATCTCTATAAGAATGAGGAGGAATTGACTATCAGTGGTCAGCCTGAACATAGCCAGTCAAGCTGAGCATTAATGATCTAGTGTCCAATGGAAAATAAGTTAAGGTGTGTTAAAAGGATTAGGTTAATAAGTTAGTGATATTAGTTAGCTTAGTATATAACTAGACTCAAGGTATAATGGGTTGTTTAGTAGGTAAAAAAGTGTTAGGTGGTCCTTAAGGTATCTTGAGACATTTTGACATCTAGTATAGTTTTCTAGTGTCTACATTCTTCCCATTTTTATTATGTGGTTTGGAATCAACAAGCTAAAAAAAAATAGATTTTATTAGTTGAAGGGTTGGATACCTTCAGTATAGGATGAGGTGTTACCCCTCAAAATGGGAGTTAATGAGGTGAAACCAAAATTGAGTCAGGGTTTGATAAGTGATGTATGGTGAGTCGTGAGGTTGGTGATAAAAGGGTGGTTGGACATTTTAAATGAAAACATGCACATAAAATTTTCCTAAATGTTATATTAAAGATTGCACAAAGACTAAGGTTATCAATGGTTGATAAAAATAAGGTTGGTTTTAGAAGTACAAGTGATAAGGTAACTAGTTCAAAGTGTTAGTCATAGCTGATTGGGTTACTCTATATGTCTCCTAGATAGGGTTGGTATTTTCATAGGTATTTAAGGTAGGAACTTCTCCTTTAAATAACATAAATGGTCTACCTTTTAACTAGGTGGTATAAATTCAAATGTTTAACATGGCAAGGTTGGTTAGTTTAGTCAAAAATACCAAACAAGATTACCACAAAATATGTAATAGTTCAATCCAAAATATAGCTAACATTGAGGTGGATGTGGTTTAATGGTTGGTTGGAGAAGGGTAATCTCCAAAAGTTTAAGTTATTGATTAGAGAAAGTTAATCTCCAAAAATTGGGCACCTAGGTGTGGGTGCTTAAAAAAAATTTAAATGCAATACCCTAGCCATCGATGGTCAAGGGTTCCAAGGTTGACCATCAACAGTCACCTTGACCATCGATGATCAAGGGGAAACCCTAAAACACTGAGGATAAAATATGAAAAACAAAAGTTGTTATCATTTTTAACTTGTTTACTTTTAGCTTTTTATGAGTTTTGGTGATTTGGTGACTTGGATTTTTGCTTTGAGATGTTTGACTAAGTGGTTACTAACATGGTGATTATTTATTGGATGGAGGCATGTGTTTAAGGTAATTAATCTAGGACCAAGATGCAAGGTGAACAATGATATAGTCAAGCAACTGGATGTGGGCTCCATCCTCCACACCAGTTAAGGAATAAGGTAGGGAATGTTTTTAAAATTGATATATTTACTTAAATTTGTTGTTGTGAATTTGCATGTGGGTTTTGTGGTTAGTTTGAATAGGGGTTTAGGGGTTTTAACATAATTTTAGGTTTTGATTATGATTGAAAAAATTAGCTAATGAAATTTGAAATTAATGGAGTATCTGGGTTGGGGGTAGGTTATAAGATAGGATTAGGTAATTTAGTGGTTGAATTTTATTTTTTTTGAGAGTTTTTAGGTGGGTAAGGTTAGTTTTTTCCATCAGTGATCACACACAGTGACCATCAGTAGTTTAACCCCACCATCAATGATCAGATATGACAATCAGTAGTTGATAACTAAAGTACCAAGGGAATTTGACTATTGGTATTCATAATGACCATCATTTTTCAAGTGTTTAGTGAATGTATGTTTAAATAGGCATGATATAAATATATGTTTTAATGTTTTAAAGGGTTTTGGGTAGTTAAAATGCCAAGTGTAGGTTTAAGATAGGGTGATTATCAAGTAGGAGTGTTGTGGTTAAATGTTTGTTGGTTAGAGTTAGATGTTGGTTCAAGAGTTTTAGGGTAGGTGTTAGAATTTAGGTTAAGGTAGATGTTGTTTTCTTTTCGATAAAGAAGTTTTGATGCTAGGCTTATAAGTTAGGGTAAGCATTTGAAATGTTTATGGGTGAGTGTTATTTTCAAGTGTTAGATGTAATGTTGTAGATGGTTGTGAGTTAGTTTGGAATAGGTTAATTTGTGTGGGTTTTGGTTAATAAATAGGTTAATTTAGGTAAAATGATTAAAATGAATGTAGATGATCAATGGAAATAGAAAACTAAGTGTGCATGCTAACTTAAATTTTTTGTAGGCACGAGATTAGATCTAGATAAGGGATTGGGTTCCTAGGATCTTTGTATAGGTCCATGGGGGGATGATTGAGGATGATTAGACACACATGGGGGAGATTAGCCTTGAGGATATGAGATATTATTAGTTCTTATTACAAGATGTGGTGATGATCATGGCCCTCATCAAGAGATGGGATCCAACCATGAACACCTTCTTCTTGTTTACAAGAGAGATGACTATCCTACTAGAGGATGTTCATAGGATTACATGACTACTTATTTATTGGGAACTAATTTACCATAATGAGAGTGATGAGAGGGATGAGTAGATAGAGCTCCTATATAGTGAGGATCAGGCCCTTACTAGGTGGCATGTAGGTGGTTTTATTTATGTGCTATAATATGAGAGGACTATAAATGAGAGGAATTTGATGACTATGATGATATGGTAGTTTCCTATTTTATGTTGCCAAATCTGAGTAGTGGGCAATTTCTTTATCTACTACTATGAGTGTTGATGGAGATTTTTCTTGGGAGGATAGTGTTTGGGTGGGTAATAATTTTTCTAGTCTAAATATATAAGGAGATCTGAGCATTTTGAGTTTATACTCCATTTTTAGGCATATGATCATATTAGAGTTGTAAGACCATTAGGGCTACCATTAGAGGGATATGCATAGATGGATTTTAGAGTGGTTTTCATGTAGTAGAGGGGATATTATGAACTAAAAAGAGCTAGAGGAGGGGTGAGATATATTTATTGGTTTAGGGATACACTAGATGGTTTGGTTATGGGTGATGTGTTGTGGAGTCCCTATGTTGGTTTTCCTAGATGGGCCCTCTATGGTTATCATACATTGTCATTACAGAGCTGGAGGTGGATCTATGAGAGGAGAGAGGGTGAGATTGATAGAGTTTAGACATAGTTTATCCTAGTGTAAGGGATTCTAGGTCCATTCTCAAGGTACAAGAGGGAGGATGCTAAGTTTTGCTTCTTGAGCCATAGTTAGAGGAAGTGGTCCTAAATCATGATAAGATACTTATTTGAGTAGGGGTTGATGATGTTGGTGTTGATGGTGGCTATGTGGCATGGTATCAAGTCTTATATTTAGTGGTTAATTTGGGATAGGATGATGGGGGATAATAGGCCATGGATATGGATCTAGCTAGTAGGGGTTCATAGGTATAGGTTTAAGGTGGATAGGTAAGAGTAGCATTGGTTGCTAAAAAAGAATAAATTACAAGGTTATAAGGATAGGTGGAAACATTAAAAGGATATATTGTGACTTTACAAGGTCATTTTGACACCATTATAGGTCAGAGATATTAGGCTAGGACCTCACTAGGCTTGGTGATCTAAGAGAGGGACAACTTGAGATAGAGGGTAGGAGTAGTGGTAGCACCAATAAAACCACCAAGTACTATCCCTACAACATGGTGCTTTGCCATAATGGATGATTTGAGATATTATGAGGCCATAGTTATAGCATAGTGTCTTGAGTAGCCTCAATGGGGTGAGTGTAGATATAGTTTAGCAAGTGGGGCAATTGTGGTGATGCTATGTCACTGGACTATATCAATAAGTGGATAGGTAGGAATCTTAGGATGACTAGAACTATATGGCAGTGGTAGTGGTGATGTAGGAGGGGCTAGTGGTAGTGGTGTCCCAAGGGTATGTTATGATATTCAATGATGTATAGATATAGATGTGCATTATTTTGATACTAGATTTTGTGTTAATGTAATGAGATGCACATGCTTTGAGAGAGAGATTATACATTATTATATGTATTATTTATTTTGATGACATGATGTATATGATGTTTCCTATGATGTTCATGATGATATGTAGATGTTTATGGCTCATGATTCATATGTTTTGATGTTTAGTTACTCAGTCCAAATCTCACAAGCATAGGCATGTGATGATTTATGGAGGATGTTATGTTTTATTCATGGATGTGATGTTGATTATTATGGATGGTTTGATTATGGTTATTGATGTTGTTTATGATATGATGTTATATGATGTGATTTATTTTATTGATTATGGATGTAATATTTTGATTATGTCTATGATGTGAGCACATATAGTAAGTTACATAACCAACTAGATGTGAGAAAAGAGATAAGAATCATGAGAGATAAATCTACATGAACCAATGATAAGGATTAAAAAAAGTGTGATGCCTTTTCATTGGTAAGGAAAAAATAAAAACAAAAAATTAGATTGGCTTAGGTAATATAAGCCCTTCAAATGCTTCACATTATCATCTTTTGGTTGATAAATAGGTGTGTTTATCACATTATGTCAAGTAAGCTCATAATCCCTTGATTTTTTAATGGTATAAAAGAGAGGTAGGTGGTATGTGAAAGGTAAATGGGTGATAGGTAAGGTAACCTTATGTGGGCTAGTTTTCCCCTTCTATAGGTGACCTAAGAACTATATTAGACAAGTTCATGTCTTCATGCAAGGTGTAGACTGATCAATGTGGGAATTCTACTAATGAAAGATGATTGAATCTTTATTGGGATAGCTTGATCTGATTTTTACATAAGGTCTTTTTTCTTTTCTTTTGATATGTATGTGAATTTGATCGATGCGAGAAGTTTTAAATTATCGCTTTTGAGAAATATGACTTAGTTATGCTTGAAGGGAGTGGTCTAAGTTTGGGTTTGTTTATTTGGTATCTATCTTTCAAGAATCAATATTTTTAAGCAATTTAGTTTTGGGTAATTATATTTCAAGGATCAATTTTTAATGCTAGAGACATATGACCCAAGTGATATTTTGGTATCCCAAATTGTTTTGATGCTAGGTTTAGACATGGACAAGTCTATATAGGCTTAGAGGTTTACCTTTATGAGGGAAAAAACTTTAGCATAAAATAATACTAATAGGTGAAAGGGTTAGTTTTTAAAGACAATAATAATGAGATTCTATCTAATTAGAGATGAAATGTATCTATGAGAACCATGCTATGGATAGAGCCATGGTAACCATATTTAATATTAGGCTATGACTGTGATAGTTAATCACATGATTTTATGTTGTAATTAGTTGTACTCAAAGGGATAAGGATAGGTAAGTGAAGGTAAAAAAATCTTGTAAATAAAGGGATGAGCGTAAATTTAGATAATAAGGTGAGTTTTATCCTTATTTAACAAAATAAAAGATGTCGATGTGAAACATTGAGAGGCATAGGTTGTATTTTTCCTTTGAGAGAGGACAAATGATAAGCTTTTGATCCATAATTATGGGTTATGATATAGGGTCCAATTCAATTGAAACCAAAATTTCCTCTATTGATTTTATTGATATTGGTTACATGTTGGTTTTACTTAAGGATGAGGTCTCTGAGATTGAATTCTCATTATTTTAGGTGTTTGTTATAAGCACACTTGATGCACTCTTGGTAGACACAAAGATGGTTAAGTGTTGTTAGGTGATGCTTGTTAAGTGGCTCAAGTCATACTAGACATTATTAATGATAGTCACTCTCTAAAATGATGTCTTATAAGGATATGTGAAGATAAGGAATTTAAACTTTGAGAGGCAAGACTACCTCTACTCCAAAGACTAGAGAGAAAGGGCTAGCACCTATAGAGGTTTGAATGCTAGTGTGATAGGCCCATAAAGTGAAAGGGATGTGTAAGTGCAAATCTTGATTTGAAGCACTGACTACTTTGGTTAACATTTCATTAGGGGTTTTGTTATAGAATTCTACCTATCCATTTTTTTATGGATGGTAGGGTGAGGAAAACCTTAACTTGATGCCAAATGCATTACAAAGACCTTGGACTTGCTTGTTCTTGAAATATTTTCCATTATTGGTGATGATCTTATGATGAACACCAAAATGATAGATTATATAATTATTGATGAAGTTGACTATCTTTTTATCTTTAGTCAAGATGAGAGGAATAGCCTCCACCCATTTGGTGACATATTCAGTGGTTGTGATGATGGATTAGTGTCACTATGAAGAATGAGGATTGATTTCCCCAATGAGATCAAATCCCCATTGTGATAAAGGCCAATATTCTTTGGATACTTGAAGGTCGTAGGTAGGTGTATGATGTAAATTTTCATGTTGTTGACATTTAACACACTTCTTTACATAATCACAATATTCTTGGTTGAGGGTGGGCTAGAAGTATCCAAGGTGAAGGATACATTTAGTGATAGTTAAACCACTAAATTAATCCCCATAGATTCTATCATGCATTTCCTTGATGGCCTAGGAAGCTTTATGACTATCTAGACAATGAATAAAATGGCTATCAAAGTCATGTTTTTAAAGGATTCCTCTTACTATGGTGTAATGAGAGGTACTATGAACAAACTCTCTTCAAGCATTCCTATAGAGGTTAGGAGGAATGATGTTAAGGTTGAGGTAGTTAATGGTTTTTTCATATCATATGTTTGATGGTTATGTTTCCACACTAAAAATGGTAGAAAGGTTGAAATGGATATAATATGGTGTGATAAAGTAGTGGATGGTAACAAAGAGTTTAGAATTAGTAGGTAGAAATGGGACTTGGGAAGTAAGGGAAGACATTGTATCTGTGGACTTGTTGGTAAATCATGGAATAGACTAGATAAGGTAATGATCAAATGATGTTAAAAGTACATCTACCAGCTATTTGTAATTTTTCAAGACATCATTCTTACATTGGTAAGATCTATTGACCTAGTTGACCATAAGCTAGGAATCACTAAAGATATTAGTTATCTTAATTCCCAAGGCTAGAGTGGTTTGGAGACATATTACTAGAGCTTCATACTCAACCACCTTGTTGGTACACTCAAAATCAAAGTTAAAGGAAAGGGGAAGAGGTTTACCATTGATGGGAATGAGAATAAATCTAGCACCCCCACCATGCTATCATTTCAATCCATCAAAGAACACGGTCTTTTGGTAGGTGGGACCCTCCTAAGAAAGTGTCATGATGGACTTGTCCAAAAATTCAAGAGGAAGTGGTTGGTTGTTTATTAGAGGTTATCTGGCCAATTCGTTAGTAATGAATAGCCCTTTAATTAACTTTTTCTAGAAGAACTCAAGATTAAACTCAGCTAGGATCATGAGCCACTTAGCCATACACTAGTTTTGGTATGGTTAAAAGTGCATGTACTTAAGGGGGTCAGTGTTAATGATGATGAAATTTTTGCGATTAAGAATGTAATGATGAAGTTTGGAAGCCACAAATACTAAGGCAAGGAAAATTTTCTCAAAATGGGTGTAATGTGTCTCATACTCTATAAGTGTTCAACTTATGTAGTAGATAAATTACTCTTTGTTTTATTCATCACAGTGAGTGAGCATTACCCCTAAGGAATGGTCAGTGGTAGAAATATAAAGGTATAAGGATTGATCCTTTCTAGGAGGGGTAAGAATGGGAAGATAAAGAAGACATTATTTAAGTGAATCAAAGGCTAGTTGGTAGTGTTTAGTCCACTTAAAAGATGTGTCTTTCTTAAGAATATGGTGAAAGGGTTTGAATCTATCTGATAATTGAGTGATGAAGTGATAAATGGATTGTAACTTCCCCTATAGGCTATAGAGTTTATTAAGGTGGGTTGGAGGTGGCATATCAAAAATTAATCTTTGGTAGGGTCTACATTGATTTCCCAAAGATAGATGATAAAGCCAAGAAGCTTTTTAGATAGGACCCCAAAAATACATTTCTTGGGGTTGAGTCTGACATGGAAATGGATTAGGAGATTGAAGATGATTGTGAGAACAACCAAGTGATCCTTGAGATATTTGGATTTCCTAAGGAATAATCCTCTATGATTTTGTGGATGAGATCATGGAATAACAAATGGCATAATATGGTTATCAAAAGGTTCCTTAAAGCAAGGTTGAGGTCACGAAAGTTAATATAGAGGTGAAATCCCCTAATAGGCTTGGTAATGAGAACAATGTTAGAAACCCATTGAGGATAATCAATGGGTTGGATGAAGTTGATATACAAGAGATGTTGAAGCTCTTTTTTAACTATAAGGGAAATGTAAGGGTGCATCTTACAAAGCTTTTAGTGAAAAAGCTTAGTGTCAAGATGGGTGATAATGTTTTGGAGGGCTATAGAAGGGTCTATTCTGGTCATATATTGATACGACCAATAAAATGCTATGTTTAGGTCACAAAGGAAATAAGGGCACTCTTATGGCTTAGTAGAATCTAAGGATTAAACAATCTTAACAATGTGAGGGTTATCCTAAGTACCCAAGTTGACATCGATAGTGGATTCATTCAACATGGTTTGGTTGTTAAAAAGAAGGGATTTGTAGATAAAATAATACCCTACACTGAGGTAGTTGAAAATGGAATCATTGTCTTGATATTGGATGGTGTTGATGGTAGGAGAAACATTTTTTACCATTTTAGAATGGATGAGAGGAAAGGTTTTCATTTGGCCACCCTTTTAATAGGTCAAAGGGGCCAAACTAATAGTATTGATAAAAAATGTTATATGGGATGGTATCAAAATCCTTGGATATCAGAGGAGGTTGTGTTGATGAGGATAAGAGGTTTTCCTCAATTGCGGTGATTGTTTTATGTGAATTTGTGGGTTCTTTTGGTGGTAAAAAACCAAGGCCAAATTACTCACAAGGTTTTTGAGTTTTGATGGAAGGTATCTCATGAGGTGCATGTTCATAATGGCCTAGGCCAAATCCCTTCTAGGCACACTTATGAAGGTATAATTTTGCAAATGCCAATTTGTCAAGATAAGAGAAATTAAAAGTAAATGGTCAGATGGTAGAGGTAGTGGTGGAAGCAAGAAGTGGATGATCAAGTCCCACATAGATTAACTTGGTTTGATGGTTGAGAGGCATAAAAGGGATTATGGTTCAAATTTTTGGGTCATAACTAGGATCATGGTCAAGGTTCCCATACTCTTGAGGAGTATGGAAAACATCTAAGGCTAAAAGACGATACTCCCCCAATGAGAGACATTGGAATGTGGGATCCAAGGTGTCCTCTATTGGGATCTAAGAAGAAGGGATATATGAGATATTTTAAGCTTCATTAATGGTAGGGTGGATATTTTATTGGTTGGTGGTGATGTGGATAAGGGAGGAAAAATAATGTAATTGGGTCAATATGTTATGTTTCAAGATGTTAAAGGATTAGGGTCAGCTTTTATGGTAATAACTTGACCCTCATACTTAAACATGACACATCAAGGCAAGGTGGATGGGACATAAATCATGGCATAGATCCAAGGGATTTTAAGTAATATATTATATTTTAACTCACCTTCTACAATGTTAAATAGTTTTAGAATTGTGTGAGGTCCCAAGTGGATGTGGAGGATGACTATCCCCATGGTAGTGGCCATGGTATCATTGAAGGAGTGGAGGACCACTGTAGTTTTTGACATGATATTCTTAGGCAATTAGATTTTTTCATAAGCATGAGAGGAGATAATGTTAATAATATATCTCCATCAATCATCACCCTTTTGATATAGGTTTGATTGATGTATGCAGTGATGAAAAGGGGAGGATCAGGATCTTCAAAATTAATGGAAGGTATTTATGAGTCTTGGAAGGTAACAAAGGTAGAAATTTGAATGGATCCAACAAAGGATACAAGAGGTTGAGGGTCTTTTATTTGAACCTTTATTGATTGAAGGGCCTCTATAAATGCTTTATGGTGATAGGGCAAGTTGTTGATTAGTTCATAAGGCTCATATTCACCAGTGTTTGGTGAAGTTATTTTAGAGCCACTCAATGGATGGATTCAAAAGGGTTAGAGGTAGAGATACCAAAAATGGATATTTTGGGTTTTGGTGAAGTTCAAGGTAAAGGTGAGGGTACTTGGGTTTGGTTGGAAGGTTGAGGGGTGGAAGGATATGTTCATGGTATGGACACTTTAGCTTTTCCCTTATCTTGTTCTTGAGTCCTATATCGGGTAACCATATGGATAGTGTAGATTAGGGGAGGTGTTGGGATAGATGGTTGCTTCACTTCCTCCTCACTTTAAAATAAGAGTGGAAGAGTAGGTAAATGTTTGATGTGTTGAGTTGGTGGTTGGGAGGGAAATGGGCTCAAGGGAGGTTCATCTAATAATAGATAATCCTCATCCCATAAGTTATAGACAAGTGCTTGGAGAGATTTATAATTTTATGTGTTATGTCTAGGTGCCCTATGGTATGAGAATATTAGACTATCATTGAACCAATATGTTTTATGAATAGAAGGGTCAAAAGGTTTGATAGGTGGTAGGCTTAAGGAAAAAGTTTATAACAACCTTTGTAGAATGGTTAAATAAGGTTCAAGTAAAGGTGTTTAGGGTATTGAGTTTTTGGTTTTAGGAGTGGAAGCCTTTTTATAATTAGGCTTCACTATGGAAATTATAGGTGGTGGAATGTTTTTGGTAGGTGGTTTTGGTTGGAGTTGTTTACTTATGGTTAGTTTTGAGGTGGAAGATTTAGAGGTGGATGGTGAAGGTTTGGAAATAGGTGGGGAGGTAGAGGTATATAGGTTAATTATGAATGATGGGGAGTTTGATTATTTGGTGGAGGTAGGTGTAGGTAGATTAAAAGAGAATATTTACTAGATGAGGAATACATAGTTACCAGTGGGTTCACCTTCTTGGTAGCAGGATGAGATCCATTAATAGTAGAAGGATGGGGTCCTAACATAGATGGTAAGAGGGAAAGAGGAGGTATGGTTTTAGTTCTAAGTAGTTTGGTTGGGGTTTTACTTGGTGGACTAGATGGGGTTAAGTCCAACTTAAAATATGGGTAAGTAAGGATAGGTTTAGGAGGTAATCCTATATTTTTGATAGGTTTGGTTAGAGAGGCATAAGGTGATTTGACAGTTTTAGATAGAGGTGGGTTGGATATTTCCCCTATTATTTTGGTGGAAGAAGTGTTTAATGAATGTATTGAGGTGATGATAGGTTTGATGGTGGATTAAAATGAGGTTGAAGCTTTAGGTTTTTTTATAGGGGATCCCAAGATGATACCAAAAGATTTCTCTTCTAGATTGGGTTGAGAAGTGAACTCTAGACTTTAGACCAATCTAGAGAAAGGTTGTAAATAGGTTTGATCCCTTGGTCATTAGTTTCAAAGGTTAAGCCCATAGGTTGAAGTGAGGGAATAATTTATTCACCTTTGTCCTTGATGGAAGGCTATAATATTTGGGAGTATGTTTCCTCCATGGAAGGTATAGACAAGGTAATCTCTTTTTTTAGGATGGTTCCCAAAAATAGGATGGGTGGTTCTATGATAAGGGAGGAAGGTGTGATTTCCTCAAGTGAAAGAATGTATATGGTTATTTCATTTGTTTGGGTGTCTAAAGGAATGGTAGGTAATTCCACCACTTTAATGAGTGGAGTGGAGGAAAGGTAATGGAGGTAATGGTTTCCTCCTTTGGTATTTATATCAAAGGAGAAGTGGATAAGTTCATGGTCTGATCAAGTAAAGAAAGAGGGGTGGTTTTTTCCTCTATTTGGGTGTCCAAATAAATAAAGGGTGATTCCACCACTTCAATGAGTGAAATGGAAGAAGAGGTAGTTAAGGTAATGGTCTCCTCAATGATAGGTTCATTAATAATGACATTAATTGTATCAACCTCATGAGCATGAGATGATTCTAATTTATTATCATCATAGTTAGTATAAGGGGCATGATTGGGAAAATGTTTACAAAAGATGTCAAGGGACTAATTTAGGGGTGCATTGGGATTATCAAATACAAGTTCTCCCTTATTAATAATGTTTTAGATAATATTTTTAATGGTGTTACACCTACTAAGATCATATTCCAATGACATGATGGAAAGTACAAAGATTATTCTCATTGTACCAGCTAGGTGTAAGATGAGAAACATCAAAATGTTGGGGAGGTTTTATTGGAAGAATTTATATGATGTTTCATTTGAGTAATTTATCTAAAACTAAAGCATAAGACTCCCCTATCAGAGTGTATTGTTTTTGGGCAACTCGGTTTTGATTTTGGTTTGGTTGGTTGGAGGAGTTAGAGGAGTTGCTTTGATTAGGTTGGTTAACAATTGGTGGTGGAGTGGTTTTAAGGACACCAATTTGGATTATGTATTTGGTTTGGTATTGGATGGTTATATTTATTGTTTTTTTGGGATGAAGAAGGGTCATTGGATTTAAATCTATAATTTTTATTTCATAGTTTTAATTTTCCCTCATCAATGGCTCTAATTTCTAATTTATGTGCCATGGTCAAAGCCTCATTAAAAGTCCTAAAAGTTTGAACTTGAATATTATGGGAAATATTTTTGGAAAAACTTCAATATAAGACTTAAATCAACTTGAGTTAGGGTAAAGAGAAAGAGAGTTAGTTGATAAGACCTCTCCATCTAGCTACAAATCGGCAATTGATTCATCACCAAATTGCCTAATGGAGTAGAGGTCAGTAATAGAGACCATTTTAGATATATTGACTAAAAAATTATCTTAAAATATTTTGGTAAGTTGAGTAAATTAAAATATGGAGCGCTTGATAAGATCACTAAACCAATCCAAGGCTAGTCTAGATAAGGACATGGGAAAGGTGTAAAGGGGAAGAGAATCATCATATGCAATCAAATAACAAGAATGGAAAAATGCTCTTAAGTGTTGTTGGTGGTCCTCCTTGCTTTGGAACTTGGAAAACTTGGGTATTTCCCATTGATGATGATAAAATTAGATAGGGATGGATGGGTGAATAGCTTCATTATATATTTGATTATAAGATAAAAGGTTATAAAACCTAGAGATAGATGACTTTATGTTGGTCATTTTATCCATTAACATTTTGACCAAATCTATTTGAGGTTGGGAAGATCCATAATTATGTGGTAATTTTGGTTGAGTTTGGGTGGCAGTAATATATGGATAAGTGGTATAAGGTTGAGAATATGCCACATATAGGTATGTGGTCATTAAACGTTGGGATGGTGCCACATAAGGGTTAATGGGTTTGGGTAGAAGGTGTTGTGCATCATTATGGATTAGAAACATATTGGTATCATGTCATGGGTATTTTTTGATGGATTGATATGGTTTGATTTAGAGGTATGGATGGGTTAGTATATGTTTGGGTTTGAGTGGTAACTCTTGTGATAATAGGGGGAAGGGTAGGAGGTATGGAAAGTACCAAACTTTGAAGTGGGGTAGATATTGGTGGGTTGTTAGTGATAAGGGGAATAGTGGAAATATGAGTATAAGATACCCCCATGGTGGATGAGGTATGGGTAATAATAGGTGAAATTGCCCCTATGTTGGAGGTGTTGGTTGGTGTAGGGGGTGTTTGGCTATTGGTTGGGATGTTGGATTGGGTTTGGGTGGTGGTAGTGGATGGGATATTGATGAAAGAAGATGATTGGGTGATCATAGTTTGGGTAGAGGTAGCACCAACCATATTATGGGGAGGCATACCACAAGGTGGATTTGTAGGAGGAACTAAAGCAATAGGGGTGTGGTGAGCTAAGGTGTTGAGGTAATGTTGAAGGGCTACATGGTTATTATCAAGGAAGGTAGAAAAATCTACATCACCCTCAACAACTATCTAAGGCATGGTATGAGGGGGAGAAAGATGAGGATAACTCTCAACATCAGAAGTATACTCCATGGAAGAAGAGGAAGAAGAAGATGGAGGTTCTTGGTTGGTTTGGTTCCTCAATTGTTGTCTAGTAAAGACCATGTGAAGAATAGAGAAGAAATGATGAAAAGATCACAACTCAAACACAAATCAAGAAAAAATAAAAGAATCTCAAGGCAATAAAAGCATACGCTAAAGTGTGTTTAAAACTTAGGATTATTTTTAGATTAGTTTTGGCTTATGCTTTAGAAAGTGTGAAGAGGAAATTTGGTTTGTATATCAGGTACTAAAGTGGAAGTCTAAGGTTGGTTTCAAGTATTAAAGGCTCTAAAAAATAATATGTATTGAAATTTAGTATGTGGATTGATATTAGGGCTTACCCCCTCACTTCACACACTGCAGTGATAAGGGTGTCAGGTGCTTAGACAAGATATACCAAATTTTAGAGTTTACACTCAACTAGAGAGCTGATTTGGTTCTCCCCTAGGTAATTACTTCCAAGTGGGATTATTTGAAAAGGGTAAGGTTATCATTAGGTAATGAAATCCTAGTCAGGCCTTGTCTCAAGTTTGTTTTGATGTGTCGATAGATTATGTGGTTTGGTAAAGTGTGTGATAACAAGAGTGAAACTATGATTAATTAATTTGCTTTTAAGTTAACTAGATAACTAAAACAAGCAAGCAATCAATGTATGCAAAGTTTATTTTAAGCCCAAAATAAATTTTGGCTTTCATTGTATGATAATAGAACAAAGGAAGAAAAGGGCACCTAGATGATGTTATGGTCCCACCAGGCATGCCAAAGTGTTTCTTTAAAATTTTGCTCATTTCTTGATTTAGGAAGAAGATAAGAAACTAGTAATAAGGGTTTGGTAGAAATACCTAGTTGTTGATGCATGCATAATCTAGATGAGTATAAATAACTCCTATTTTTCTTAGAAGGAATAATCTATAGATAACAAATCACTAACAAAAGAGGTTGTTAGAAAGATAGTTAGGTGGACTACCTAACGTGAGCTAGATCCTATAAGTGTGAGATTGTTAGGATGTTGTCAATCTACTCTTTGATAATAATTAATTTTAAAAGGATAAAAGGAATATACTTGTATCAAATAATAGAAAAGAAATTGAAATAACATATAAGAATAAAATGAATGTTTGATAGATAAAATAACTAAATATAGCAAAAGCAGGTCAATGTTAGTGCTAAAATAGATTAAGTCAAGTTCAAAAAATTAGGAAGGGGTCTATGAATAGGTAGAGACACCAAAAGTTATATTTGGTTAGGGGTAAGGTCTTAGAAATAACTTGATATTATTTCTTACCATAGTTACCATTGGTAGTTAGGGTGACCATTAAAAATTAAACTGATCATTGACAACTAAGTAACTATCGACAGTTGGAGGTGACCATCAATGGTTGTGCTAACCATCGATGGTTTCCTGTAGATTCTAAAATTATTCAAAAAAGAGTTATAGATTAGATCAAATATCATATAAGGGTCTATTTAAGGTTTGGAAGTTAGAAAGCAAGATGTATAAAATGTCTAATGGGGGAGAGAGGTTAGAAACTAGAATAACAAAACATAAGTACAAATATACTTATTTCTTGATAAATGGTTGATTGTTGATGGTTGGAGTAATTTTGGTAAAGTAATAGTACTTTGCCTCAAGAGAAATTTCAATAGAGGTTTAGATCTCTATTGCTATTTTTTAATTGTTGGAAGAATATTGGATAAAGAGCTTGAATACCTATGTGTAAGAATGCTTGTGATCATGGATCCACCTCCTACTCCCCTCCTATTATAGGTAAAGAGAGATGGAGGATAAAAGGTTTCCTAGTAGGTTGGCCTACTGATTTCTATATTAGGGAGATCATTAGCAATGGGAAGGATAGATATATTTAATCATTCCATGTTATCTTGCAAAGCTAGTATTTAGGTAAGAATGAGGATGAATTGAGCATCCATAGTTAGCCTAACTATCAACATTCAAGATGACCATCGAGAATTAAGTGTCTAAAGGAAAAAAGGTAAATGTAGGTTAAAATGGTTGGGTTAAGGTTAGGTTAGTAATTTGGAAAGTATAGTTAGCTTAGTATCTAACTATACTCAATGTCTAATAGGTTGCTTAGTGAGTTAAGAAGGGTTAGGTGGTCCCTAAGGTATTTTGAGGTATTTTGACATCTAGTACAATTTTCTAGTGTCTACACATAGATGTGGGCCACTAAACTAAAGATCGAGCATATTTTAATATCTATGATACATAGATGAGTGTACACATTACCATCAATGATCTATAGAGAAGGAATTAAAATAAGAAAGATCAAAATCAATGAACCATATTGATCCATGCAATAATGATCTAACAGTGTAAGATCAACATAGACTTTTCAACAAAGTTTGTGACTAATGGCATTCGATCTTATGGAATAGGATCAATGAGCCATGTTGATCCATGAAAATAAATCCAATGGTGTGAAATGAATGTGTAATTTTTAAAATTTAATAGTCAATTTTTAAATATGAATGAGTAAAGTTCCATGAAAATGCCATGGTAATGCCACATCAGATCCACATAAAATTGGTGTGCCCAATTAGAGATTTTGCAAACCTAAGAAATGCAAAGGTATAAATGTAAATATTTAAGAAAAATAAAAGTAACAAATCTTGCATAATTTCAAACATATGTTGCCATTAAAGCATCGTAAGAAACCTTCAAAAAAACCCTAGCATGTTTGGAATCCCTAGTTTGACCTTATGATCATCATAATAAAGCCAATAAGATTGGATTATCATTTTTTTAAAGAGAATTTCATCCAAAATTGAATTATAAACCATTGGTAAGCAATTTACAGAAACTTCTATCCATGGAAGCCTAGAAAAATGTCTCCAAAGAAGAGGTGGAACTTTATTTCATCTCAGATGTAGAAGGAAGATTTTTCAAAGACATGAAATTCGATGACACAACTTTAAATACTAGGGACAGTAATTGGTCAATCTTTTTTTTTACCATTGAAAATGAGCATCCCATCAAAAGAGAAGAGGAGAAGAATGTGTCAGTAATAGTACTATACTATGACATAGTTTTTATTCAAATGATAGGTCTCCATTATACTATAAAAAACCTAAGGCACTACATTGTATACACATTTTCTCTCCTATTTTTAGAGATGGTAAAATTAATAAGGGCATGTTAATCAATGAGCAGACTTACAGAAATATATCTTATATCTCTGCCATAGCATTTGAAAACTATTACAAACTACCTAAGCCTCAAAAAGACCAAACCATACTCAATAATTAGGCCAAGGAAAATTACTTGAAGACCATCATTGCACTATGGTTATATTTTGGAAATCAGGTGTTTTTAGATTTCAATAGAAACATTCCAATTGGTTAATTCAAACATGGGATCAGAATGATCATGAATTAGATGAATAGTTTATGTGGAAATCTAACCATCACAGATGTGGACAATATTTGGGTGCCCTTAGTCTATTTTATGGTTGAGAAACAACTCACCCCTCCCCTTGGTGAAGTGGTCAGTATTTTTTAAGTAGGCAGATCTTTGTAGTTAGGAAGAAGACTAGGAACTAGTTCTTCATGATGTCATAACTCATATATGTCTTGCTTTATACCACAAAAATCCCAAACTTAAGTGAATGGTCACCTTATGGGACACAAATAGTCTCTTAATACTATTTTAAGTTACACATATTTGAATATAGGGACTGCATCCACTTCATTTATGACTATGTTTGTCTAGCCCTAACCAAGTCCATAACTAGGATTACAATGCCAACAATCATCCCCTTGACCAAGAAGTCAAATGAGGCCATAAGATAAATCTAGTTGTATCTAGATTACATAATCAATAGGGTTGAGGGAACATAATGCACTTCCCTTATATTGCTAGTCCATGTGTTAATCAAGTTATTTGAGAAGGAGACAGCTTATAAAATGTGAATTGGGATAGATGGTTTATGAAAAATCAATAGGAAGGGACTATTTCATAGCCTCCCCTTAGCCATCAAAAGAACTATTTTTGCACAATGGGACAACATTGAGGCTGCTTCCAAGCATAAGACCTCATTTAATCTCCAAAATGATGAACTAAGGTAGTGGGATCCATAGGGAAGGGTTAAAGAATATTTGAAAGCCAAGGTAATAAATGCAACATATGATCATCAATTGGGTAATTTTAACCCCATATATACAAATGCATCTTCATTATCTAAGCTCACCTTTAGATTGAAAAAGTAAAAAACATCAAACTAGAGGCTAGAATGTAGAGAGAGCAAAAAGGGCATGATGGCAAATTGTAATTAGGTTCAAGGCAACACCATTTGTTGAGTGGTACACCTTCCAGACATCCATAGACCTAGATACAAGTAGAGTCATGGCCTAAGATAGAATTTGAGCAATGACCAAAAGAGAGACGGCTCGATGAAATTACATCTTCTTTAACTCAAGCAGATGAGTAATGATTACTAGTGGACTAGGTTCATATGGTAGCACTAGACCTTGGTGAATCAATTAAAGATGCTCTAAAATTTATATCATTAGCATATGAGTTTGAGGATGAATAAATAGAGGTATAAAAAGAAGAAAAAGGGAAGGAAGTGTAGTACCTCAAACCTATAGAACCCCCTAAATATAATTCAAATTTTCTATTATCTTAATGAACAAAGGTGACATTCACTCATACTTTGAGTGAATTTAATATCTTAAATGAATAAACCTTGATTGAGGGTCCAACCATTCATAAATGGTTTATCTATGGAAAATTTCAAAAGGTACTTACCATGCACCATACATAGGAAATGATATAAGAAATCAATATTATAGTGCATGAGGAAGTCAACCCATGGATAGTTGCATTGCATAAGGAGGAATAGAAAAGAACAATTGCTCTAGGAGAATCAAGTGGAGCATAAATGGAGTCCTTATCTCCCAAAGTGATAGAATATTTAGTTGGTGTCAAATTTGACCCAAACACCACCATTTTATACAGGGTAACTAATAATAAATCCATGATTGGTGGAGAGGAATTCAATTTCTAAAAAGTTGAACCTTTTATTGGTTTGAATCTAGTTGGAGGACAAAAGCTTGGAAAAGATCTAATATTTGAGTAAAATGTCCTTATAGTGGATTAGGCTTAGATAGATCAATTACAAATAATGATCAAGGGTATCATATAATATAATAATAAATTAAAAGAACAAGCCATCTTATCAATTCAAGAAGACAGATTCAAACAATTTTAAGACACAATGACTAATTTATTCAACTCTTTAAATTCAATCAGAACTAGGTAGGCTGTAATAAGCAAAGAAAGTCCTAAGGCTATAGGCTAACTTGGCCAATGGTAGGATTCAAGATACCAAGTAAAGGATTTGATCAAGGTCTTGACTAAAGATCAAATCCCTAAATTTAGGATAGTTAGCTTATCCCACCTTAATATGGATATGGCTATATTAATTGATAAGATCAAGGCCTTGAGTAGATGGTCCAAGCAAGTGGAGGACATTTCTAAGGACCTTAATCAAAAAGAAGATAAAATGTTTCACATATTGGATATCTTGATCTAATATCCTACCACACTTGGTCCCTTAGGTCTAATAAATGATGAGGGGTTTAAGCACAAAACTACTTAATTCATGCAAAAAGTAAGGAATCAATTATAAGGGAAAATAGGGGATAATAATAATAAGGTCATGGTCCTTCTCTTATCATCAAAGGAGAAGATATGAAATTCCATGGGAATTAAACAAGCTTTGGAAAGGATTGAAAAGGATCTAAAGAGCCTAGAAGACCAAGAAAAAGATTTGTTCATGAGACCTATCATTGATCTCTAGTGTATCAATAAACAACATTATAGAATGAAGATATTTCAAGGGAAGCAAAAGACTATGGAATCACAAGGGATAAAAATTTATTTAAGATATAAGTATTCTTTTTTGTAATTGAGCTTGTATACTTTTTAAAAGAGAATATTCTTTTGTAAAGGCATATGCAACTTGTAAATCATAGTGCCTATAGGTTAGTCATTTAGAATGTCTAAAAGTTTATCAAAAGGTTGTAAAAATATAGTTGTCCTTAAAATTTTGATATGACAACCAAGATACCTCATTAAAGGTATATATAAAGAGGTATTCCCCATTGTAAATTGGTGGGGGGGGAGTTCTTAGAGATAAAATACAATTGTAACTTTTGAGAAATTAATATAAGCAAGGAATTCTATAAAGTTTGTCCAAATTTGCTTGTGTCTTTTATTAACTTAGATTCTCTCTCACTTGTTTGTTTTGATCTCCATATTTTAAGAAATTCTTATGAATTGTTGGTGTGCATATTTGAATGCAAAGATGTTAACTTGTGTCAATAGTAGGTTAATTGAAAGATCTTAGGTTCATTTCATTTTATTACTCTTGTTGCATTTGGGCTAATGTTGTTTGCTTGCAGGGGTAGATCTTTAAAGTGAACTTGGTTATTATTTGAATTATTCTACACCATCCGTAAATGTTCACCTGATGTGTGATAGGGTTTGATATTAGTCTACTTCATGTCATACATTGGTTAAGTGCATGCCTAGATGATATTTAAACATTGTCATAGTGTTCATAATGAAGATCAACATCTCTTCTCTTCCCTACCTTTCCTTTTGCTCTTTTTTTAACCAAATGAATCTAGCTTACTTGCCATTATAAATATATATCTTATACTAGTTATTATATTAGTTCTTGATCATAATTCATAATTCTTAGAATAACATATTTCATACTCTGCTTATACTAACTTTTGGCCATGGTGGCTTCCAACCACCAAACATTATAAATATTATGAAACAGTCCACTTGTTTTGCCTCTATTCCATCAATAGATAACATGATTATCACAACCTGTAACTCATGCACTAAATTCCTATAATTTTAAAATGAGTAGTGTTATTGAACACTCTAGACACTTGTCATACATATTTAGGCATCAATAATAGGATCTTCATTGGTGCTAGAAGGAGGGCCTATTAGATATTTGTAGATTTAAAGTATATTTACTCATTTTTTTGAATTGTGTTCAAATATTGGTGTAACCTTTGCACAATTATGTCAATATCTATTTAATTGTGTAAATATCATTAAAATTTATGGTCTTAGAACCATCTGTGTGCTTCATTTAGTCAAAGATTAATGTTATTTGAAAATATATGCTTGATTATGGTAAAGATGGCTTAAGCTTTGTCAATTCAATAGGTTTGAGGTTAGTAATAGTTGTTTTCATCAAATATTGATAGATCCTTTGCAAATTTGAGTTTATATAAGCTTTAACATGTAAAGATCAATCATATTTATGTGATTACATACATATTTGAGCTAAATTAGTTAAAGATTGTTGTGCTTTATCATCCTTTAAATAAATAAAAAATGCTTAATGTGAAAGTCTAATCATTGTTCCTTATAAAGATAATATTGAAAAAATATATTTATAACATGATTCAAATCCCACAATCTAGAATTACTAACAATCAAGACAAGGTCATGTTTAGATACTAGAGAACCTATGCTTTCATTAGAAGTTCATGAAGAGTTATGAAAGACTAAGGTAAGTGCATAATTTTGAAGTCTTTTCCAATACCAATTTAGGGTGCTCCTATGTTCAATTCCTATCAAGGTATTTATTATCTAGATGTTTTTTCAATCAATATGCTAGGTGTGGTACATGATGTTCCTCATAACCTTGAGAAATATTTTCCAACATTTAATCATAGTGGATTTATAACCACTAAAGAACACATCAAGAGTTTTAAAGTTACATTAAGACTGTTGAATGTGGATAATGAAGATGTAACATGTAGACTATTTCCTTTTACTTTTAAATATGCTACATATGAATGGTTTTTAAGCCATCATAAAAATTACCTTACTAGTTAGGTTAATTTTAACAATGTTTTCATTGATCAATTTGTTAAAATCATTAGGCCTTGTGTCTTGTACCAACAATTCACCATAGTGAAAAGAGATGCAAATGAGCCCATAAGATCCTTTAATGCTAGGTTCCATAAAATGTTTAAGAGGACCTTATCTCCTTAAAAACTTGATGAGGCTTTAGCCTTATAAATCTATAAGGATTCCTTAGATCCTATGACTTATATGTTTGTAAAGAGAGTTGATGGACCCTTGAATAAATTAGCTTTAGCTTATGTGAAGGCTATAATCATTAATGACCAGATACAACCCCAAGGACAATTTTTATACTTCATTCCTAATGTCAATCTACATTTGCCTATTTTTAATATTATTCCCAGTGCTAGACAAAATGTGCCTTCTTTGAACCAACTACCTTTGAATCATGCACATCCTACTCAAAACCTAGGATTCTTGAGTAATGTTTCCAGTGGATCTCATCCATAAGATCATAAATATTTAATGCCTAAAGATAAAATTCATAATTCTAATGTCCCAAAGAATGAAAGTGACTCTATCCTTAAGATGGGTCAAAATCTTAACACTGACTTCATATAGTTTCAAAAGCAAGTAATACTAGAGAGAGTTTTGGTAGGAATTTATCCTTCCAAAGGTTCAATAGGCCATCTAATATATTTTAGAATGATTTTTACCACAACAACAAGAAAAATGATCCATCTACTAGTAATAATGTGCTTGATATAAATCTTATTGAGGTTACTTTACTTGACTATCGTAGATTTCATTATGCTTTTAAACATGGGGAAGTAGATTGTGTTGAAAATTTTAATGATTTTGAAGCCTTCCAAGATGAATTATATACTTTTGAATTTGTCCCTAATAAGTATTATGATGTGGGTATATTTGGTTCTTCAAGGTCATCTAGACATCTGATTCAACTCTCATGGTGGAGACATTTGTGTTCCCTTTCCAAGAGGACAATGAGCCTCAGGATATTCCTAAAGAGATTCATGTTTTTTAGCAATTTATAAAGTAGAATTATCCTTTGAGAAATAGGGAGCCAACCATTAACCACTTCAAATCCTCTAAATAACTTTGAGACTCCAATTGATACTACATCAGATAATAATCTAGAGCTTCTTAAATGAATTACATCTAAGCATAATATTGATGCATCAAATTCTTCCAATAGGAATGAATATAATATATTATGAAACATAAATAAGATGAAAGATAACATTACCTTGCATGAGTTGACACAAATTATAGAATAAAAGGATCTATTATTAGAATCTTTGTCTAAAAATCTTAGTAAGTCTCAAAATTCTACACATGTTAATGTTTCAATACACAAAATTAAGATAGATGTTACTCCTTTCATAATTACAGTTAGGATCTTCAGTATGAATTTGCATTTTTTTTTTTAGACTCTGGTACATCTACAAATATTATGCCTAAGGGTATTTGTGAATAATTAATTTTAACTCCCATTAAATTTGATAGAGTTGTAACTCAATTGGATAAATCAAGATTCAAAGTATCTAGTGAGTTATTAAAGTTTGACATACAAATTGTCTTAGACGTAAGGATCTAACAATTTATTGATATCCAAGTGGTAGACATTCATTGTTCTTATGATATACAATTGAATAGAGACTGGATTAAGAGCTTGAGTGGTTATATGTCAAAAAATTGTTCACATATGTGGTTACCTTAAAAGGGAGTCCCTAACCAAATCAGGATAGAAATCAAATCTAAAATGAAGCATATGATAACTGAGTACAATGCAATCAATGAGAGGGTCAACATGGTTAACTTAGATCTTGGTGTTTACACTCTTGACACCACAAAGTTATGTAATTATAAATCTTCTCATGTTATGCTTAGATCGTGAAAGCTTTATTTTTATGGTGCTACATGAAAATTAGGTTATGGAGTAGGAGTGGTATTAATCAATACCATTGGGAAAGAATACAATTCCTATTAAAAACTCTAGTTCCCATGCACCAATAATTTGGTGAGTATGAAGCACTTATTCTTGGTTTATAATTTGCAATTAAATATGAGGCTAAGGAGCTATTATTTTTTGGTGACTCTAAACTAGTAGTTAATCAGGTAAGATTAAATATCAATGCAAGTTTTCCTATCCTAAGAGATATAAATTTAGAGTGTGGAGCTTAATTAAATATTTTGACACTTTTAACATTGTGTCAATCCCTAAGAAGGAAAACAAGGCTATTGATGAACTTGATTCAGCTACAACTAACATTATGCCCAATCAAATTTTCAAGTTATAAAGCCTTACAATTGAATTAATCCCATTTCCTTTGGCATCTAATAATGTAAACCATCTACAGGTATTTAGTGATGACTGACATATCATAGACTTCATGACTAGTTTAGGAGTGTTTGAGGGTGTTATTAATAAATCTAGTCTCCTTGATGATGATAACATTAAAGTCAAACTCTATGACAAGGTTATTCAGTTGAATGAAATTAAGATCCACAAAATCATGATAGCTTTATAGAAATTCTTTGATTCTAACAAACTAGTTGAGGCTACCAAGATTCCCAAAGTAAGTGGGAAGGATTATAATGAAATTAATCTTGGGATTCAAGGTAAACCTTATCTAGTTAATATTATTACAAACTATACAAACATTAATCCATAAGAGCTAAAGAATTACTGACCATCTATAAATATGTCATAACATGGTTATAAGGTCATAACACATAGCATACCTTTAAAATATAACTACAAATATTTTAGATAAAATCAAAGGCCAATCAACTCTATCTTAGAACCACTAATATACAAATAGTTCAAGAAGATCTTAGATGTAAATATTGTGTTTTCCATTAGGCACTCCACTTGGGTGGCTAATTTAGTTTTATTTAGGAAGAAATTGGTGAAATCAGGCTTTACATTGATTTCAAAAACATGAATACAACATCTGAGAAAGATAATTACCCCTACCTTCTCTTGAGTAAGTAATCCAAATTGTTTCTATTTATTTGATGATGTCCTTTCTTGATGGTTTTTCAAGGTATAACTAGGTGATGATGAACTCGGAAGATAGGATGAAGACTACTTTTACTACCAAGTGGGGCATGTTTGCCAACAAGAGAATATCTTTTAGATTGATAAATGCAAGTGCAACCTTCCAAAGCGCTATATATCATGACTTTCAAGGTATTTTGGGTAAGTGCATTATCATATACATGGATCATTTGACTATCCTTTCTAATAATATGGAGGATCATATTATGCAACTATAATAGGTATTTGAAAGATGTAGAAGGTATGGGATTTATCTCAACCCAAAGAAAATTATTTTGTGTCATTGAGGGAAAACTATTAGGACATGTTATCACTAAAGAGGGAATCTATATAGACCCTGACATAGTATATGAAATATCTAATATAGATCCCCCTAATTTTAGGATGGAATTAGAGTCATTCTTTGGTAAAATAAATTTTGTAAGGAATTTTATTTTTTGGTTTTAAAAAAATAGTGAAACCTTTGAATGACATATTGAAGAAAGAGATTGAGATCACTTGGAATGAAGAGACAAGGAAGTCTTTCAAAGACATCAAAGAGGAAATTAGACAAGCCCCAATACTAATAAGTCTAGATTTTATTAAAGATTTTTATCTTTAATCCTTCTCTTTAGATCATATAATAGTAGTAGTTCTAACTCAAAAGATAGATGGATATGACTGTCTAGTGGCTTTTATGAGCACTAACCTTAAAAATGTTGAGTTGAACTACTCTTTGATTGACAAATAAACATTTGATTTTTTTAAGGCAATGAAAAATTCAAGCATTATATCCTTAGAAATAAGGTATAAGCCATTATATCAGACCCTAAAACCAAGATCTTGCTAAGTTAAAATGAACTTAGAGAAAGGAGAGGTAAGTGGATGTCTGTGATCTAAGAATATGACACTAAGATAAATACAACCAAGTCGCTAAGGTGTCAAGGTTTAATTAAAGTAATTTCCAATAGTAATCCCAAGCTAAGTGTTATGCAAGTCAAGCAACAAAATTTCACACCTAACTATTTGTATGATCCTACTATCTAATTACTAATAAACGATTATTGTCCTATAGGGTTAAGTAAAGAACAAAGATCTCTAATACTCAAGGCAAATCACTTTATAATCAAGGATGGAGTGCTATACAAGAATAACTTTGAATACATTTACTTGAGATGTGTCTACAAAAGTGAAGTAGCTAAGATCATGATCACCTTCTATGAAATTTTTTGAGGTATACATCCATTTGGAAGGACTATGACATACAAGATATTAAGGGTTGGTTACTACTAGCCTACAATATTCAAGGATGCTAAAAATCATGTGAGATAATGCCACTCATGTCAATTTTTCAATACTAAAGAGCCCAAGGCATCCATGCCACTAAAATTAGTAATTATTGACAAACCCTTTACCCAATGGGGGATAAACTTTGTGGGGGTTATTAACCCCAATTACTTTGATGGTCATAAGTACATTCTGACTACTACTAACTACTACACCAAATGGACTGAAGTAGTGGAAACTAAATAGTAAAATATTTAAGAGGTGATCAATTTTTTATAATAAAACACATGCACTAGGTTTGGGACACCTTTATCTCTAGTCTGTGATAATGGATATGATTTTATATCCATAAAGATGATATAATGGGCATATGATAACAACATCATCCTCAATTTATCATCAAACCATTATCCTCAAGGTAATGGAATATCTGAATCAACAAATAAGAACTTGATGAAGGCTATAAATAAGTCTATAGATGATAAACCTAGAACATGGCATAAGTTTCTTAAGAATGCCCTTTGGGTAGATAGAACTAGAATTAAACAAGCTCTCAAAACATCACCATTCTTATTATTTTATGGATAATAATACGTCTTCCTTATCACCCTCAAGACACCAACACATAGGTTCATGTAAGAGTACATGGAGGAGGACCAAGAATTTACAAGTTCAAGATTGTTGGACATCATACAAATAAAAGATGGAAGAGAAGAGGCTTTTGCCAATTTTAGTAGACACCAAACCATAAACAAGAGGTGGTTTGATTAACCTTAAAAAATAAAGATGTTTAATCGATGAGGCTTACTTAATCTTTGGGATAACGAATTTGATCCTAAAGGTAAACATGGAAAGTTCACATGTTTATGGATAGGTCCATATAAGATTGTTGAGATACGTAAAGATAATGCCTTCAAGCTAAAAGACTTACAAGGAGAAAATTTCACACTATCTACCAATGGGTAGTAACTTAATCACTACTTATCTTTTATCCCACCCACATCTTCATGGAATAAATATAATACTAGTTAGTGTTAATGTAGGTAGGTATTAATTTAGTTTCTTTTTGTTTTATCCTTTTTATCCCTTATTTGTACATATGTTTGTATATATTTGTTTGCTTGTTTACTTTATGTTTGGTCCATTTGCTTTCTCTAGTTTTTTATGTGCTTATAATAAGTCCATTTGGATAGTCCTCAAATAAATATTAATATTATTTCTCAAAAAAACCTCACAATTTAGAAATGTAGGTATGTTCTCTCAGCATGCATTGATCATGGATTGTTAAAACATGATCTTAATGTTATATTTTAGAGAAACTAGTAAATAAAAATGGATAGGTTATTTATTCCTTGAGTTTTTAAGCCTTGTTTTGATATAATCTTGATTCTTAGAAATATTACACATGTAGAGTGAAAGATTGGATTATTGGGATCTAGTCATGCTTGTACTTAAATTATAATAATTGCCCAGGATAAATTTATGTCCAAGGATGATTATCTAAAGATCAAACACTTGACTAAATCCCAAAATATAGCTAACTTGGTTCCCAAACTCTATTATAAATATAAAATGACTTGAAAAATATAAAAAATAACAACCTTAAAATAAAATTCAAGAGATTTCTAAAAAAATGTGATTCTAGTAATCTCCATCAGAGCTATGGACACCTAGATAGTAGTGGAGAAATGCCTTTAGTAGAGCCAAAGGTATTTATATTGGGGATATGAATGTTTGGATAGTAGTAGAGAAATTCCCAAGCCTTCCCCAAGCTAAATCATGGTTCTTACTAAATATCCAAACATGCTAAAAGGTAGTGTTAATGATTAAAGTCATGAATCTAGAAGTTGTTCTCTAAATCCTATAGAAATAAATAAGTGGAATTAAATCACACACAAAAAATGGCTATGTCTTGATGTTTGATCCTAATTAATCATTTTTAATATTTATTCTAATCATGAATTGAGTTAATAATGGTCCTTGATTAAATAGAATAAGTAACTTAAGTATTAGTCTAAACTAGAGTCTCTAAATTCTAACATATTTTTATGTTTCCCCTAGAAGTCACTATTTTTTGAAGTCAACATACCCCCATTTCTGAAAAATGGAGACCTTCATGTCGAATAGTTTAAATTTGTACTCTAAATTTGAAAATTTATCTAATCAGAGTATCACTAGAGTATTTTTCACTATATCTTTATTTGAAGATCATCCACACCTAATTTTGTTGACATATTTTTCATGATTTTGATTCAATTTTGCCTAAATTTACTAACATTTGATATCTATGTTGTAGGCCATAGCTCCCATGGGGTCCATTTAGAATGAGCAATGTGTGGGTTTTATGATTTAATGATGATTTGAACTTTTACTAGCCTTTGGTCTATAGATTATTAATTGAATTCATATTTGAGTTAATGAAACCATTAGTATAGATTTAGTCTAAGTCTTCCTTTTGAATTCAAATTTGGCAAGAACATTTTTTGTGGGAACACTTTAATGTGACTTAGTTATATTTTATGCTAAGGACTTGGTCATGTTTATTAACATGACCAAGACCTTAGTCTAAAATCTCCATCCTATGTTTTTTATGTCCCATGACCCCTTGGTCTATTTTATCATTAGCAAGGTCTAACTAATGCATGGTCCCTTTGTTATAAATATTAGCCTAAAGCCTTACCCTAAGGTTTATCATTTTTATTAAAATAATTAAAACCTTAGGCTAAGACTTTATGATAGGTATTTTATTTCATGGGGTCGCCTTTAACATGTTCTAAAACTTAGCTTAAGAATTTAGCCTAAAAATTTATTTTATATATTAATATGATTAAAAACATAGTCCAAAACATTAAGTTATCTTTTATTTTCTTGGATCATTGATTTAAATCTAGTTTTTATTTGAAATATCCAATGATCCATGTTTACTTAGATGATCATGATTAAATGGAGAAATATTGAAGACAAGACCTTCACCCTAAATTAAAGGTAAAAAATCTTCATGAGATCAATGGTATGCATCTAATCAGGCCAAATTGATCTAATGATGAATATTGAGTTAAAAATTCAATGAATCCCTAAGACAAGTGAGAATGTGACAAATGTCACAATCTTAACCAAAGAACACTTAGTAGTGATGGTGTTTGATTATGAAGATCAAGATCTAATGATCTATATTTACTCAGATAAGGATGATCCAATGGTGTGAGATTAACATTGAAAAGTCAATAACAATGTAGAGATGACATGTGGCATAGCTGTGGGCCACTAAATTAAAGCTCAAGCATATTTCAAAGATCGATGATACACATATAAGTGTACACATTTTCATTAATGATCCATGGAGTAAGAATTAAAATCAAGCAGATCAAGTTTAATGAACTATGTTGATCTATGTAATCATGATTGAATGGTGTGAGATACATGTATAATTTTAATAAATCTTAGGAACAATGGCATTCTATCTTGTAGAACAAGATCAATGAACCATGTTGATCTATGCAAATAAATCCAAAAGTGCAAGATCAATGTGGAATTTTCAAAAGATAATGGTCACTTTTTAAATATTAATGATCAAAGTGCCATAAAAATACCATGGTGATGCCACATCAGATCCACATAAGCTTGATGTGCCAAGTTAGATATTCTGGGGACCTACAAAAAGCAAAGTATAAATGTAAATATCTAAGCATAATATAAGTCACAAAGCTCACATAAGTTCAAATAACTAACACCATTAAATCACTATAATAAACTTTCAAAAAATCCATAGCACATATCAAATCCCTTGTTAGACATTGTGATCATCATAATCAAGCCATGAAGATTGTATTATCATCTGTGCAAAGAGAATTTAATCCAAAATTGAATTGCATACCACTAGTAAGCAATTCAGAGAAATTTATAGCTATGACAGCCCAAAAAACTATCTCTAGAGAAGAGGTACAAATGTATTTGACCTTAGATGCGAAAATAAGAGTTTTCAAGGACACGTAATGTGATGCCGTATATTTAAATACTGGGGATAATAATTGGTCAAGCTTATTTTAGACCATTAAAAACTAGTAGCCCATCACAATAGAAGAGGAGAGAATGTGTCACCAAGAAGACTCTACTATGACATAGTTGCCATTAAAATGATGGGTATACCTTATGTCATAGAAAAAACTTTAGGTACTACATTGTATAGATGTTCTTTCTTCTATTTTTAGAAATGGTAAAATCAATAAGGGCATGTTAATCAATGAGAATATCATAAAAATATACCTTATATATCTACCATAGATTTTAAAAACTACCTAAGCCCCAAATAGACGAAACCACAATCAATAATTAGGCCAAGGAAAATGAATTTAAGACCATCTTTTCCCTATAGTTATCTTCTAGAAATTAGGTGTTTTTAGATTTGAATGGAAACATTTTCATTGGTCAATTCAGACTTAAGATCAGAATGATCATGACTTTGATGAATAGGTTATGTGTAAATCCAACCACCACATATGTGGATAATATTTGGGTGACCTTATTCTATATTAATGTTACCCCTCCTCTTGGTGAAGTGGTCAATAGTTGTTTATATAGGTAGATCTTTACAATTAAGAAGAAGACCAAGAAGTAGTTCTTCATGATGTCATACCTCCTAAATGTCATGATTGATACAATTAATATCCCCAACCTAAGGGAATGGTCACCTAATAGGACATAAATAGTATCCCAATACTATTCAAATTTGCACATATTCAAATACATGGACCACATCCACTTCATTTGTGACTATGTTTATCCAACCCTAACCGAGGCCATAACTAGGATTCTAATGCTAAGAGTCAGTCCCTTGATCAAGAATTAAATTAAGGCCCTGGGAGACATCTACTTATATCCAAATTTCATAATCATCAAGGTTTATGGAATACAATGCACTCCATTCATATTGCTAGTCCATGTGCCAATCAGGGTAGCTCAGTAGGAGGTGGCCTACCAAATGTGTAATGGGATAGATGGTTTGTGGAAAACCAAGAGGAAGGGATTGCTTCATATCCTCCCCTTAACCATTTGATGGACCATTTTTTCACAATGGGAAAACATTGAGGCTTCTTCCAAATATAGGATCTCCTATAATCTTCAAAATGATGAACTAAGGTAGTGAATTCCATAGGGAAAGGTTGAAGAACATTTTAAAGCCAATGGAATAAATTCAACCTATGATCATCAACTGGGTGATTTTTACCCCATATATATAAATTCCTCTTCATTCTTTGAGGTTAACCTTAGATTGAGAAATCAAAACATCAAACCAAAGGCTAAAATGAAGAGAGAACAAAAAGGGTATGATGACAAATGATAATTAGGTCTAAGGAAATACCATTTGCTAAGTGGTGCACCATCTAGACCTCCACCAACCTAGTTATAGGTAGAGTCTAGGATTGAGACACAACTAGAGCATAGGATAGAGGAGAGAAAGCCTAATGAAATTGCATCTTCTTCAACTCAATAAAATGAGCAAGGATCAATAGTGGAAAAAGTTCATATGATAGCACTAGACCCTAGTGAAACAATTGAAGATGCTCTAAAATTTTTATCATTAACCTATGAGTCTGAGGATGAATAAATAGAGGTATCCAAAGAATAAAAGGGGAAGGAAGTGTTAGACCTAGTTCCTATAGACCCCCTAAAGAAAATCCAAATTAGACATTATCCCAGTGAAGGTTAAGAATCCTAAGGTGACCTTCAATCATCCTTTAAGTAAATTTAATCACTTCAATAAAGAAAACTTGATTCAAGGTCCAACCATTCTTTAATGGTTTATCTATGGAAATTTGAAAAATCTACCTACCATACACCATCCTTGGGCATTGATACAAGACATCAATATTCCAATGCATGAGTAAGTCAAACCATGGATAATTAGGTTGTAGAAAGAGGAAGAGAAAATAATGGATGCTATAGGAGAATCAATTGGAACAAAAATGGATTCCCCAAATCCCAAAGCGATATAATCTTCAATTGGTGTCAAATTTGACCCAACCACTACTAGTTTTCATAGATTAACTGAGCATAAATGCATGATTGGTGGAGAGGAATTAACTTTCCCAAAAGTGGAACATTTTGTTGGATTAAATATAGTTAGAGGAAAAAAGCCTAGCAAAGATACAATATTTGAATAAAATGTCCTTAAAGTGGATCAATCTTAGATAGATCAATTACAGACAATGATCAAGGGCATCTTGTAGTAGAACAAGAACTTAAAGGAACAAGACATTTTCTCAATTCAAGAAGATAGATTCAGGTAGTTTAAAGACACCATGACTAATTTATTCAAATCATTAAATTCAATTAGAACTAAATAGGATGCAATAAGTAAACAAGTACTATAACTATAGGCCAATTTGGCCAATGGCAGGCTTCAAACTACCAATTAAAGAATTTGATCAAGGTCTTTACTAAAGATCAAATCCCTAAATTTAGGAGAGTCAGCCTAGCCCACCTTAATATGGCTATGGCTATATTAATTGATATTATAAAATCCCTTATTAGTTAGTCTTAGTAGATAGAGGACATTTATAAGGACCTCAAGTAATAAGAAGAAAAAATGTTTCACATATTGGATAGCTTTATCAAAGAGCCTACCACACTTGGTCCCTTAGATCTCATATATGATAAAGATTTCAGGCATAAAACTACTCAATTCATGTAAGAAGTAAGGAATCAAGGACATGGGAAAATAGGGGTTGATAATAAGAAGGTCATGGGCCTACTCTTATCATCAGAGAAGATGATAGGAAAGGCCATGGGTATCAATCAAGCTTTGGAAAGGGATGAGAAGGATCTCAAGAGCCTAGAAGATAAATAAAAAGAGTTGTTCATAATAGCTATCATTGATCTCTAGCTTATCAATAAACAACATTACAAAATGAAGAACCTATAGGGGATGTAAAATACTATGGCAACACAAGGATGTTAGAACACAACTATCTACTGAGAAGGGGGGTGAATTAGTAGATCAAGTAAAACCATTCCTTAATCCTTTTAAAACAAATTCAAAATCATATGTAGATTAAAATATAAATGCAGAGATCACATACACACAAAATAAACCTGACACCAGATTTATACATGGAGAACCCAAAGGGAAAAACCATGGTGAAAATTGTTGTTAGAATATATTTTTCTAATTTAGCCTCATAGTCAATGCCTCACTTGGAAAAACCTCACTGTTTATAATCCTCACTAGAAAAAACTTACTTTTTACATTTAAGAAAACCAATCCTAAGGAGACACTAATCCCCTAACTAAGCATCAACTTATCTAATAATATGGCACCTCTCCATATATTAAAATAAAACTTAGCTAAATGCTCTAATATCAAACTAAATGTTCAGGTCTCCATACATAGTCTTTTGATCTTAGGACCTAACCAATTAGAAAACTCCCACTTTTTTATGAATGAGGACTTAATACACTATCTTATCACTTGACTTGGTTTATTCAAGTCATCATATCAACTTTCTTGAGTTAATATCTATAGAAGACATCACCTTATCTTTCAATCATGACTAAAACATCTCATATATGCTCTTTTTCTCATCATGCATAGTTCTTCAAGCCATTCAAGCTATCTAAGTTAGCTCCCCCTAACTCCATGTTCCATATTTGTACCAAGGGAGTACCTATAACACACCATAACTTAATTTTTCACATGTATATAATCATTTTACACATGTTCACCAAGTTTGGTGACCCAACTCATTGTACAACATAAGATACACCATGTTAAGGGTTTCTTGCATTATAAACCTTATGCCAACTAAACCTACAAACATATATATGATATGTACTCAAATCTCATTATGTCACATTGAAGCACTCATTTTGTCCCTACATATAATGCATACACAACACTCGACTTGATTTGATCAAGTCATTATCACATCTTACTTGATTTTTTATTTGTAGAAAACATCACTTTTTTTTCCACTAAAAGGGGTCTCTTAAGAAGTATAGATAGAGACACCTTAATTCACAATGCCCTTGAACAATGTGAAACTAGTAGTTTCCCATAACTCATATTGTTTCTCCTCTTTTTTCTTCATATGCTTTCGGATCTTTTTCTTCTTATGCTAAAGAGAAGCAACATGCTCATCCATTATGTTATTCTCCTTTAGATTAACAATACATGGAGACAACATGGTTTTTTGAAATACCTTTTAATCTAATGAATCTTCCTTGTAGCTTGGAATCTCATCACTAGGCATATAAAATTGATGTTTTATGCATGAAAGTTACTCAGCAATAATAGGATGTTCACTTGAATCTATACATAAATCATAACTATCCTTGGCCAACACCTTGGACTTCTCCTTACACTTTGTCTTCTCATTATTAACATGTGTATACATTAAGAGATCTTGACATTTTCTAGCCTCTATATAATTATTCATCATGGCTTGATATTTCACTTGCCATACATGTTTGGGTTGCTTATATGTCATGTTTTTCTCTTTATTAGAGACTTGTGAACCTTTGTTCACACTAGAAGGCATGATTTTCTTTACACTTTGTAATTTTTGTATTTCAAATCTTGTTCTACATTGTTTAGCTATCTTCCAAAATTATTACAATTATATAACACTACATTTGTATCTACTAAGGTATAAATGATTTTTTGTTTACAAATTTGGTTTTCTTTGTAGGTACAACTCTAAATTTACTAGCCTTATGACCAAACTAATTATATATATAACAATAAACATAAAAATATGAGTAATACCTGGTCACCTTACTAGTCTTCTCACTTTTGTGTAACCATTTGCATCAGTTACCTTTGTCTTCTACATCTTCCTTTAATTTGTAGAGATGAACTCATTATTCTTCTTGCTTTTCTGAGGCTTATTTTCTCCTTTATCCTTCTTTACATCAACAATGTTTATATCTATATTTGTATCCTATAAAGCTTTTTCTTTCTTTACTTCTGATCTTCCTTCTTTGAGGTTTTCATATAACTTAGTAGATTTAATAGCTATGGAACTTTTCCCTTTTTCATAACCAAGACCATATTTTCTTATTGATGGATTTTAAGAGTTGATCAATTCATCAAGAATTTCTAGTCCTCCTTTCAACTTTAGACCTTTGTCTATTTATACTTTATCCATTTCAAGCTCTTTTATCAAATCCACTATATTTTATTATATTATCATACATTAAATAAACTTAAGTTATAATTCAATTTTGACTACATCTATTCCTTTGACCTATTTAACTTGAGTCTTTAGACTCACCCTTATCTGATCATATATTTCAAGAATTTTGGATAGTTTTCCAATTTCCTTTTGTCTAAGCATATTTTATCTTGAGTTCTTTTTTCTTAGCATGTCAATCTAATCTAGAGCATAGATGAGTTCAACTTCTAGGTCCACTTCTCCTTTCTCTTCTTAATTAGAGTATGTTTTTTCTTTTTCTTTATTTATAGAATATGATCTTGATGACATGAATAGGACTTCATTTTCTTCAACCATAAAGGCACAGTCATGGCCATCAACTAAGCTATCACTCTCATTCATTGAGTCACTATATTCTCTTGTGTATAGATGCTTCTTATTCTTAAAGAAGTTCTTCTTGAAATAGTGAGACTCCACTTTTTTGTTATCCTCTTCTTGCTTAAAATCATCCTTTTGTTATAAGGGCATTTAGTAGCTAAATATCTTACGTTACCATAGTTAAATCATTTAAAAGGTAACTTACATTTGTATTTTCTAAACCCTCTTCTTAATCTTCTGATAAACTTAGCTTCTTCTTCATCAATATCTTTAGATTTAGATTTAGATGCTTCTACTTTAACTTTATTGGATGCTTTGAATGTAACACCTCTCTTAGAAGTGTTTGTTTCTCCCATTATCATCTGATAGGTAGTGAAGGTGGCATGAAACTCATCAACAATGAGTTTATCCAGATCTCTTGCTTCCTCTATAGTAGAGATTTTAGAATCATATCTTGTTGGCAAAGATATTAAGACCTTTTTGACAATAACTGATTCTTTCATTTCTTATTCAAGGCCTCTAATTGCATTGACTATTTCATCTACTCTAATAAGGTATTCTAAAATTTTCTCCTCTTTATCCATTTTGAGAATTTAAAAATGGCCTCTATATGTTTGTACCTTGGCCTATTTTATGTTTTCATCACCTTCATAAATGATCTTCAATTTATTCTAGATGTCTTATGTATTTTAACAATGCATCACTTTGAAAAAATCTGATTTGGATAATCCATAAAGAATAGCATTCTTTGCCTTAGCATTGCACTCATATGCCTTCTTTGAATCTTTATTGGTAGGATTTGTAGTAGGGGTTGTATATCCATTTACCATAGACATCCATACATAAAAACCTAATGAAGATAAAGAAGTTTCCATTCTTATGCCTTAGAATGCATAGTTAGATCCATAAAATAGAGGTGCTTTATTTGATGAAGATCCTTATTGACTATAAATTATGTTCATATTCCAATATCTACCAGAGATAATTAAGATTCTTTCAAGGAACCCTGGGCTCTAATACCAATTATTGGAACACAACTATCTATTGAGAGGGAGATGAATCAGTAGATCAATTAAAACCAATCATTTAATCCTTTTAAAGAAAATTCGAAAGCATACACATATTAAAAGATAGATGTAAAGATCACATACACACACAAATACACATGACACCATATTTATATATGGAAAACCCAAAGGGAAAAAATATAGTGAGAATAGCTACTAGAATCCACTATTATAATCTAACATCATAGTTAATGCTTCACTTGGTAAAACCTCAATGGTTACAAGCCTCACTGGCTACAAACCTCACTAGTTACATTTAAGGACACCAATCCCCTAATTTAGAACCAACTCAACTAATCTAATGGTACCAAGTAATTATATCTCTAGAGCTATAACTCCATATTATAACATTGATTCATAAATTAATCAAACTTTATTCTATATTACAAGTCTAATCTATAACATGCACATATTTTCCACATTATCTTTGTACCTTCTTCCTCTCTACACCTTTCTTTATGTGTCTAGATATATCTTTATCCAACACACTTCATCTCACTCTATCACTCTATTTCTATGTCTATATATATATATATATATATATATATATATATATGTTTGACACTCTTGAATAGAAGCTCATCTTCTCTACACTTATACCTCTGTGTTTATATATTTTCGTTTGACACAATTACAAATCATAGAAACTATATCCTAGATGTTGTATATATAATAATTTGATCTAGGGTTTACTTATTCTTTGTGTTCATAGTTGGACTTTAACACATCACACCAATTCTGAAATTTAGTTCAATATTACTTGGACTGTATGTTTCCTATGTCTTGATTCCATACATAACTTTGTAATCGTAGGTATCTTTACCATTTATAACATCTATTAAACTCAATTTTTGATGCACATGTTATTTAATGTATATTTAATTGGTTGGATTGATCAATGTCATTATTTATGCTAAGATATAGAGCTTATACACAAGTTTTTACATGTTCCTACAACTAACCATTTGTCTAGAAATGAATTTAAATGTTGGTCATTGATTTTATCTTTGGCACCATGATATGATGGTCTATACTCAAATGAATCAAATTTATAATGTGTCTATTTGATCACCTTCTAATAGGTTCATGCTATCTATTAGATCTTTTTATGCTTCCAAACTTTAAATTTATCAACTTTAAAATGCACTCGTTGATCTTCTTGATTTGAGCTTCTACATGTCATTATATCTCCAACTATGCACATTCATTATCTCTATCGAGATAATAAATGTTGATCTCTTTATCCCATCTTGCTACTTTATATATATTTGGATTACTTTTACTCTATCAATCTTCTCAAACTTGCTTAGTATTTAACTTGCCACTTTGTTGATAAACATCAATCACTTTGTTCTATCTAAGTCGACTCACTCTATTAGATATACTTTATATGATCATCTAATAACCATCAAATATTTTGACAAGCTCAATCTTTACATCTATCTAACCCTTGAGGATATGACACATGACATAAGCATGTGTCTTTTGTACATAGCTATTAGTTCCCACTATTAAGACATTTGGCATCTTCATATTTACTTTTTGACCTTTTTATTTAAATTGCATCATAGATTAACTATCCATGCTCTATGATTGTGACACTTGTCACTTGTCCATTAAATCCAAGTTCCTTTTGATAATTTGACTTCATCACACTTTGTTAGATCTCTAATGTTTGATTAAGCACTAACAATTGATCTTCCAACTAGATCAAAATTTATCTATGAAAATCTTACATTCATTGGGTCTCTATTTGACAAGCTCTATGAATGTGACACTTGTCACTAACATATTTACTCAGAAGAGCCTTTGGTAATTTGACTTTGTTTCGCGTCATTGTATCATCTACATATGATGATGTGATAGCCATGTATCAAGCTAGGATATATATTAAGTCTTATACTTAGGAAAATATAGATTCCTTTGATCATTACTCAGTTATGGTAATTACTAGGTCAAGGGGCTAGTTTCTTAACAATGATATGGACTTAAGTTATTGGTTCCCAGATATACCAAATTGACATTAAAATATAACTTTGTTTGTTGACACCATGGATAAACCCTTAGGATTTTAATTTGAAATCTTATAATGTCCAAGAGAGAAATAAATTAATTATGAACTCATTCCTTCTCCTCTAAACTTGTGAACCATATTTCTAGATTGTATGTGAAAAACCCATAAAAAATATTCTATTTGTTTGAATATAAACATCCATAAATGGTCTCTATAAAAGCATGACAAATTTTCATAATGTAATTTTGAAACATGTTCTTCTCTTTATCAGTCCTTCTTGATCCTTTTGACATCAATGACATCCACAGTGCCCCTTTTGACATCAATGATAATCATATTGCCAACAAATGCTTACCAAGTTAGTTAAGATATGAGTATTATTTTTGTAATTGATATTTTATACTTTTGAAAAGAGAATATTCTTTTGTAAAGGCATGTGTAGCTTGTAAATCACATTGCCTATAGGTTAGTAATTTAAAATCTCTATAAATTTCTTAAAATATTGTAAAAGGACAATGGTCCTTAAATTTTGATATGACTAACTAACATACCTCATGAAGGGTCTATATATAGAGGTAATTCCCATTATAAAAGCAGGGGAGTTCTTAGAGCCAAAATCTAATTGTAACTTTTGAGTAACTAATATAAGCAAGGAATTATGCAAATTTTATCTAGATTTGCTTGTGTCTTTTGTTATCCTAGCTTCTTTCTTACTTGTTTGTTTTGATTTCTATATTTGAAGAATTTTTAATGAATTCTTGGTGTGTATATTTGAATGCAGAGTTGTTAACTTGTGCCAATGCTAGGTTAATTGAAAGCTCTTAAGTTCATTTCATTTGCTTACTCTTCTTTAGGGGCAAATATATAAAGTGAGCTTGGTTATTATTTTCATTATTTCAATACATCCTTATATATTCACCTAATGTGTGATATGATTTGAGATTATGCTACTTCATGTCATACATTGGTTATGTGCATGCCTGGATGATGTTTAAACTTTGTCATAATGTTTGGAATTAAGATCAATAACATCTCTTTTCAGCCCTACCTTTCCTGTTGCTCCTTTTTTAACCAGATCACTCTAGCTTAATTGGCATTATAAATATCTATCTTAGATTAGTTCTTTGGTTAGTTATTTACCATATTTCACAATTTTTAGCATAGCATATTTCATATTTTACATAGACTAACTTTTGGCCACTATGGCTCCCAACTACCAATCATTATAAATATTGTGAAATAGTCCACTTGCTTTTTATATATTCCATCAATAGATAACAAGATTATCACAACCTATAACTCATGTGTTGAATTTATAGAATTATAAAATGAGTAGTGTTCTTGAACACTTTGGGCACTTATGATACATATTCAGGCATTAATAGAAGGTAACCAGTCTGCATTGCTAAAAAAAGTAGGTGATTTTTTGGGTTTTATTGTGTGATTCTTCTTTAGAAATATATCATTTTTTATCCAAGTCATTTTGAAAGAGGCTTTGACATTATGGGTATGCATATTTTTTTTTGTGGAGTTACATTTCCTTATGCATTTTAGTCATGTGGTTGTGTAAGCATGGTTTAATTGGAATACACTATCTTATTTTTAAACCCTAAAATGTGAAAATGTCCATGATTGATCTCATTTAAAACAATACTTTATTATTGTTTTGTTTTGATTGAGAACAATAAGGCATGACGTGGGTTTTATTTTTATGTTTATCTATGAATGTGTTTGGATGTTTTATTTTGAATGGTTAAAAACTCTCTAGTTTTTTGAATGAAAATTACACAACCTCATAACCCTGAATCCCAGTCATGTTGATGGTTGAGGTGGCCTAGTGCTACTAATGGTGGGTTGATGGGACTAGTCAAGTGGGTTTTATTCATTGTTAGCTAGTATTAAACTTTGGACATTACACATATTATGATTATGAGATGAATACTTAGAATTATGTATTACATTCATGTTTATGTAATAATTTTATAAATGTTGATTTAATTTAAAAAATATGTATGGTTTTAATCCCTTTCACTATGTGAAGTAAACTACTAAGTCATATTTATGTGAATTTATATAATGTGTGTGTGTGTGTGTGTGTGTGTGTGTGTTGATGTTATTTTTAATTCATATAAAGATATCGTTGTTAAATCATTTTTGAATGGCTGGATGTTATTGGGGGTGAATTTCAACTTTCTTGTTGCTAACTATGTGTTTTATAAATTTGTTAGTGTATATTGATTTATATCTATCTCGAGTTATTAGTATAGATGGAATGGAGTTTTGAAACTGGTAGTCATATGAAAAGTGGTTGAATAATGTTTGTGTATTACTTATTAATTTTTTGGAAAATGAATAAATACTATATTGTGGTGAGAATCACTAAGATTATGGTTTATTACTTCTCATTTTTTTGTAATGTGTTTGATTAATATTGAAGATAATGAAATGATTGTGCACTATAACATTATTAATCAAGTGGTTGTGGGTTAAAATTATGATTTGTATGCAAAAACTTGGTGACTTGATTTATGTTGTATCATAGATAATGGATTCCAGGATGTTATTAAGTGTAAATTCAAGTTTTAGTCTATACTTACATTGGTGTGTATCATGACTTGAATTATTAATGACTATGTTAGTGGAGTTATGGTTTTATTTTTCATGTCATGGATTTTTTATCTAGATTTTAATGTTGACATATAAGTAATGCAATATTATATTATTAAATCAATGGAATGAAATATGATGCATTTGTTCTTGATTGTGTATATTTGTTTTTTAAGATTTGAGACTATTATTGGTAATGGCTACAAAAACATCCTATTTCAATGAGTAAGTGATTAATATGAATTGATTTATTAATTGTATTCATGGAGAAAAGTATTCCAATAGAAGTGTAACTTGAATTTTTTTTTGGGAAGTTCATTCCACCGATTGGATAGATTTGTTTGTTGAATTTTTATCATTATCAATATGCTGTTAAGTGAATTTTTTATCTTATTATTATTATGATTTTATCACACACACACACACACATACAATGTAACAACTTCGGTCTCAATTATGAGCTGATCTTGATTTCTATTTCCAACTCTTTGAAATTAAAATTTCATAAAGTTTCTCAAGAAAGAAAAATTTAATAAATGAATAGTTATTATAACTATGTCCACTAATTTATGTCAATTTATTGTGAATTATGTGTGAAGGTATAACAAAGTTAATTCAAATTTTGGAATTATATCATTATGGGAACTATTTGGGTTCCACTCATATTTATTAGGTAGTTAAATTGTCCCATTTCACCACAATGGATATTTCATGTTATTACAACAATTTTATTGTCTCAGAATTAGTGTTCATGATGTATATATGTTTTAAATATTAACATGAATGTTGATAGTAAATTTTTATTTTGATAGAATTATTTTGTATGCCATTAATTAGAGGAATTTAAGGCTTTTTTCACTTGATTTTGATACCAAATTCAAATAATTAATATCATGTTAGTTGATGCACAATGGTATATTTTTGTTGTATGATGAAGAATATGGAAATTAGTTGAGTAGTGAGTTGAAAATTTTGGAATCCATGATTTTGAACATAGAATCTAGGTGCAAATAACATACTATGTTTCATGAAGATAGTCTTTGTTTATGTTTTAATATTCTATCTTAAACAACTAATGAATTAATTAGAATTTATTTAGTTGGAAATCATTTAAATATATGGTTTATGAGGTACCCTGATTAAACTCATCTTAATTATTTGCTTTATAAAGTGTATGAATATAGTACTTGTTTCCATGATGTATCTATTAGAATTGTGTGTTGTTGGTGGAAATTGTATGAAAGGTTTCATGACCCTAGTGTCAAAGGTAATAAATTTTATTAGGTACCATCATGTGGAGGATATTGATAGTATCATTTTATTGTGAATTATGTATTATTATATTAATAATATCATGTTGAATTCTATTATTAGACTATTTGATGATTAAAAGTGAACAAGTGAAATCTCATGTTTATTGGGTTATGTCATATAAAGGGTATGGCTATGTTTTATTGTGACTTTGAGAAAAAAATTAGAATAAAGATAATTTGGTTACTTTTGTGGCATGAATACATATCAAATTTATTATATTCATAAATTAATATGCTTAATTATGGTCTTATTGTTTGAGTCTTTGGGAGTTATTTAATGATATTATAATGAGGAAAATTCCTTGAGTTTTGTGATCATTCCTTTAAGTCTAAAGTTGTTTTATACTACTCTTGTATGAAATAAATAATATTAATGAGTGATTATTGATTATTCAATCTTATAATAAAGATGAATTGTGCACATTTATATTCATATCATAATTTATAGGAGTATTTTTTTAATCTTATACATCCTGATCTTAATATATAGAAATGGATCATATGGTTTCTTATTAGGTCTAATCAAGAAAACATATTCCTAAAGGTTTTGTGTTTCATAAACCCTATTGAAACAATTTTTTTTAAAAAAAAAATGGGAAACGTGATACTAGATACAAATCCTATTGATTGTAAGTCTATTATAAGAATAATCTCTAAAAAGTTTTTTTAATTTAGTTTTATATATTTAAAAATACAAAAAAAATCATAAAAATCTAATAACTTGGACCTATGCATGATATCTTTGGTTTATTTATATTATTTTATTTGTGTTTAGTATATAAAATACTTGTATATATCCATTTTTATATAAAATTTACTTCAAAAGTGTACTTGAATGAGTTACAAAACATATAGGTTGTCATTTCCTAATGCAGTTGTAGGTAGTAATATTGTCTTAGACCTAGGAAACTTACACATAAAATAACACTGTACAAATAGTTACATATTTCACTCTTCTCCCATTCTAGTGGGATCATCCTAATGAACACATGGTCTAATTTCTGAGATCCAAGTTAGTCATAGGTGTTTTTTAGCTTTTGTACATCATAAAAATTTCATCGAAGGCATCTTATACTCATGTTTTTTCACTTTATGACTATCCATTTAGTTCCTACAATAATAAAATACATTGTGCACACTTTCCCATATTTTCTTACATACTTTGACATCTATATTTCAAATGATACCTAAGGTTTTGAATATATTGATGTTACTATTTGATTATTTATTTTTTAATTTAACTTATCCATGCATGATTATAATATTGTTTTCTTTACTGTGTGATTTACGTGCACTCATTTCTTTGGATTATGGACATTTGAGCATACCCTTGTTTATGTATATAAGCCTTATTGTGTGATTTGATGAATGTGAGTTGCATTTGAACATGTACCTTGTATGTGGCCCTTTGGATTTTTTTTTGTATTTTATGTGATTTTGTGTGTGATATTTGTGTATGTGTCATGACCATGATTGGCATTTACTATTGTTTGCTCAGTTTGTGATTTCATGATCATATCATGCATCTCTTCAATTTGTTAACTACATCATAAATATCATGCATATTCCCAAAGTATTTATATTCTAGTTTTAAGTAATCAATTTTGATCATTTATTTAATACATGTCCAATTTATAATATCTATCTATATGTGACACTATGTATGCTTGGTTTTACATGTGTCATATATTAATTTTTTTTAATCAAATTATCAATATGATGTCATGATCTCTAATGTTATAATTATTACTCTAGATTTACATATTTTATATATCATAATTTTCATAACTCTTTATTTTTATATAAGTTAGTATTAAAATTTCAAAACTCACCTCAAAATTGGGGGCATACATAGTGGCTTGCCTTAGAGACTAAGTTGAAACAACCCACTACACAAAAAAAATTTGACAATGTTTACTCATTTGATCACAATACAAACTTGTTTGTTGATCAAAATTTTTATTCTAATATCACTTGAAATTTTGACAACATATGTCATAGTTATCTAATATAGTGTGATTTCATCCTAATAATTATAAACATCACTTTATATATTTTTCAAAATTTTACTCAGTCTATATAATAGTTTACAGTATTATTCATAAATAATATGCATATTTATACACATTATCAAAAAAATATTATATTGGGGGAATTATGTGAAAAACATGTTACACAATTTAAGAATGTTTGTATTTATAAATTTAGTTGATTTTACTTAGTTATCAATATGAAATATACTCATAAATCATATTGGTAGCATGTGCATGACACATGATCACTTTTTCACTTATTTTTGAAACATTTTCAATGGAAGGAATAAAAATACATGTCATTATATTTTTTTATAAAATATAACTATATAATACTATTTTTTCACCATTTTGGCACCAAAAACTAATCTTATTCCATCTACAGTGGTTGATTCAACTTTTTACACTAGTTTTTCACAAAAAATATCTATTGGAATTCATACAAGGATTTCAAGACACTATAATAAATTGAGTTGTATCATGATGGAGTTAAAAAAATATTTAGTAATTAATCATAATCTCCTAATAATTATTATTTTATCATGAAAAAACCAAACTAAGTGTTTTAATTAAAATAAAATATCCAAGGATTCTACCCACTCCAGTCACTAGATTTTTACCAAAAACCACAACAAATCAAATACATGAAAAGGTGTATTAATTTATTGTTATTTTATATATAATTGTATTTTATTTAATTTATATTTTCATCCCAAGTAATGTATTATTTATATATTTTTAATTTCATGTTCTATATCCAACCCAACTCAACACATGGAAACTCAGGTATAACTCTCTTTATTTTAATCTAGTACTTTCACTTTGTTTCATTACTATAATTAAAATGGGGGAAATTTAGTCACTAAAATTAATATTTAATACTAATAAAATACATTTTTGACCACTACTTATACACACTTATCATGTGATCAATTCCATGATTCTAAAGTGTTTATCCTCTACTTCTAGGCAGATGATCACTATCCTTAATAAATTATGATACATGATATTTATATTATTAATTTAAAGAAACATAACATCATTGTTTGAATGATACAAACTTATATTTTATATTTATATTCTCATAAAAAAACCACTCATTTAGTAAAACATCACTCAATGGTAGTGTTTGAAGTTATTAGATATGTACTCCTGCCAAACAATGGCTAATCACTCATAATAAAATTCACCTAATGGGTTTAACCATAATATTCACAAGTACCATTTTAGTAATTTTAAAAAAGATAAATATATAATCATATTTTACATTAATATATTTAATATATGTAAGAGTCTTCCATATTGAAAAAAATAAAATTATTCTAACTGCAGATTGAGAGGAAATACCAATTCTTCTCAATTATGAATATATACATACAAAGTAACCATGAGTTTAGTATTATTACATCTCAAAGGTCACAAGACATATTTAAAGCACAAAATTACACTAATATTGTAAAAATATATAACATTACACTATTATTTCACATACATCTTTGTAGAATTAGAAAACTACATGTATCTTGATCCCTATCCAAAGTATAGTATGTAGGTAATGCTCAACATATGGGGTTTTAAGGTCAAGAAGAATTTAAATAACTAATCAAATTTCCCCATTTAATAAATTTATTCCTAATTTGAAATGGAGCTAAGGTTATAAGTGAATAAGAAGGTACACAGTGGCTCCCATAACAAATCAAACATATCCAATCAAACACATAGGAACTAAAAGTATAAACACATTGTTCTAAATTTATACATATGTAAAGAACCCTACTAGACACTAGTTCACACTAAATATTATAGTCTAGTCCATCCTTGTTTGAATATCATGGCCTTGTCCTATATTTAAGTTGATTCATGTTTCTGATTCACATTCATTTCACATAGTTCCATAAATGAACAAAAAATCATTATTGTAGTCCACAATATCTAATGATAGTTAAGTTATTTATATTTATTATTTCATAATTAAATTAAAATTTGTTTAATTAACTAATTCTGATAAAATACTATTACGCTTGTACTAGAGAAAATGCAAGTAATCAATGTCTCTCCACTTTAATTACTCTTTACTCCACTTGAGTAAAAATCAATAATTAAAATAATGAATGACATGTCACACTCCAATTTGAGGAAAAAATTATCAGTTATGGTATTTAATATGAAAATAGTAATATGTGGCACCTTAATCATATCAAAGGAATCTAGAGCAACAATCAAACAAAATCTTGAGAATTTTTATGGATTTCAAGTGAATGGGATGAAGGCCTACATCCACCATCCATTGATTTCCAAAAGATTAATTATTTTTTCACATTTATGAAATGCTACATAGGGAACAATGAGATGGTAGGATTCCACATGAATTATTCCCATTTCAAAAAGGAAAAGGAAGACACTAGGTTGGATGCACTAAGTATAAACATACATATAGGTTTTGGGA
>JARHVA010001933.1:2352500-2377500 GCA_037957365.1 Torreya grandis | reverse complement strand
TAGACTTGTTAAATAATTGGTAAACTCATTAAATTGATAGAATGAAATATATATAGTTGATAAATTTTATATACCTTAGACCCTATCTTAATTCACTCTAAATATATATCTAAATCCATGTGTGGGTGGGGATGTCAATATTTATTATGCCAATTAAACTATATATTGTGTCAATGCTAAATAAACTCTCACACATATATATATATATATATATATATATATATGGTACTTGATTAATATAATAAATTAATTTAGTAATTATATATAGATAGGTGCCTCATCCTCCATAAATATAGATAAGGGTGTCTAATTTCTCATATATAGATAAGGACCCTACATTAGTTTATAAATTGAGTGCTTAATTGACCATATATATCTAATGGTGACCCCACCTCTATAGATATATTGATATCAAATAAATAGAATCATTAATTATGATTTATGTGTGAGTAATGTGGGAATAATTTCCCTTATGCCCTTCAATATATTTAGAATATAGATAGGGCATATATAATATAGTGGGTGCATAGGTGGGTGGTAGTTGTCCCCTATATACATGTATGCGTGTGTGTGTATGGGACACTCCTATATATATAGTCTTAACATCTATATTTGAGGCCGATAAAGAGGTCCCATAATAAATGAGGGGCACTCAATTGATTATTGACCCTCTATATCTATCTAGCAAGGGAACCAAATCGATATGGGGGAATGTTGGGGATTGATTGATATATCTATAATATAAATAGGGAAAACTAAGGGCCCCACATTATAGTGAGTGATTTGTAAAGTTTCCCTGATATTTATATGGAGCATAAATAATATATATATGAATTGAGGGATGAGGCCACACTTGATTAATACCCTAAATTAAAGGATGAAAATTGAGAGAGAAGGTGATTGTGTGATCAATAAATGATTGATGGGCACCCATACCCATCTCAAGGAGTTGAGTATTTTCTATGTTGTATTGTATTATATTATATTACATAAATTTAAAAAATTATATCAATTACTATATTATATTTTGGAGTAACATCAATGATTTTTTATAATATCACTAATTATTATCGAGAAGAATAAGGGAGCAACGCAATTTTTTAAATGTGCAACGCAAAAAACATATTAAAAATTATCAATACCTATATATAAATAAGGGAGGGTATATATCAATTTATATTGAAAGTATGTGGATCAATGTAGAATATTTAAACTCTAATAATGGTGAAAAAAGCATATAATCAATGTTTTTAATAGAAATCAACATGATATTTTTGAAATTTATAAAGATAATGTTTTTGATACACTATCTCAAATAAAAATGTATTAATGTGCTCGTGTGACTAGGAAGAATGATTGAATGTTCATGTTCATGTATTTTGTTGGTTAAAAATGGATACAATGTTGTTATATTGATTTTTTCATATAATCCCCATAATCTCAAGTAAAAATGACATAAAGGGGTGGTTGGATATGTGCATGTCACCAATGCAACCCAAGTTTCACCAATCATACCACTTTGTACTGATTTAAAAGTGAGTTTTGATGATCACACATAGATGTGTATTTTAGGAATAGATAATATATTTATGAATTTAGGGATAAGACCACACTTGATTGTTACCCTAAATTAAGGGATGAAAATCAAGAGAGAAGGGTGATTGTGTGATTGATAAATGATTTATGGGAACCCATACGCATTTTGAGGAGTCAAGGATTTTATAGGTTGTATTATATTATATTACATTAATTTAATGGATTATATCTATTATTATATTATTTTTAGAATAACACTAATGATGTGTGATAATAACACCAATGATTACTAGGAAGAATAAGGGAATGATGCATGTACAATTTTTGAATGTGGAGTGCATAAACCATACTTAATATTCTCCATACCTCTATATAAATAAGGGAGGGAATCAATTGATTTAAATTTAAAGTAGGGGGGTCAAGGTAGAATATAAAAACTCCAAAAAAGGTGCACAAACCATATCATCAATGTCTTTGGTATCAATCAACATTATATTTTTACAAGTTATAGAGATAGTATTGTTGGTACATTATCTCAATTAAAAATGTATTAATGTGACTATGTGACTATATAGAATGCTTGAATGTGCATGTGCATAATTTTTTTAGTTTCAAATGAATATAGTGTTATTATATTTATTTTTCATATAATCCTCATAATATCATGTAAAAATGACATAAAGGGGTGGTTGGATATGCACAAGTCACCAATTCAATCGATGTTTCATGAATCATACTAATTTGGATTTATTTCAAAGTGATTTTGGATGATCACACATATATTTGGCCTAAATCATGTACATTTTTACTAAGCATAAGTGGATGTGGTGTTTTTGTGTTGATATTTTCACATGAGGGACTTAATCACAAATGAACTCAATATAAATGGTGTTTTGGTGTGTGTAGGTCATTAGTGTGACCTATGTTAGACCATTCACACCACTTTGGCTTGAATTTAAAGTGAATTAGGGTGATCATGTATACATATGTTATAAAATGTTCACATTCTCATGGTCATAAATGGATATGGTGTTTTGATGTCACTTTTGGGATATAATGGAGCTAATCACAAGTAAAATTAATATAAATTATTGGTTGGATGTGAAAGGGTCACAATATTATATATGTTGCTAGAATCACTTATTTTTTCATGAATGAGAGAGAAATGGAGTGATTATAAACAAATGTGCCTAAAATTGTTTGCATTTATCTTATTCACAATTGGATATAGTTTTTGATGTATACTTTAGCCTAATAAGGGACCAAAACATAAGTAAAATTGACATAAATGGGTGTTTGGGTGTGCATGGGTCACCAATGCGACCTATTATTCCACATACACACCACTTTTACATGAATAAAATTTCAAGTGGGATACCCATACATAAATGTGCCCCAAATCATCCTCATTTACCCTGGTAACAAATTATTATGGAGTTTTGTGTCACTTTTGGCATATAAGGGACCTAATAATAAGTAATATTGACATAAATTATTGATTAGGTGTGTATTAGTTTGTAAACTTTTAACTTTAAAAAATTAAATACTCTTAAAAACATCACCAAGCAATACATAAGGCCCAAAAAATAAAAAATTGAATATATGTTTACCTAAAATAGACATTAATTTAAAAATTTATTCCCTTAAATCCCTAGGTTCAATACTAGAATCTTGAAAATGAACAAGCACCAATCATATTGACTTTTAAAAAAAATATCTCCCAAATCACAAGTCATGCAACTACAAAACTAATTCTAGAAGATGCAAAGTGACCCTAATTTATTATATTTACTAAAATAAATTTAAAGTATAATTTATTATTATAATTAAAATTGGTTTTAGTAAACCACTCCCAAAATTTTAATTTCTCACATTTTTGCATTCTAAGGCTTTATACTTATGTCTGTTAGGAATCTGTATGCATTATAACACATGTGATTTTGTTATGTGTAAGTTTATAAAATTTTATAGTTTAAAAACATTCATAATTATATCTTTTTAAGAACACATATGCATTTTTACATAATTAAAATATGGACAAATTATAGGATTGGTGCTTTTTAAGCCTATAAAACATAATTTGTACACATTATTACTATAATGCATACATGCCATTGCAAAAATGTGTATGCCTTATGAGATTTTTCAAGAAAAAATTAAAAGTAAATATCCCCAAAATTTATGCTCTTGCATGTGTTTTTGTTTGGAAAGGATCTCAAATGGATATGATTAATATGACCCTTAGAATTTAGGACTAAATCATATGTGGACATGAATTTATCAAATTTAAAGGTCCCTTAGACTTTGGTTATAGAGTGATTACAAATATAAAGTTAAAATTAAATAAAGGATATGCTCATCTTATTAAAATATTTTATAATAGCTACCCTTACTAAAATTTCTATGTTTAGATATGAATGATCTGATAATATCAACATTTTTTATGGTATAATATATTATTTTCAAGTCACATTCCAAAAGGACTATGAGAATGAAAGGCCTCCAATTATAAAAGAATAGTTTTACAAACCTTTTTAGAGTGTATCATCCCCTATTTTGTTTTACTTATAGATAATTATATTAGAAAATCATGTCAAAAAGGTTAATTTTAATGTCAAAACTAAGAACTACATGAATCCATCATTACTAATGCACACACCAAAACAACTTGGAAATGTATTAAACCTAATAGATGGGACCAAAAGTATAATTACATGGAGGAATATTATGTTATCTTAATATGATTTATTCTCTTCTCCATGATTTTTGGCAATGGGATGCAACTTTTTCTTAGATATTAGACGTATTCATGGTTTAGAGAATGGAAGCCTTCATTTATAAATGACTTCTCCATATTATTCATAATAGTTGGTCATCTATTCAAAATAATGTTTGTCTTATTAAAATATTTTGTATCATCTTATAACACTTCAAATCAAATATTTCTTTGTTTAAAATTGGTTCACATGGATAAGTTTTATTCACCATTAATGTAGTAGTTAAGATTGTGCCACTTGACATAATCAAGCCACAATGTGACCATAGTGTGATATATTCACTTTGGAATATATGGAGTTCATGACCCCATGAGGATTTTATGGTGATGGATGTCACCATCATAATGTATTGTGCTTGATCTCATTCACTCATTATTAAATCAATATTCACCATGTATACTCATCACTTTTTTTTTAATTTAAAGTGAATATATGTGAATAGCCTTTTTTATTAATCACAATGGCCTCCTTTATATTATTTTTTGTGACAAAATTTTATGAAACCATTATACTTTAGTATTTTAAATTAGGTTGTAGAGGCCAAATGAAAATTGAGGGCACAAAATATATATTAGACCTTGTGAATTCTGCCCCTGTGGTGACACTTATTTCTCCAAATAAATTTATGGATAATATTTAAGTTAATGGTAATGATAAATAAATTTGGTATCAATTGTATGGTATCCATTATTATCACCTTAAATTTTATGCTTATTTCCTTTTGAATCCTATGAATCTAATCAAGATCATGAACCCATTATGTAATGAAATTCAATTTATATTTGGTCCAAATATTCATGGTGGATAGGGATGTGAGCCTCACTTTGGAGAGGAAAACTAGAGACATTATAATATAATTTATACATCTTATTGTGGTACCGTTAATTACTATGTTAGTAAGGCTTAATGATTCCCTTTGTAATAAAACGGTTGCATAGATGTTATATATAACTATATATAATCTAGTTGAACACAATGAGATATATTGTGAACATTTTATTTTTATTTTTTAGGCCTCACATGTATATATTTTCTATAGTAACATATTATTTTAAAGTGTCATAATTTAAAGGAATTATAATAATTTGGGAGGGTGGATGTAGGAGGGGGGCATGAATTTTATTTTTTTTTGTTTTCTATTTTTTAAAGAAGGGGTGGCTGAAAATTTTTCCTTACTAGAGGATTGTGTCAAATAATCATGTGAAAATTTTTAATTTTAGTGTTAAATTTGAGAAATATATGGAGCCTTGATTCCAAATGTGCAAACTAAAACATTTTAGATATATGGGAAACCTAAAACTTGTGCCCATGTAATTAGTAGGTAGAGGAATATTATGTGCTTTGTAAACTACATGTCCTCTTCTCCATTATTTTTTATAATTGATGGCCTCACATTATACATTATTATACTTGTTGATGTTTCTAAAATTGGTAAGCCAATATTTATTAATGAATTCCCCATGTTTTTGAGAATGAACATTTTCCCAATCCAAAATATGTTCATTTTTATTAAAAATATTCTATAGTACCTACCCATGATAAAAAAGCTATGTTTAAATAAGAAATATTTTGGAAAATCAACAATTTTTATGTAATAAAATATTATTTTTAAGTGTCACATTTGAATGGGAATATTAAAGGGTAGCCACCCATATTTTTCTTTGTAGAGGATTATCTTACAGAGTCATATAAACAAAATTTATTTCCAAAACCAAGAACTACATGAATTTTTGATTCCCAATGTAAAAAATAAAATATAATGATATATAAAAAAATAAAAAGTAGGCTTGGGTGAATAAGTACATGGAGGACTATCATGCACTTTAAAAACCATTGCTCCTATTCTCCATGATTTTTGACAATGGGCAACACTCATTTTCAAGTGTTATACTTCTTCTAATTTTTTTTGGACTTATTCATGTTTTTGAGAGTATGAAGCCACTCTTTATAAATTAATTCCCCATGTTTTTTATAATAAGAGTTGACATATTATCAATATGTTCATCTTGTTAAAATATTTTCCAATAACCACCTATACTATTTTTTTAATGTTTAGATATGAATGATTGAATAACATCCCCATTATTTATGGCATATCATATTATTTTCAATTGTCACATTTAAAATGGAATATGAGAATGAGAATCCACCCATTATATAAAATTTTATTTTCTAAAGTTTTTAGAATGGATGGACACTTATTGTTTTCATTAATAGAGGATTATCTTAAAGAATCACATAAAAATAATCATTTTAATTTCAAAACCAATAATTTCATAAATAATTGATTCAAAAAGTGTAAAAAAAAACATTATGGATATGAATGCAACCCAATTTATTGGTTTAGATGTATAATTACATGAATAACTATTATGTACTTTGGAAATCATTACTCCTCTTCTCCATGATTTTTGACAATGGGCAACGCTCATTTTAAAGTGTTATACTTCTCCATATTTTTTGAGAGTGGTAATTACACATTATAGTTAAATTTTCCATGTTTTTGAAAATGAGAATCTATATTCATCTTATAAAAAAACTTGTTAGTATCTACCCATACTAAAATTGTTATGTTTAGATATGAATAATTAGGGAAGATCAACATTGTTTATGGCCTAACCTATTATTTTAATTTGTATAATTCAAAAGGAACTATGAGAATGGATATCTTCCCATTATTAAAAATGAAACTTTTCCAAATTTTTTTAGAGGTAGACTACCCATTTTTATTCCTAATAGAGGATTGTCTAATAGGATCATGTCAAAAATGCTAATTTTAATATTGAGATAGATAGGTCCAAGTGAATAAGTATGTAGAGAATAGAATATTTAATCAAATATTCATGTCAATTAAATTAATTTTAATGTTTAAATGATAAATTCATATATCCTTGATTTCTAAAACTTGAACTAAAGGATTTTAGATATGTAAGAAACCCAATAGATGGGCCTAAGATATTAAGTACATGGACTATTTAATATATGTTTTTAAAATGGATTCAAATTTAAGATATGATGATAAATTAAAGTAATAATATTAATAGAGGGTTATTATAGTAATTTTTTATAAAAAATTCTAATTTGAAACTATAAATAAATTAAAAGTAGTATGGCTTTTTTAAAAAAAATCAGCACAACAAAAAGAATTGTCTATTATATTAAGCATGAAAAATTATAATAAATACAATATTATTATTTACATAAACTATTAAAAATAAAATTATAAATTGTGTATGTTAGGTGTTTTAATTAGGAAAGAGAAATAAGTATAAAAATTAATCAATTCATGAGATTTTATTTTCCACAAAATTATAGTTGTAGAGAGACAAGATTTATGATTCAAAATTTAAGATGGAATTGAAGAAAGGATTGGGAAGGTATTACATATTTCACTAAAACTTATCTTAGAAAAAAATAGATATTTTTACTACACTTATTTTTTTGAAAATAAAAAAAACAATTATATATATATATATATATGGAGTTTTTAGTGAAGATTTCAAATTGAGTTAATTAAAAAAAATCATCATTGTTAGCCGACTTATGGCTTACATACCTTTCATAAAATATTATTGTGTGTGTGTGTGTGTGTGTGTGTGTGTGTGTGTGTGTGTATGTTATTAGTATGTTAAAACTATGGAATAACCATGGGTACGTAGAGTATTAATAAGAGGTAGTGGTTATCCTTTTATCATCATATTGTGAATTTTGCTCTTATTGCATTATTGTGGAGATTGCCTCCTCAAAGAAATTTGGTCATTTTATCAAGAATTATAATATTTTATCAATTATTATTATGGATTTGATTATTAGGATTTTAATTCTTATAAATTTTATTCTATTAATGAACATATAATTAACTTAATTATAATTGGTATAAGAGCATCGAGTTGGGCTAGTTCCTATGGTGATGGTTTTTTAGATTTAGTGTTGTGTCCATCTAAAGAGTTTAAATATATAAAAAAACATAATTTACAATCCAAGAAAAATTTACTTTTTCCACCACTATAGTATTATTTTAAGTATTTTTTAAAAAATAGAGTCTGAAATTGTTTTATACCCTTGTGCAAATTAGTATTCGTTGGATTCATCTTAGTGAAATGATTGTAACTATATAATTTACTTGTAGATTTTTTCATGCTTGAAACCCTCCACCCTAGGTTTTTGGCATGGCTGGTTTGAACACTCATAGATGAAATAAAGGTCAAGACACCCCAAAACTTCTCATAAAGATGTCATGGAGTCTACAAATTTAGATCTATCAGTTTCTTAGGTGATTCAATAAATCTAATTAGATACCCAAAGCATGCTAAGGAAGGATGATATTGATGTAGTAAAAATGGAAATAAATTATTTTAAGGATAAATTTATAATGATGAGTGATCAATTAAACTCTATTTTATCTCATATTATATAAAATTATATGCCACTACTCCAATCAAGTTCACCCAATCAAAACAATCACAAATCTAATATGGGTTACAAGCACATGTTGCCAAAAGTGGAATTGCACAAGTTTGATGGTAAGGATCCACTCACTTAGATCAATAAACTAAAAAAATTATTTAGTCTACATTAGAACCCATGCACACAAAATTTGATCATAACATATCTCTATCTATAACATGAGTAGTTCATTTGGTATAGGTGGTTGTGTTCTCAAAATAAAAAGGCACTTTTGTTACCTAGTCAATGTTTATAGAGTAGTTATATATACACTATCACAATAACATCTCTAAAGACTACTTTACTTAGTTATAAAAGTTACTTTGGATAGGTATTATTAAGGATTATATTTAATAATTATAAAATCTATCCTTATGAGTGGATGGCATCACTAATAACAACTTGATTTACCTATTCTCAAGTAGGGGGCTCAAGGATATCATCCAACTTGAATTTTTTAATTTTAATCCATTAACTATTTTTTATGCCATATAATTCACACACTAGGCAAAGGAAAATAATTATCCAAAATAATGACTTTCACTCATGGCCACAAACACAATTTCATAACAGCATCATTTTTGTAACCTACAAGATTGACCCCTCCAAAAATTTAAGAAAAGCATTCTGAAGGGTTATGTTTTAGTTGTGACAAAAGGTGGAGTAAATGGTGTAAATGTGTTTAAAAGAAGTTTTTATACATTAAAGTTCCCAATGGAGATGATGATGATGGTACATATGAGAGTATAGAAGAACTAGAGGATGTATATGAATATTATCTATCTCCTATCATGCCCTTTTAGGTATAACTAATCTATGACAAATCATGATAGTCTAAAATAATTTTTATAATGAAAATTTTCATTAGAAGGGTAACAAAAATGGGTGACTATAACAATAGGCTATCACATTGAAATAGTCCATAAAAATTCCAAGAGAATGTGGTATTATATTCTCTTTCCAAGAGGTATGAATTAGTTAAGGCATTGATATATGCAAATGACCATTTGGAAAGAATATTAGTTAGAAGAATCATAATTAGAATAAACAAATGATAGGGATACATAGGTCTTGATTCAAAATCTTTAACATGGTTTGAGTGTTTTTCACAAATTTTAGTGGAAAGAAAATACATTATGGTATAAATATAGATTGTACCTATGTAAGGATTCTTTCCTTAAACACAAGATCATTTAGGAGCTTTGTGAATTTATAATAGGTGGAATCAAGGGATTTTGAAGACATATAGTCACACTAACAAAGATTTATTTTAGGAAAAACTTAAGGATGATATATAATTATTTTTTGAATAATGCATGGTTGATCAATAAAACAAAGAGGAAATAGTTAAGACAACAGGTATTCTACAACCATTATCCATCCGTAAATAATAATAGAACAAGGTTTCCATGGATTTTTTTAACCAAGTTTTTTGAGGTCTGAAGGTAAAATTTGCATCATGGTAGTTGTGGATAGGATCATAAAATATGTTATTTTTTGTTCCTTATCACAACAATTTTTAGCCAACATAGTAGTTGTTACTTTTCTCAATATAGTTCAAAAGTTGCATGGTACCCAAAAAATCATTATAAGTGATCATGATCCTATCTTTACTAATAACTTTTGGACCATGTTATTTGAAATTTTGGGTACCTAGTTGTATCATAACTCATATTATCATCCTCAATTTTATGGTAAATAATGGGTCATCAATAAATGCCTAGAAGGGTATCTTCATTTTTTTGCATAAAAAAACATGAAATTTGGGTCTATTGGCTACCACTAGTAGAATGGTGGTACAATACTTCCATATCCATTTTAAAATGTCTCCCTTTGTATCAATTTATGGATATTTATCCCATCCATCAATTCATATTTTAATTTTAAACCCAAGGTTCAATATTATAAGTAAGACATTCAACATAAACAAGAGGTACTAGCTAGTTTAAGGGAGAATTTTATAATAAGACAAAATATAATGAAGCATCAAGTTGATCAAAATCATAGTGAGATGAATTTTGATACCAATTATTAGGTCTTTATATGATTAAAACCATATAAGAATATTTATTTGAATAAACATAAAAAGGATAACAAAGTTTATCCTAAGTATTATGGCCCTTATCAAAACCTGTAGAAAATTAGTAATGTGGCATACAAGTTGGTGCTACCCCAATCCACTCACATACATCCTATATTTCATGTATCCTGCCTAAATAATGTAATTATACAAAGAGTTCTTATTCAAACTAAGTTACCTAAATTATATGAATAAGGTAGAGTCATTTTTAAATGTAAGGAGATCCTTCACACATGCACAAAAAAGCTACAAGCCAAAGATCTTAAGGAGTATTTGATCAAGTGGAAGAGTCTAAATCATGAATATGCAACATGGGAATATGAATAATTATTTCATTATCATCCATATTTCAATAAAACTTGTGAGAAAAATTATTTTTAAGAGGAGGGGAATGTTATTCCCTTAACCTATAGTGTGTTTAGGGATGTGTGTGGCTAACTTGTGGCTTACATACCTTTCATATTATATTATTGCATTTCTATATGTTATTAGTATGGTTTTCATATGGAATAACCATGGAAAATTAGAGTATAAATAGGAGGTAGTGATTATTATTTTATCATCATATAGTGAATTCCTCTCTTATTGCATTGTTGTAGAGGTTGCCCCCTTAAAGTGACTTAGTCATTGTTATCAAGTGATCTACTCTTTTTTCAATTATTATTTTGGATCTGATTATTCTAGTCTTAATTATTCAATATATTATTCCATTATTACAAACATCTAAGTAATTTCATTACATTCCTTGATGCTAGTAATTAATCTTTCCTACAAATGGCACGATATTGTTTATTTCTTATAAGTGCTTGTTTTTGTTTTTTTTAATCTTATAAATAGTTCTATTATGTTTATTTAATGTGGAAAACCACTTAAAATTATGTAGGATATTGCTTATCCCAACCATGAATAATATATGATGGCATTAAAATAGTTTTTTTTGGATTTTCCTCGTTCCCCTGAAATAAAACCTAGATAATTTAATATAAAATAATTTATAATATACCTAACCATTAACAAATTTTGTCATATTTAAATCATTACATTTTTAAAAATTGAATATATCACACTGAAGAGTTACAATACTTATGCCAGCTTTAGTTCATACCATTATTGAGTTACACCATCCTAAACACATATAATATACTTAAAATATAGTCGTCATGTTCATAATGTACTTTAAATATAGTCAAGAGTTGTCATGAACACTTGACAACTTATTTCTATAAAGACACAATATATGGGCATGTCAAATCATAAATATAAAAATAAGACAATTCAAACAATAATATTAAATATAAAATTATCATAACTTAATCAATTATATTTAACACATCACAAAAAAACAATATCACATTACATTTAATGAATTCAATATAATGTACTAAAATAATGGATTTAGAATAAAACACAAAATAAAGTGTTTATATTATAAAATATATAATATAAAACTATCAAATGAATTTAAGCATATTAAGAGCATAAAATCTAATATTTTATTACTTTTATCATTAAGTAATAATAAACCTATTATTATTACAGCTTATAACTATTAAGAGAATTAGAGAAATTGATATTACATATAAAATTATTATAAACCAATCACCTTTTTAAATTATATAAACTTATTTCTTCTCTTTAAGTTTATCAAATTTAGTATAAAATTTTAATATAAATAAATTCAATATAAAATTTAGAATAAATTAGCTATAATATCAAATTAAGATTATTAGGAGTATAAAATTAAATGTATTATTAATTTCAATATAAAATAAGAATCAACTAAACATTTTTATAGCTTTGAAGTATTAATTTATTTGGATGTGTATGATTAAAGAAGATGAACATTTTTTATAAGTTAGAATTTTTTTGTGAGTTCCACATTCTAATTCATTTACTTTCTCTTTTGAAAATAGTTTTTATTTTATATTGGAAATTATGCTATGGTAGTTTTAATTTTGATAGGAAACTATCATTTTGAGCAAAGCAATTATTAGTTTTACTTATTATTCATGAAGTGGGGTTTATACCCCAATAATAGAGACATTAGACAATAGTGTATAAAAATTGAGCTTCTATGTACATTTAGGTATATAAAAATACCCATATTTATTATTTAAACTTATCTATATGAATATTTATTATGTTTGTTACATGTGTTATTGATATTAAGTGGTTATCCCTGAGAAGTTACTCTCAACCAACCTTTGATATGTGAAAGAGTAGTATGGGTACAATTCACCCTTCATACTAAGTGATCTAAGGCTTCGAGAAAACATTATATATTGATGGTATAAGTCTGAATTTGAAGCCACAACACAAACACATATGGTATCAATTATACCCACTTCCACAACATTGTGTTTAGTAATTTAAATATGGAGTTGATAGAAACATAAACTAATTAATTTTAAAAATTTATTTTGAATAGTGTGGAGAAATGTTAGAATATGGGGTTCCAAATATGTGATAAAAGTTAAAATCTCCAAAGATGCTATGAGAATAATTTTCTTCCCATTTCATAACAATATAATTTTGATAAGTGATGGCTACTCATTCTAATTACATGTGCATCTTAAATGTTTTCCACTAACCAATAATACTAATAAAGTTTTTTAAAGATATGTATGATTGGGTAAGACTAACATTCTTTATGAATTATATATAATGTTAAGTGTTAAAATATAAAGAGGCTATGAGAATGGGTGGCTACTCATTCTAAACAAGATATAGATTATGGAACAATAGTGTACAATGTAAAAATTTAAAGAGGCTATGAAAAATGATGGCCACCCATTCTAAATAAGTTAATTCTACCAATTTATTTCTAACATAATATAAAAATATCATAATAATGTTTTCTATAGATGAGATATAAGTGTAAAATTATTAATAAGTTATGAGAATGGGTTTCCACTCATTCAAAAAAAGTTATTTTCTAGAATGGGCACACACTTAATTTTTAATTGTGTATCTTAAACATTTTATACTAATCGGTAATACTAATAAATTTTTGTTTATATATGAATGATTGGGTAAGAAAAATATTGTATATGAATTAAATATTAATGTTGAGTATCAAATTATAAATATCCTATGAGAATAGGTGGTTTATATTCTTAACAAGTAGACACATTGGCTTTCAATTATCACATTTTGAGAGAAGAATGAAGACTAGGATTAACAAGATTAGTTTTATTTATCTATCACATGGATTTAAAGAGAAGATTCAAGCCTAGTGAATAAGACATAAGTATCCACAAGGTTAGTTTTGTCTACCACAACCCAGTGTCCTATAATTTGGTATTTTCACCTATCCATAAAACTACTATGGGATACCTTATTAGTTCCTCTACTACTAGGGTTGATTATACATTAATTACCAGCTACATGCATAATTTTTTTAATATGCTAGCAACTCACTCTTTTTGAGCTAGACTAACCCACAACCTACAAAGCCAAATAAGAAAGCATATTTTGAAAATTTAGTGTCTCCCTCTATTTTTGTTGCATAATCTAAACTTTCTAGGATATATATACAAGTAGGTGTGCCAGATGACCAAACCACCCTAAATGAATCAAACATAGTTTTAGTTCACATATAACATGGTAAGACAAAATACATTATTTATATGTATTCTCAAAATAAGGTCAGTGGTTGGAGGAAACCCATTCCTTCCTTCCCTAAATTACCTACACCAACCCTGCAACCCAACTTCATGTAGTTTTGATGCATCCCTAGGTAAATATCCTTCATATACCCATGTATCCATAGATCAAGTAGAGTCACATGTTATGGTGTAGGTCACTTATTTGATTTAAAGGTTGAAAGAAAAGGAAGCATGCATGTAGGATTTGATAGTCATTGAGTAGAAAATAGTGGGTTTCCATTTTGATAGGTAAAAAAACACATTAATAAAGGTGAAGATGAAAAATACTATGGTAGAAGGGGAAGTTTGGAACTAGAACAGAGAGAGCATGTTTAATCTCTAATAAATAAGAGGAAGCATAACCCTATAGATACATATGAATAAAAGGATAATACTTTTTTTATATGCCTTTAAAGGGGTCATAAAGTAGATGTTTAGGATTTAATATCAATCAATGTAGAAATTACATTGAGAAAATATTGTTCATGTTCCTAAGGAGATTGTTGATAATGTACAAAGTGCAACAAATAAGCTATATGGAATTCTTGAGGCAATCAGGTCTAAAAAGGATGAATCTCAACCTAAATTTGGATATGTCTCCAAATTATATAATAAAATGAAGGACACAAAGGTAATACTCATTTTTGTGGTAGGATACAAGGAATAGAGCCTATGCTCATTTGAATTTAATAATTGTGCCAGAAGTGGCATGAACATAGAGTCACGTGGATGTTATTAAGGATAACTTGTTTGATTGACATCAATATATGAGGAACCTATTACAATAATTTATCAGTCAAGAAGCTAGATCCATCTATATATCAGAGGACATAAGATGGTAGGTGTAAATACTCCTCTCATGTAATTGATTATTAAGCTTGTTTTAGAAGGATCACTCAAAGTTTAGTTGATAGCTTTTGATATGGAATTAAAGGAAATATATATAATACTAATTAATATATCATGCAATTGATTAATTTTACTAAAGGGAGGGTCACTGTAACTAATAATTTATATGTGGAATTCAAGGACACAATCATTTTTGCATAAAAAATTAATGGAAAAACTTCCATAGTTTTTTAAAATGTTTTTACTATATTTTTAAACCATTATCATTTATTTTCAGGCTATCCATGTCTCTTATTTTTACATGGATGCAAAAAATAAATATAACACTATATAAACACAATTAGGGCCTCTAAAAATCAGTTAACCTTAGTCCACAAGTTATACATTGGTACAAACTCAAGTTGGGCCTACATATGTGCCATTTACTTCTTTTGTTGCAGTAACAATAAAGATTACCTCAATTAGTTTTTAGGCTACCACAACACATATAATTATTATAAGTGTAACAACTACTCTAGTTGAAACTTCAACATCAATAATATAGGATTCTACTATGCATGTTCCATAATCAAGCAATGCCAAATCAACACTATAATTATTTTAAGTATAAATACATATCTAAGTTTTAGCTTAAGTATATTCTTAGTGAGGTTATTTCTTATATCTAAGAGTTTTTTGATTAAAGACTATTTATATCATATACATACATGGATTTTGTTATTTAATCTATTTTTAGCAAATTTAATTTTAAACTTCACTTTAGAGATGAGTTTCCCCCTCCCAAGCTTTATATATATATGTGTGTGTGTGTATATATATGTGTGTGTATATATATATATATATGTATAGATATATATATACATATATATATATACATATAAATACATATATATATACATACACAGACACACACACACACACACACACACACACACACACACACACACACACACAGATATATATATATATATATATATATATATATATATATACCTTGATTCCAAAGGGATGAGAATTTTGGTTATTAGTATTAATAAGAAATTCTAAGGATTATTCTTCAATTTGTCTTGATGTGCAAATATTGTTCTTCTCCAAATATATATTTCACTGAAGAAGTTACGCCACTCTATTAATATAGTCTACAGGATATGTATGAGTGTTTTTTTCAAATATAATTATTTAAATTGTGTTATTGTTAATGTTAATTATTTTGTGTAATAAACATAACCTCCCTTTATAAATGTATAGCTATAATCTTATAAATGAAACAACCTTTGATTATGTGCATTAAATCTCATTGTATTTTGTTCCCTTAGAATCTTAATTTTTTTTAGTGTTATGTATGTTATTAAAAACTTACATCAAACATTGGTTTTCACTCAATTTTATAACTTATAGTTCAAATTATAGTTTATAAAAGTTCCATATAAATTTGACCTATAAAACCCTTATTTTATTACCTAACCTTCTTCCTTTTGATAATATTTTTTATTCGTATACCTTAGGTTAGACTCATCATCAATCCACCTATATTAAGTAGGTATAAACACACATCATACCTGAATCATCTAAGGTAAACAACTTCTCTACTCACTTATATTCCACCAATAGGTTTTTTACAAAACCTAATACCCTAAAAGTAGTGCCTTAGAGTGAATATTTATTCACCAATCCTAATATATAAGACACTACCTCAAGGTTCTCTAATGTGCATACAAACCACATTAATAGGTTTGTGAAAACACATGGCTTGTAAAGGATAAAATAATATGTATTTTTAAATATTGCATGGCTATGTGGTGTTGCAAAATAATTCAATAATTTTTAAAGTGACATGCAACATTGTAGAAACTAAAAAATCCATGTGATTTTTCATTATATATAAATACTATGAAGTGAGTTAACATGAGTTTATAAGATTTTCATGTATTACCTTTTGAGATGCATAAGACTATGGAAGATTTGAGTGTTTTAAAGTGATATCACATGACCAAAAAATCTAATAGAGATATAAATAAAGTGTGAAACTTGAATGCCACTACATAGGTAAATACACCAAGGTATTGCAACATTTCATAGATACAAAAAAGAACTGGGAAGAAACTAGGTAATGGGGAGCTACAAAGCAATATACTATTAGTTTCACCATTATTGTGCATGGACATTAGTAGGTATTCTTACTAAAATATGTCTTGAAGTAAAGGATATTAATTTATACAAGAGGAGTGGCAGGTTTGCACATATATGAGTCATGATACAAGGTTATACATAAATTATTCATTGTTTATTGAAAAGATATGGTCCCCATTACATATTTAGCTAGTTATGAGAACTAAACCTATATAGGGTAAATGTTTCACAACTTATCATAATCAACATACTTCCTAGGTTTGACCACTTTAAATAATTTAAGTGTGACATGGTGGGTGTGTGTCCATCACTAATATTATTTGATAATTTTCTATAGGATGAAAGTGCTCAAGATGTAAATCATAAAGATGATGTGTCACTATTGTTTCAAGAGTTAGAGGAAAGTAAGTCTTAAGGAGATTCATATCAAATATTTGATTGATGACCAAGTATGGAGGTAGATCAAGAATGAATTATTTCTCATTAGATATGTGAATAATGGTGTAAGGAACATAATTCATAGGCTTTATATTTTAGTATGGACACTCAAATAATTATTTATGAAGGTGAAACCATGCTTTATCACTAAGTTTAAATGCATGAGGTGTGTGATGCATGTCATGGATCTCCTTATGCTTCTACTGATAACATGATAAAATATACTAAATCTTATGATGAATATATTTTAGATGTTGTATAATATTATAATCTTTGTTTTATTTCATTTCATGGGTGCACAAGTTTGTGTTCGCTAGTGTATACACATTATATTTTTCATTTTTATAAATTTACTCATAGTTTATCCTATAAGTGATTTTTAGTACATCAATCTCCTTGATTTCATGTCCTAATGAGTGAACTAAAAATGGATGGTATTTTATCATGGTACATTGTTAGATATTTTTTATAATATTCATTCATATCAATCTAACCTCATTTGAGTATATTTTCATCATACCTCTCTATTTAAATTTCATTTAATCTTGCTAGACACCCTTTATTCCTAATATATCAACCATGATAATATAATTTATTTAAATATTTCCTTTCCCTATACTATAGTGGCTTAGACACTATCTCATTGAGTCATGTCTCTATCAGTTGTACCATATTGGCCTTTTTTTTCCCTGACACAATGAATATTATAAATTTAAACAAGGACCCAATATTGATGAGAATCTTTATTCGAGGTCCTTTGAGTCTTAGAGTCCATCATATTTATTTAACATTAATAATTCTAAGGTTGTTTTCAAAATTCTAAGTCTAACTTGAAAAATTCAAAAGGAAAGAGAATCCAAGTGTGGGAATTATTCATGATTTATTTATAACCTTGGGGTTTCATATCTTCTCTAAATTTTAACTTATAGTATTTTAGCTAACAAAGATAATGTGTTGTGTTCTAGTTTCTCTTAGTTTTTTATGTGTATGTAGGAATATTTTTGAGACATACAAATTATCCATGACTAAATATCCAAGATCACTATGTTCTCTAAGATTATGATATCAAGATATAAGGAAGGATCATGTTCACTTTCAATCCTTTGACTTTCATGAATATTCAAAGTCCCAAGCTTTTGGAACTCTAAGATAAAGAAAAGTGGTATCACCATGTTTCTAAGAGATCACCATAAATAAATATATTTTTTTACTTTTAATTTAGTTAAGTCATCATAAAATTTCCATGTGGCAAGTCCTCATTCACTTGGGAAAAATTTGGCTCTATAAAAATCCTAAGTCTTCCAAGTCCCTAAAATTATAACATTACACCATGTGGCATAATACCATGGACTCAAAACCTATAAGATCAAATAAGATTTTCTTTCCCAATATTTCAAAACTTTGAGATCATGATAGGTGGAACAATTCCATTCACTTTGAGACCTCAAAGAAATATACAAAGTTAGTGATCTAAGTAGTCTCATAGCCTTAAAATTTTGAGATCACACCATGTGATAACATCTTATCCACCAAAATTTTATATAAATAAATACATGGTCAACATCAAATAGCTTTTGATCCTTAAGATCACTCCACATGGATTAATATCATTAATTGTTATCCCACTAATCATGTAATGTAAGATTATAAGGCTAAAGAACATGGGTAAATGAGATGATGATAAGTTTCATAATCAAAGAGATGCATGGCCAAAATGTAAATAAAGGATTAAAAAACTAATAAAAAGGATAATAGGTAATACATCAACCATATATTAAGGTGATGATTCAACACTCAAATTTGACTTAGAAATTTAAATTAAAATAGGAAAAAAATCAAAATTTATTATTCACATTACTATCACATGAACTATGCATTTAAGATCCATACTTTTGTAATATATGCAAATTTTGAGTAACGTCAAGTCACTTCACCATTAACTTACAAGTTGAAAATTAAGATTTTGTGCTCTTGAAAAACTAAAATCCCTAAATTTCTAAAAATATTTACAAGTGATTTTAGTCATTCTACAAAATATCCTACACAATCTCATATTACCAAAATGGATTATCCAAAATAAACATGTGTCCATGAATCCACTTCATACTCCATTTATAAGAGCACTAAATATATAGACACAATTTTTGAAAAACATTTCCCTCAATTTCAAGTTCCCCTATTATTCAACTATTTATAATATGGTGGAAGCCATAACACCATATTATTCATATGATGGTTTATCTCAAGAGGGGTGATAATATATTGACAATTTTGTACAAATAAAGAACATGGGATTACATAATGTGGTTATAAAATCTAAGGTATTCCCTGCATATACTCATTTCATGATTTATTTTAATGGTGCTTGTATTATATATTACTTGCATTTTATAACATGTAAAAATGTAGTTGCTTATGTTTTAAAACCAGGATTTGAGAGGTGTGTTAGGATTATAGTGCATGAAGCTACTTGTAACCATGTTTTGACTAATGTGTGGATGTAATTAAACACTATGGAAGGAAAATTCAAATAATGGTTATTAAAAGGGGATAAATTAGATCTCAAGTGAGGTATTTCCTCTAATTGAATAATTAAGTTTAGACAGGCATTAAGGTAGTGATGTAACTTTTAAATAGGTTATATGGCTTCCTTAATATGACGTAGTATAGGTAGAATGGGTTCCATTATTGAATATTCTCTTAATCTCAAATAAAATTATAGCATTGGGGGTAGTTCTTAGTGTTAGCTTTTAGGGGTATATGTTCAAACTAGAACAAAGGCCAACTATTCATAATTTTATATCATGTCTTATTTTTTGGATGCAGTCATTAGAATGGTCTATACAACTCATGGGGAACTATGGGATCCATCCATTGAATATATAAATATCATAATTTGTGATTATTATTCTTTATTATATGTTTATATATTCATGAATTAAATCACCAAAATCTATGAGGATGATTATCCTCTAATTTATTAGGTCATTTATGGAACCAAGATGCCTAAACTATATGGAAAATTGAGAAGGATCATATCCAAAATTAGATATTGTTGGTACTATCCAAACTCTACCATTATTAGAATTTAAGAGACCAAAGTACCCCATTGAATTTTCCATGTCAAATCATATACAAGGTGGGAGAATAAGAAATTGCACATCAATTATATAATAGTGTGAAATTCAATCTTGGTATCAATCACCAAGTTTATTATCACAAGAATCCCCTAAGAATTTGAAAACTTTAATTTTTTAGTAATGTCACACCTCAATCAATTAATAAAGGTCAAGGTTTATTGTAACTTAAATGTGGCCTAGTATAAAGAATGAGACCCTAATGAAAGAGTTAAAAATTATCTTAAGTACCTCATGGATAAAAAAGGGGTTAATATTAGGTATGATCACAAATAATATGATCATGATGCCATCTTTTTAAAAGCTACAAATGATTATAAATTTTGGATCCACATGAATAATCATAATATGTTAATGATCATTAATCAATAGATTTAATACACCCCAAAATCACTAAGGAGTGAGAAAACTAAATGATAAATAAATTAAAATATTCCTAGATTCATTAGTTGTATCAACCATAGTCCTAAGACTCACACAAATAGGATCATCCTCCCTCTCCCACACAAGAAGAGACTAATTTATCAAAGGGAGAGCCTAGAAATAAAAGGGAAGACAATATTCATATTATAAAATATATTCTCAAAGTTCTCCCTAGTGCTCATTTGGGCTCCACTCATCTATTTTCTACTACTTTTGGGACATCAACCATAGTTGTGATGACTTTTCCTCCTCCATATGCATATACAAGGACATTTACTTGGGAATCTATAACTTCAATTACTATAGTCACATAAGTAAGTCTCCTTGAGTTTATGCATATTTTTTTTTCATTTCTTCTATCCAATCAATATTCACATAAAGTTCCAATGGTACATCTTCACCAACTACCATAATTGAAGAGACATCTCCCCAAATATTTCCTACTATACTAGTTTCATTTTCATACACTCTTGCCTCCACCACCATTACTTAAATTTTCATATCTTAATTACCTATAGAAGTAAGTTATACTACTATAGCTTCTTTGTTAGTTTCATCTTCACCTTCATCTCTTATTCTCCCATGATTACTCATGAACGAAAATCCATAACTCTTATAGCCTCTTTCAAAACTCAACAAATGGAATAAATACCACCATCTAGTATATTTTCCTCAAAATGATCTCTTGATGGGGAATCATAGGAAGAACATGAATATGTAATTTTATTACTAGATTACCCCACATATGAGGAAGAATAAAATACAAAATTTATGAAAGACTAAAATAGGAATTGAGTAAAATAAAAGAACAAAATGAAATATAATAAGAGTTAGAGAAATAAAAGTCAAAATAAATAAGCTTTGGAATATTAAATGGAGGAAAAATATCTCTATAACATAAAGCATGTATATTATTATTGAATAAGAAATGAAAGCTATTAATAAGGTAGTTTCCTCTCTTCTTTCTTCCTTTATAGTTGTAAATACCTATTCATCTAATTCCACAACCCTTCTCCATATTAGTCTACTTCCACAGCCATCCTCCATTTACTACCTATTAGTCTACTTCCATAGCCCTTATCCATATTATTCATTTAAATAATACTTTTTTAAAACTAAGTATTTATATTCTCATACTAGTTCTGAAGGAATTGATCAATAAGTCTCTAGTTTTATTGAATCTTTCACTCTTTCCACTACAACCTAAATAATAACTCCTAGAAATATGGTTGATTTTGATGCATTAGTATTAGTTTAAATTTTTAACCCTTAGGGGATAAATTTTCCTCTAAAATCCCTAGTTCAATTAGAGTTACATTTACCATAGTCTATACCTACACAATCTTATATAATGATAATTTTGAAAACCCCAGTCTAGATAAAATACAAGGTCAAAGCTACACCACAGAGATCAAGATGGAAAAGAGTCATTCATTCACCCATTAGATTTTAAATCTAAATAAGTTACCCAATGCTACCTCCAATGATTACTCTTCCTTCTATCTCTACAAATCCCCACCAACTTGAAGGACAAGGGAAACTCATAGTGCCTAAATGGGTTAAAGAGTTATAGGTCTAGAGAGAAAATAGGCAAAAACCTAGTTCTCATAGAGTTACCCACATTATCTAAATATCTTGATAAGTAAATCAATACAATTAATATGGTGAAATAGAGTAATAGGGTAAACACTAGCACAAGAGAGGAAATAGTGTTAAAATGAAGAAAAATCTTGTTCCCCTTGGTAAAAAAATCCCAAAATGAGTCTTAATGACCATAATGAATATACAAATAATTTTTTTATTTTATAGATTGAATTAGGTAAGCCATGAAATAAATGTATAAAAGTAAAGAACAAGAACAATAAAGGGTTTTATAGAGATAAATCATTAATACTCTCTAAGAAAGTAATGGACAATGTCCAAAGTGAAGTCAGTAGGTTGTATAATATTTAGAGTATGATTTGAGTCTCTAGAGGTGAATCCTAGCCTAAAAGGGTAAAAGTATTAAATCCTTGGCACCAATTTTAAATAATTTGAAAATATATAAACAAATTCTTAGATTAATGCACATGGAATAATACATATAATCATTTGAACCTAATGTCTACTAAGGACATGGTATGGGTTTTGAATTATGTGATTTAAAAGAGAGATTGTGCCTTTAATTATCATACATAGATGATAGCCTTGATATAATAGTTCCACATGGTAAGAAATGGAAGACATGCAGATATTAATATATATGAGGGTTGTATATATGATAACATCAATTGGGTAGTTGGTGAATATTCCTAATTTTGAAGTACTTATTAAGGTAGATATGGATAACTTCAAGAAGGGAGTTGGAAGGAATTGTTTATAAAATAATGAATAAATTATTTAATTGATTAATTTTTTGAAAGATAAGGTAACTACATCAATGTCCCTTATATAAGGGTTCAAGGCCTCAAAAACTGAGCATATAAAGTTCATGGTTGAAGATATCAAAATATTCAAGCCTTTTATGCTTTAGTTTGAACATTATCAATAAATAATTTGAATATTTTTATGCATAATTTGAGAATATCAAGGAAATAGAGGAATATTTAAGTCAACATCAAGCATGTAGTTATAAACAACCATTGATACATCAATAAAAGTGCCATTTAATACCACAGTGTCTATATTAGCATGATGTCCTTAGTTCTCTAGAGATGAAAATAATTGCACACTCAAACAAGACCTATTTTGACTCCTTAGGGGACCACAATGGATATTACAGTTACTTAAGTTTTAACATATATTATTTAACTATTTTCTATCCTTGTGGTGGAACATTAGAACCACCTTACATTCTCTCTCTCTCTCTCTCTCTCTCTCTCTCTCCTCTCTCCTCTCTCTCTCTCCTCTCTCTCTCTCTCTCTCCTCTCTCTCTCTCTCTCTCTCCTCTCCTCTCTCTCTCCTCTCTCTCTCTCCTCCCTCTCTCTCTCCTCTCTCTCTCTCTCTTCTCTCTCTCTCTCCTCTCTCTCTCTCTCTCTCCTCTCTCTCTCTCTCTCTCTCTCTCTCTCTCTCTCTCTCTCTCTCTCCTCTCTCTGTCCAAAATTTATTGGCATGTATGAATTATATTATACCATTTTGATTGAGGAGTTTTATTTATATGCACACCTCTCATACATGCATGTTATGCATGAATTTTCACACACAATTCTATAATTAGAAATATAAATATAGATTTGATTTGGAGGATGGTGCATCCCCTCCCCAAGATTATATATACTTGAATACTCCTAATTCCAAAGTTGGTTGTTAATATTAATATTAAATTATAAGTATTTGTATGCAATTGGTCTTGATGTTCAAATCTTGTTCTTCTCCAAATTTTTGATTTTTTAAATAAGTTTCATCAAATTAGTATCTTAGTATTTTGGTTGTGCATGAATATTATTTTTTACAATTATTCATATTGTGTAGTAGAAATGCTTTTATGTGATAATCATAATATCCCTTTGTATATGTCCAATTATAATCTCACAAACGTAACAAATTTAGATTATGATA
>JARHVA010001933.1:2205000-2345000 GCA_037957365.1 Torreya grandis | reverse complement strand
ACACCTGAGCAATACATAGACACAAGGTTTTATGAAGCTACCCTCAAATGCAAATTCAAACATTATTTTACTAAATGGGAGGAGGTGAAGTAGTAAAACCCTATGGCCCTAGAGATCTACTCTTAGCTTTCACATTAAGATATAGGGAGGACTTGGTGGCAATAAAATTAGTAGGTATACATAATGTAGTGGAAAAACTTGAGGTAATGCCCTACATTAAACTATTATTTGATTTATTTGTGAATATTGAGACTTCTAGAAAAACCTTGCATTTTTTTAAATGCAGCACCTCAATGACATATATTATTGGGCCTACCTCTGAAAGATATTATAGGTTCCCCCTCTTTAAATTTCCTATAATCAAGCCTTAGTTAATTCATGTATGTATGAAAATAATGCAACCATCATGTTGTGGGAATGATCTAGTGACCCTAGTACCTTCACAATCAGGGGCCCTATTTCTACCATTCCCATTGCCATCTTCAAGCTTGGAATCTAAATTTTTATGGATTTTCTAAATCAAATCTATGTTTTCCCTAGTATAACTTAAATTAATGAGTTTTGAATTCCCCTATTGGATACCATACTCACTTCTACCAAGTTCATAGCTATTGGGGAGATCATTAATTCCAATTTGATCATCCAAGTCCTTGATTTATACAACATACTAGATGGTAAATTTTATATGATGTCATATCTAGTAGATGATATAATAAGGACTACTCACTCAACTTTAGAGGAACCTTGGGGACCATCAACTAAGTATCCTAGGAACCAAATTTATAATAAATTTAATTTTATTCATATATATAAATTCAAGGAGAACATTACCAAATAAACTAGATCCCTCTATCTAATGGCATACTAATCCATTTATTGAAAGGATATGCCTAGATTATTTGACCAAATCCGAAGAACCATTGAAAGGATTGGTGAGTATTGGCTTTATCAAAACCATATAATCATCAAAATAGATGGAACTAGATCTCTTCTTATGCATCTACCCTAGTTAGTCCTAGATAAGGTGGTAGAGTAGGAAATTGTGGCCCACCTAGATGATTATACAGATGTTAGATTAAGAAGTGCTAAACAAGAAGCTATCCACCCACCCCCCATTAGAATTGGTAGAATCCAATACACTAGTTATGAACATTTCCATCCAATGCAAAAAATTATAACCCACTATGATTTTAAGTACTATGATTTTAAGTGGACACCTTATATGTAATCAGATCTAAGTTAAAGGGTTAGGTAACACATTAATAGATTCAAGAAAAAGGTGAATATTAATTATGGCCATGTATCATATCTAATTATTGAAGTATTATTGAATGATTTGAATGACATAAAAGTCAACACCAAAATGAGTCAGGGAAATATGTCTATAATGGTGTCTAGGCACATACATATCATCAAAAAACCACCTATGAAGAATCTAAGAAAAGTGAGGTAGAGCATTGGGTTTCAATAACCGCTCAAAGACCCTTTCTATAAGTTTAAAACCATAAATCATAACATTAAAGTCCATCATGACAAGCACATATGGGAAGTGGATAGGAACTTAGCTAAGGACCTCTACAACATCCCATCCTAGTGGTCATAGTTATAATAACCACCCTAGTGTCCACCCTTCCTCAAATGGAAGCCATTGCTTAGGGTTTCATAGCTATAAACCACTCCAAATTATCATTATTTATGTAATCCTTTCCTCTAGTCAAAATAGTTTAGTAGGTAAGTATTCCACGTTTCATCCCACCTATATCTGGTTTGTCTCTAGTCACTCTCCAACCCAAACCATTGCACCATCACCTCCATTAATATTTCCTTCCCCTAAATAAGTGTTCACCCCTACTATTTATTGCTTCCCTCACCTAATCACCACTTTTTTACTTCTTAGATTCACATGTTGTTTCATCCCTTACATCATCATCTTATATTCCTATCATATCCCCCTTGTATATAATAGGAAGTGGGATTTTTTTTTACTTTCCCCTCAGACCACCATAATAAAAGAGGCCTCATAGGAAAGGTTAGAGGAAGGATTGGATAAAATAAAAGTTTCTAGAGAATTATAACCTATATAAATAATAAGGAATGGCATACCGAGGAGGAATGGGAGGATGAAATAGAGACATCCTTATCTAAAACCAAAAGTGAGACCACATAAAGTCACCCTGATGATGAATGGTTATCAAATGAGAATTAGTGAGGTGACACTAAGATATTGAAGGCTAGTTCAATATAAATTAAACTATTTTAGGACCAAGATGGAGATAAAGAAGATGAAGTAGAGTCTAAGCCCCTAGCTTTTACACATGGGTGATCGGTGGACCTATCTCGAGCCTTAATACTTCTTATTGACAAATTTTAACCCACAAGGTCAAAGTGTCAACCCTTATAGGAGAAAACTTGAGTGTCATTTTTTGAAAAATCTTTTTCATATCTCTCTCATGCCTTTATATCCTTTAAAAAGTCTTCATAAAACTTTATTAGCATTATTTAAGGTAAATTTAGAGAAATTAAGGTAATACTTTATCTTTGTGTGTATTAGCCTAGTCACTTCATGGAGTGATAATAATTGTACAAGAGGTATCATAGGTCCATGGGTGTCCTTAAATGTAATTTTATGTCTTAATAACTTATTTTAAACATTTCATGATGATTTGTAAAGTTTAAGGTTCTTTTGTGGATTTTAAGGTATGACAAAATGAAGAAAAGGGTGATTTTTTCTAAATTTCAAATATGCCAAAGCCAACCAAAGTGAATATTCCATAAAATAGACTTTCCAAGGACCTTGTAGTAGTTACATGACCACCAAATATGTCATCAAGTCATAAATTGGTTAGAATCTTGATTTTCAATGCTTTGAAAGGGGTTTTGGGCACTTATACAAACTTATGAACCCATCTTTAGGAAAATAGTTTAAAAAGTGTTATTTTAACTTATACAGGTGAAATCCATGTTTTTTTTATAGATGTAGGTCCTCAAAATTCAAAATTTAATTTAAAACCTCCATAGTCCTCTTCACAAGCTTACAAAGAAAAAATTCAAGTGGATGATACGGATAGAGGAGAGAGAGTTGAGTCCTAATATGTTTTCCAAATGAGGGGGTTCTATAAATATTACATTTATATTTATAATATTTTGTAAATTCATCACCTCTTATTTATTAATAATCCCTAAGAGTGATGGGAGGTCAATATGCCTTGTCCATTCAAGCAAGGTATATTGTTGCTTCTATTTATTCACCTCAGAGATAAATGGAGGAGAATGGTTTTTTGGTATATTTTTATAATTAAAAAGAGTCCTTTACATGTTGGTTTCATCCACCAAAAAAATTTCATGAGGTTCCTTGATCAAGGAGAAAGTGTCTCAAGTGTATGAAGTTTTAGTCACCCTTGCTACAAATGTTTAGTTCTTTTGAAGGATTGTCACTTTAAGAGGTTTATATTACTTAATTTTTCATATAAGATAATTACATATAATATGAACCATTTTTTCTCACTCTCTAAAAATTACCCTTTGAAGATATCATTTCAAGAGATTTCATGTTCTTGTCCTTTGGAAGCATGTTCTATGTATTAGCAACATTATCTAGGTTTAAATTCCAAGATTGGTCTAATTGGAAATTAAAACAAATGATAAATCATGAATGATAATTTTTGAACATATTATAATCTTGATGTAGTGATAATGAGACTCATATACACCCTTTAATAGGTATTAAGATAAGCTCATTTCACCCACATGTCTGCATACCTATCGATGAACATTCATGAGGTCTAGATTCCTTATTAATTTTGTTTATAGTCAAGAGACTAAGAAAGATTCATAAATATTCATATGAAAATTTAAATATATTTTTCATCCTAAAAATTCATATACCATACCGTAGACCATACATAACCCTTGCATATGAGTTGATTGTACACACAATCGATACATGTGAATGGGCACAGTTGATACTTGTATGGTGTTAACTAAGAATTCTATAGACCATTGAGAATTTATATATAAATGAAAAGATTTTATATATTTTGTAGGTTCTAAGACTTGGGAAGTTATCCTTAATAGTCCATACAAGCAAGAAAAGAGAACTATATGTTATAGTCTTGTAAGTCATCTCTTAGATAAAATACATGTGCCTATACAAAATATGAGAGTGTGGAATGTGAACATGTTTCAATAAGAATGATAAAGGCCATAGGTTTGAGGATACTAAATAATTTGAAATTTAGTAAAAAATTTAGTTGACTAAGGTCTACAGAACTTAACTCTCATGCACAAGTCTACATATGAGGACTATAAGGAAAGTTTGCAGAATACTATGAAAAGGACACAAAACTTGTAGAGTAGTGAGAAGGAGTTTCCATGAGTTTTGATTAATTTCAAAATTTTGAATGATGGAATTGAGGAAACCAAGTTCAAGACTCAAATTTTAAACTCTTTCCTAGTAGTCACCTATAGCCATCTCTTGGATGAGCTTGAAACATATGAATGGTTATTTGGAAGGTACAAGGTCATTGAAAAGGTGAATTTTAAAAAAAAATAAGTTTATTAGGTTATCAATAAGATATATAAGGTCTTTATCTTATTCATTTACTTGGATAAAGATTGTAAATCTTTAAGATTATAGACCAACACTAAATAAATACCTATAGGTCTACTAGAGAGATTAGTCTAGTTTCAAATTGAAGAGATAGTAGAGTGTACATGAGGAAAATTAAAGCCTATACTAGGTGAATGATAGATAATGAGGCCATATAAGTTAAATTAATTCAATATACCTAAATGAGATTCAAAAGATGACTGATTAAGACTTATCTCAACTTTGCCTTCACAGCCATGAAGCAACAGGCATGCTTACCTTGGTAAGGAAAGGTTTATTTTTTAGAATAAATATGGGAGGTTGGTATGAATAAAAATTTACGAATACAATTCTAGGACATTTTTATAATGTCCATACACCCTTCAGATCTAACAATAGAGGAAAAGATGTTAAAACCCTATTTACTTAGCCAATGTAAGCTATAGACCTGCCTTATCAAATGCCTAGGATAATGCTTTCTTGGAAGGATATATAGGTCTATTAAATGAGTTATATCACATTAGAATTATTTCCCAATGCTAATAAAATATTTATGTAGTCACCTATATTCAGTGAGAAGGTGTAACAAGCCTACAAGTCTATTTAGGCTTGTATAACCTAAGTCTAAAAGCAAAGGCCTAGATGGATAGACTTATAAAAAGTAGTTGACTATGATTAAAGTGATAGTATTAATATTTTAAAGGTTCATGATGATAATACACATCCTTCAAGACCATATATAGGAATACAAATCAATAAATGTGGCATTTAAGCCTTTAAAACCTCCTTAAGCTTCATAAGATGCATACTACAACTTTAGATAAGTTTTATCTCACCTGGTATGATCATTAACCTAATGTGTAGAGATAAGTGGATTTAAAATATGGTAAACAGGTCCTCACATTTCAATCTTATGGAATCAGTTGTTGAATTAAACTCATCACCTACATAAACAAAGGCTAAGACTATCAAACCCTCTCGAATGGTTTGCTTCTAACCTGAGACACCATCTTGTACTCATATATATCATAATGTTTTTCATGGGATGAAATGGTGTGTTGAGGTGGTGGAGGGGTCCCATCAATACAATCTTATGTCATTAAGAGAGAGAAATAAGAAATTTTATTTATGAACAATCCTTAAGAATGATACATGCTTAAAACCCTCTTAAAACTCTCTTGGTGACCTGCTATGATAAATGTTATTTCTAATTCATTAAAATAAATTATTTTGATTTATAAATTACTTTATTGACCTTACCAAGTGTTGAGGTCAATATACCCTGATTTTTGAAAATTGGGGCCCTTGAGATATTTTGAACCTTAGTACTAAGATCTTGATGTTCTAATATTTATTATGGTTTGAAGATCATCCATTCCTGATGAAATTGGCCCATTTTGTTATGGTATTTATTTAAGGTTACTTAATGTTGCTAACAGTTGCTCTTCATGGGATACATTGTAGTTTTCATGGAGCCCTTATGAATGGATCATCCTTAGATCTTCACAATTTATCTTCATTCAGGATTTTACTTTGGGTCTATGAAAATATGGGCCAAGATTCATGTTCTAAAGTCTCACTTTTAGAAAACCATAGCTTAAGTCCTTGATTCAAATATTGGGAAGAACACTTTTCGCAAGAATATTTTAAATTTCCTTTTGACTTAAGCCTAATTTTATGCTAAGGCTTAGTCATGTTTTGTAACATGACTAAACCCTAGCTTAAAATCATGCTTGGTCCCCTTTCATTATTTTCCCTTTTTTGGTTCCTTTATTTCTAACCAAGTCTAACTTTTGTATTGGCTAGGTCCTTTTATTTTTTCTAGAATGGTCCCCTTTCTTACCTATTTAGCTTAAATTCTCAATTCTAAGTCCCCATTCATGTTAATCAACATAAATTAGACCTTAGTCTTAATTATTTAGCCTATGTTTCCATCTATCAAAATTCAAAATTAAATACCTCACTTCTTTATAGATTATATGGACTACACTTCATCATAAGGGGATAATATGATGGAGTGAGGAAACCCTAATGAGCCTGAGAATTTAGTCTTTTAAATCAATCATGTGTGAGCATATATATCATGATCGATAGCTCTTACCTCATCAAGACCAAGGATCTAATAGAGTGAATGTAGTGATGAAAAGTCAAAAGGCCTAAGAAGCCCTGTGAATTTTCCACATGGTGCTCTTATATATGAAGCTTAATGTTAATAGGAACCCTAAACCAATGGAATGTAACTTCTTGGATCATGATCAATGGTCTATGCTTCATCATGGAGCCTTTGATAAAATAGAGTGAATTAAATTTGAGATCTATGGAATACAATAATTTCATGAGATTAAATTTAACGTTATCATGAAGGTCGTTTAATGTATGTGAGGTTGTCATTGAAATATACAAGACCATCAAATTCAAGCTCATATAGCATTATGTCTAGGAAAATAGATGTGTTTTTATCATTTAAAGGGGCCACTTTGATATCATGTTTTACAACTTAACATAAAATATTTTAACCTAAGTTTAATGCATGTTTTCTTAACATGAAACAAACTTAGCTTAAAATATTTTTTCCTAAGTTCCTTTCTATAACCATGCATTGATTAAACTAAATTCATCTTATAAGATCAATGGCTCATGCCTCATCAGGCCTAGATAATACAACAACATGAAATCATTGATGACTAATTAGTAGAGCTCTGAGAGTCCATAGGCTCATCAGATAGTAGATGCACATTCAATATATGACTGATGTAGAGTACAAAGCTTATAAATCTTGTGAAGGTGCCAAGTGGCACAACCATGGGGATTGATATAAAGATGGCTAATAATAGGTGAGGTCTTAGATCATGATCAACATCCCATGTTGATCCATAGGCAATGATCCAATAATGTGAAATAAAAGGACAAATTTTAAATAATAACAACTAGTGCTTTGTAGGCATTTATGAAAAATGCTATGAAAGTGCCAAATAGATGCCAAATAAGCATTAAGCAAGGACAAAGTGATAAAAATGAAGAACTTGTGTGCTAAAAAATGTAAATGTATAAAAGAAAAGATAAAAATCAAATTTGAGGCATGGATGATCCTATGTTTGAATAAATTATCACCATTAAAGCATCAAAAGCCCTAAAATTTATGTAAAAAGACCTAATTCAAGCTTGTATTGATCAATGTAAAGCTAAAAGGAGTTTAATTGTATGTTGAGAGAGAATAATTAACCCAAAGATAATTTGTAATCTAATCATGAGCAATTCACAAGTCTGGTAGCCATGGTAGCTTGGAGATAAAAACTAAAAGATGAGATAGAATTGTATTTATCCATAGATAGTGAGGGAAGGGTTTTTAAAGACACAAACCTACACAATATGGCATTGAACATGGATAATAAGAATTGGTATGAACTCTTTTGGACCATTGAATAAATATAGACCATTACAAAGGAGGAAAAAAAATTACCACCATGAACATAAGATACTACAACTTGGTTGCATTCTAAATGTCCAATCTCCGTCATGTTATCAATAAACCTTAGGTACTTCATTGTATTGACATCCATGCTCATATTTTTAAAGATTGTATAATTGAACATGGATGGATAATTCATGAAGGGAGCTCTAGGAGAATTGATTACATTTCCCCATTAGCTTTTAAAAGTACTAAAAAATATGAAAACCCCATGTGGATTTACCTACCATTAAGGAATGGACTGATAAGAATTATAGACACCTAAATTTGGCCACCAATAACCTCCAATTAGGCTTTTGCCCAATTTGCACCCAAAATGCACAATTTGGCCTAAAAACACTAAAATGATTTAAATAATATGAAACTGACATATTCAAGTGCCAATTTTGCCTAAAGTATCATTAAATGGGGCAATGCAATTTATGGGCTAGCTAACTTTGATCGGATCATTTTAAATCAAAATGCTAATTTTACACTTGGGTGCTTTGGATTGCTCTTTCCTATCAAAAATATTGCATGAGACATATGCCTTTGTTAATTATTGTCAGTAACATCCTAAATGGAATAATGGATCCAACACATCTAACATCACCTTCCAATTCCAATCTAGTCAAATTTTGGACCAATAACAATGCATTCTGATCAATTTGAGTAATTTGTGCATAAAGTGCTTAATCATTCTTAAGAGATTTTTAAACCAAATTAGAGACTAATTAATAATTCCATGTAAACTTATTTTAAAATTAGTTTTGGAAATGGATATTGAATATTTTCATCTTCAAGTGACTTCATTTCTTGGGAAGACATTCCTAGACAATAAATGCCACAAATATCAGGATTCAATGCCCTCCATACCCCATCAATGCCTTCCATGATTACATCCATTCCTCTTAATTTCCACTTCGTTCAATGTTATGATGAGGATAATTATAAAATTAGTTATAAAAATTTAATTAATCTTTAACCACACATCTCAATCTTACGATGGATGGTTTAGGTTGATTCTAGACATTCTAAAAAATCTATAAATATAGAGGCCAAGAACTTCATTTCTAAGCATTTTGGTGCAAAGTTATTATGCTAAAATATCTTCAAAGTCATGATTATTCAAAGTTATAATGCATAATTGATTACAAAGCTTCATGCAATTAATGTTACCATGCCAAATTGATTCCAAGCCAAGCCAAGGCACAAGCCAAAGGTGCCAAGGAGATATAGAGGTAGCCAAACTTCCATTGCCAAGGAATTCATGAGCACAAGATGTGAAAGCCACTATAACAAGCATTTTGGAGCATCCAAGGAAGGTAAAAAAAGGTTTCTTTTACATTTTAGTCATGTTTTATTCATGTTTATTAACTAAGCTCTCCCTAGTGTCTAGGCCTAGAGATGTTATGCTAGTTAGTGTGTTTCTTTCATTTTGTTTTCATTTTGAAACTAACACCATATTAACCATCCTCTCTTCTATCAAATTCATAGATCACATAATGGCACACCTAGTGGGACTAGACACATCCCACATATGAAGAAGATCATTTTCAAAATTTGAAATCTTTATTTAGATCATTAAAACTCTTACAAATTGATTATATAACTTTATTTTTTCATTTTTTATATGCCATGGGTTTACATAGTAATCGATGTTGATTAGTAAAACTGACATCAATTAGATATCTATCATCAGTCACATTGGTATAACTGATGTCAATTAGATAACTATCATCAGTTATTAAATGTAACTATCATCAGTTATATAACTGACATCAGTCACTATGTTTTTATTAATGCATAAACCTGAGAACTCTTTTTCTAAAGTTGATTGTTTCAATCCTAAAAGAGTTTCAAGGCTAAAGGACATTCTAATATTTTTATTTCAAGACCAAGCTTGGCATTTGCCAAAAACATGCTTTAGATCACCTTTTTCATGCTTAAAAATAAATTAGGAACCTTGTTTTGGTGTTTAACAAAAAAATTGTATGTTTATGGTGAATTTTTTCAAAGTTACAACTAAAACCAAGAGGTCAAATGAACACCACCTCATTTTCTATTTGGGCTTAAAAATGAACTCACGTTTCCATGTTTTTGTATTTACTTAGTTATTTAAGTTAAATCTTTGTTTGTAAAAAAGAGGGGTGTTTCATGTATGCTCTTTCATTTGTCCCCTTTAGGGAACCCTTGGAATCAGAAGCCCCATTCCTATTGCAAGTATCCTAGTCCAAGGATTAGAAATAAATTCATGTAAATCACTCCCCAAAAACTCATCAAAGTTTGGGTGACCTTGAAAATGACCCTAAAGTCTTTCTATTTTCATGTTTTCTTTATTTTTATGCAAACTTAGCTTCTGAGGGGGACTTCATTACATCCTACGAGTTACTTAGGAAATATTTAACATGGGGTTTCACCTCTTAGCATTGAATTCATTTAGATCCTAATTGGATTTGCACATGGGACGTAGTGGTACTTTGGACATGCACTGCACTGAGTGAATAATAGGATGTAGTGGTTGCAAAAAGGACTAGACCTTTTTAAAACAAGCCTAATGATGCAGACCCAAAATCCATGCTTTTATTTTACATATTTTGAAAGTCATTATGTAATTTATTCCCCTAGAATTTTCAAAAAAAATTAGATCTTAGAAAAATCCCCAGTTTCCATGGAAGTATTATTGGTGCAAGGTGTGTCTCAAGGTCCATACCATATTAATATCATTTGAAAGAAGGGGGGTGTAAAAACCCTACTATATAATTCACATTTACTTTTTGATGAACACTTAAAATCATCTCAAATTATTTATATATATATATATATATATATATATATATATATATATATATTGATGGATTCCAAAAATACCAAGCAACCTTGTTAGTTTAGGATCTAAGAGTGATTAATAAGTGGAGTCTTATCCTATATTAAAGTCTTGTTTGAATTTAAAACTTGGTGTAAACAAACAATTCAAATCAAAACACATGGTACTCTTTTTTCTTTAAACAAAGAGGCATTATGCTACCTGTGTGAGATCATCAATTTGCCTCGTTTAAAGTTCACCCAAAGCTTGGGAGTCATATAATCCACTTTGGTATACTTATGCTAGCCAATTGAGTCTATACCTTTACCAAAGTTGTTTAATTCCTTTAATTATAATATAAATTTGAAATTACACCTTTATAAGTTTATGGGGTTAATGTGTTAAGTGGGTTCACCATCTACACTAAATTTGAGGAAACTTAGGTTCAAGTTCTAATTTGGGTTGAAGGTCATCTTAGTCTCAAGATCATTATCACCACTTGATAGACTTAAGCCATTTTGTGCTAAACACTTGCACTTTGAGTCTATGCACCACAATTTTGAGTCAATAAAAGTAGTGTTATGCTATCAAAATTATGGGAAGCTATCATTGCCAAAGATATTTTTTGAAACAAACTTTTTTATCACACCTTTTCGATAGTGTAGCATTGTTACACTACCCAAAACATTTCAAATATTGTTTCATAGGCCCTCTTGATATAATTTAAATTTTTTCCTTCATTTTTAGACTAATCCAAGTGTACTTTTATGATCTTTTATCTAGCACAGTTATACCATTCACTTTTCTCTAGATTATTTGTAAAAAGAACCAAGTTTTATACCATTATTTATGAGAAAATAAATTATCTCTAAAGTACCATTTGTTTCATACTTTATACCTAGGTGATCAAGCTCATATCCAAGAATCAAATGCCTGGTGTTTGTTAGAAGTGTTTCAAATTTGTAGATTAAAAATTTCATCTAATTCAAATTCTAGATTTTGATTCCATATGGCCAAGAGTCATAGTGCATGTCTTGTTTGAGCCTAGATTTTGAGGTCACATTTGGCCAAAAAGCCTAGCAAAATTTAAATTCCTAGATTAGATTAATTTGAAACACTTCAACCTTAAGAGTTTGACATTTTGATTTTTGGTCCATTTACTTGCTTATCTTTTTGTGAATAGTGAAACGTTAGATAATTCATGCTAGCTTGTTTCGTCATAAATATTTGCATAAACCTTTTGATCCTTTTGATGAATCTAGACCAAGTTGGAACATCATCTATTTTAGATTTTGTCCTTTTTAGAGTTTTTATAACTCTTTGACCTTTTATTGTAAATCATTGCCTATGGATCCCAATATGTATTCCTACACTCATAGTGGACTCATGTATAATCTAGAGATTAATAATGTAGTTGTGTAGGAAGAAATGGTTTAAGATCCCTATGTAGTTAATATTCCTTATGAGATGGATTCTTATCCCTCTTATAATACTCAATTAGGGGCACAAATCCAAGATCCATTGGATAACTATTTGGTTAACACACCACTCTATTCAAAACAATACCAAGAATAAACTACACAATACTTAGCTACAATACTTGCAATGGACAAGCTAGTTCTTCAACAGTCATATTCTACTAATATGGCTTCCACGTATGATCTATTTTTGTTTGAGAAATATTTTTTAGAAAATAAATATGAGATTTTGATTAGAGACATAGAGGTAGGGGCCAAGTTTTTAGCAAACTTCCCCCATAAAAATTTACCAAGTCTAGTAAGAGTGCCCCACAATATCAATTACTATCAATAGGCTTCTTATGGAAATCCTATGGCTCTAGTCCAAACAATGTATGAAGACCCTAATATATCTAATAAAGGAAAAAAATCATGGAATATCACTTTAACCAAATACAGATAGCATATCAAATCTACTTGAGTCTAGCACATAATTTCAGTCAGATGAAAATGGTGAGTAAGCCCCTTATTGACCTAGTTATTTCAATAGGAGTGTTGATAGAGTTAATTAGACAAGAAAATCCAAGTTCTAACCCATTAGTAAAAACCAATTTGATAGAAAAATTTATTCATATGCATGTTATTTAATAAGTGTCTTTGGGCTCTATACAAAATAGTGAACCAAACACAGTGGATAATGTGCAAACAATATTCAATCCTAATCAGAGTGGTCCTAACATGCAAACAAATATCCAATAACGTGTGCCTATAGTTAATCCCATTAGTAGATCATCATACTAGGGAATAGAAGTTTTTACATCTTAACTTTAACTGGCTGCTTCCTCAAGTATACAACCTATAGGATTAGGTAATCAAATAACAACCAAAATCATGCCTCAATGATATAGTGTAATGAATCCTACTCCTACTTAACAAGTCTATACTTATTGATCCTTCACCATATAATTGCATAGATCCTAATACCTTAGATTCCCTTTCCCACATACTACCTCCTAAAGCTTCTAATCATTTCACCATTTTAGATAATGGACTAGGAGAGTATGTGACCCATGATACATTTCATATTGCCAATCTTCCTCAAAATCCAAAAAACTTTGGGTGACCTAAAGTCACTCCACATATGCATTAGCAACAAAAGAACAAAGATAAAGGACCTATCACATTTGTACCATCATCTAGCCTAGAACCCAACTCTCTTTAAGGGGATAAATCATGGTTATACAATGACAACCAAGATGATTTTTCTAAAATTACAAAGTATCGTATTCCCAATAGGATCATATAGGGTCACAATTATGAAGGAATAGGCCTCAGACTTATTTAGGAAGGAACCATTGAGCTAATTTCAATGACTAATTATGAAAGACATTATGGGCTTGGATTTAAACTACCTAGGGGTGACCCCACATATCTTATTCAAACTCCATCACCAGTGACTAGAGATGATGATGTCAATAGTGAAGCAGATTATGATCATAGCCTCACCTTTGATGACCTAGTTGGAACTAGCCTATTTTATAACAATGCCATTTGTACCCTTACCCTAGTTATTCATCATAACCCATTACCATTATAGTATCCCCAACTAATATATTGGGACCAACAAGAATCTAGTCTACTGATTGATGATTTCTAGAATGATGAGGCATTTTATGACTTCTTATACCTTAGAGATAATGTTCCATTGAGAGATCATAAGTTAGGATTCTCAGTTACATTAGATCTTGTAACCTATTTTGGAGAGTGAGTGAACACCCTTAGCCAAAAAAATAAGTAAAACAATAAGGTCCCAAAGTGAAAACCTCCTTGAGGCACTTTATGACTTGAAAAAAAAGTAAAGATAAAGGGAAGTCTCATGGTGAAAACCTATTTTAGGCACTATTAGATGGGGGTGTTCATTTTTATTCAAATTTAGACTAGGAGACCACCAATGATGAACTTACCTATGGATCCAGGTTTAGCTTTGAGAAACAACTAGTATTTTATCAAATCCTTCAAGAAGTTTTGATTCTTTTTGTCACATGGTTAGATATCCCATTAAGAGACTCCGATTCATCATTCCTAGGAGAAGTTGAAGAGCAATTCCTAACAGAGGACCCTAACATAATCCAATAGTTTAAGTCATTGAATATTATCTTAGAAGATGGTTTGACCCTTCTAATAGAAGATATAATAGAGGTAAATATTTGGACACTATCAAACCTAAAAAGGATAAAATTAGGCACATCCCTCACTGAGGAGGAACATGAAGTCTTTACAGCTCTATTGAGAGAATTTGTAGATATCTTTGTATGGGCCTATTTTTACATGCCAGGTTTAGATCCCACCTTCGTTCTACACCACCTTATTGTTAATCCTAACACCAAATCAATAAAACAAAATATACATAATATGAATCTTTGCATTACTATATTGGTAAAGAAAGAGTTAGAAAAAATCTTAGAAGTAAGATGTATCTAACCCATTGACTACTCAGAATGGATCTATAATGTGGTACCTGTTAATAAAAAGCTTGAAGGGATCAAAATTTATACCAATTTTTGAGACATCAACAAAACTTATCCTAAAAATTATTTTCCATTACCTCATATTGTCATGATCCTTGAATCCATGGTAGGTTATGAAATGATTTCACTCATGGATGGCTTTTTTAGGATACAATCAGATCAAAATAACAATAAAAGACCAACATAAAATAGCATTCACCACTCCATGGGGAACATTTTATTATTAAGTAATGCCATTTGGACTTAATAATTATGGAGAGACATATCAAAGGGCCATTACTATCATATTATATGATATGATGCATGATATTGTTGAAGACTATGCTAATGACATATTAGGAAAATCCAAAACTAGGGCTGACCATCAAGCAGTATTGCGTAAGATATTTAAAAGATTATGGGAGTACAAAGTTAGAGACTCAATCCAAATAAATATGTGTTCAGTGTAAATTAAGGCACATTAATTGGCTTCATCATGTCTTGTAGAGGTATTGAAGTCAATTTGGCTAAAGTCTATGCTATAATCGAGATGCTATCACTAACCAATGTAAAGCACCTCTATAGTTTGTAGGGTAAAATATAGTCAATCTAATGCTTCATCTCTCAATTAACAGACAAGTGTTATTCATTTACACACCTTTTGATGAAGGGATTTTCATTTCATTAGGATTATCACTACTAAAAAACTTTTAAAAAAATCAAATAATATCTTGTTAATCCACCTATTTTATTACCTCTTATGCTAGGAAAGTCATTCTTGTTATACCTATTGGCTACTGACCGTGCTTTGGGGGCACTCTTATCTCAACATGATGACAATATAAAAGAGCATGTTGTATAATACATAATCCATACCTTGGTTACATATGAATATAGTTATACATCTATTAAAGAGGCTTATCTAGCCATGGTCTTCATAGCTCAGAAACTATACCATTACATGTTGAATAATAAGACCATGGTCATTTTGAAAGTAGATCTGCTCAAGTATCTACTATATAAAATAGATTTTCAAGGTATAATGGCTAAATGGATCATGATTCTCAATGATTTTGACATAGAGTATGTTAATCATAAGGAAATCAATGGATAATTTCTTACAGATCAACTTATGGAAGCACCTCTCACAGACACACAACCACTCACATTTCAATTTCTTGATGAATCCATAATGACTGTCATTGACATAGCCCTTGAGGATTATACCTATAATATATATTTTTATGGTTCATTTACTAAACTTGGATTAGGGTTAGGCCTATTTTTTATTACACCATAGGGGGATATAATCCCTAAATCATTTAGAATCAACTTTTCTTGTACAAACAACATAGTCGAGTATGAATCACTTGTAGGAATTCGATAGGTAGTGCATTGGAATATATATCATCTCTAAGTTTATGGTGATTATTAGTTAATCATCAATCAGGTCATAGATCATTTTTAGACCAAAGATGACAAGTTGGTTCCATATAAAGCAATAGTCAACTCTCTTAAGAAACAAATTACTAACATTCAGTTTTAGCACATACCAAGGGCTAATAATCAAACTGTAGATGCCATGGCTATTATTTTCTCTCTAATTTGATAAATAGATAAATCTAGAGAGTATCAATTCTTCATCAATAATTTATCAACACCAACTAATGAACCTTCAATCATTGCAATGATTTGTGATATTGTTGGTCATAATTCTATCTAGTAGTTAGACCCTTATAAATACCTTCATGAACAATTTATCTCACCTAACCTCTCTTCAAAAAAAATAAAAGCCTTCATTAATCATTCCACTCATTATAATCTACTTGGATCCACCCTTTACCATCATAGTTTTGATGTAACTCTACTTCATTGTTTAACTTTGGTGGAATCTACACTAACATTAAGAGAAGTTCATGAAAGAATATGTAGAGCTCATTCTAGTAGGGTAGTCCTATCTAAAAATCTCTTACATACTAGTTAGTATTGGCCCACAATGGACATAGATGCCACTACATATATAAATAAGTGTGATAAATTTCAATGACATGCTAATTAGATTCATGCCCTAACAAAAACTCTGAAATTGATGTTGACACCATGGCCATTTTCTACATGGGGACTTGACCTCATTAGGAAGATGAACCCCACTTCATCTGATGGCCATAAACATATCCTTACCACCACTAATTAATTCATTAAGTGGGTTGAAGTTATACTCATCACTTACATGATTAGAAAGCAAATTTTCAAATTCATCTTCAACCATCTCATTTGTCACTACCGTATCCCCTCTGACATTATATTTGATAATGGAGGATCATTGAAAAACAAGGATGTAGACCAGCTATGTACTGAATATAACATCACACAACATTTTTTATAGCATATTACCCTCAAGGTAATGGCCAAGCTAAGTTATTAAACAAAACTATTATCAATATTATCAAAAATATTTTCAATGATATTGATCAAGATTGGTACATGTAGACATTACCTATGCTTTGGGCATACCATAACAATCATCGTACCCCCACAAGAGCCAATTCATACTTAATTTTTTATGGTAATGAAGCCATCCTTACCATTGAGGTTGAATTTACTTCATTATAGATCTCTTTCAAGCAAGTCTGGGATGATCATGACTATGAAATAACTCGCCTACCAGAGCTAGACCTACTTGATGAGAAATGCACAACTGCGCTCAATAATCTTCAAGCATATCAGAACTAACTCAAAGGCCACTATAATCAACATGTTAAGTATAAAACATTTGAACTGGGTGATCTTGTTTTCTAAGAAAACCAAAAGAATACCACAACTAAGAAGAAGCATAAAGGTAAATTCAAACCAACCAAACTGGATAGGGCCTTTCATCATTATTGTAGATTATAGATTAGGAGCATACAGGCTTGCCACACTAGACAGAGATGAACTTCTTGAGATGATGAATATTATTAATCTCAAGTGGTAATATGCTTAAATGATAAGGTGTATTTTCTATAAGGACCATTTTACTTATGCCATTTTATCACTATTCTTATTTATACAAATACCATCCTTATTAGTCCACTTCGCTGTATCCACTTTTTGCTTTTGACCTATCAACCTAGTGTGTTCTAAAGCCTAACTCATTTGACCTTGGTTTTTTCCATTCATTACACATTTTTAGCATCAAGGTATCTGATTAGTTTTATTATTTGGTTCAAGTACTTCAGATAGAGGTCATACTTTGGAATAGTATGGCAAAAGTTTTGGTAGTTACATCCTTCATTTGTTATTTTATTCTTACCATCAGTCTTACTACTAATTATAACTGCCTTTGGGAAAATTAGTACCATTGATCTATGTCATTGTGTCTTGGTTATAAGCACCTATGGGAAAAATAGGGGAAACATTAAGCATTGACATACCAACTTGCCACTTCTTACGTCATACTATGCCTTTTTATCGACTTTGCCTATTTTGTTTAAATTGATTGCTACACTAGTCAAATTTATCTATTGTAAGGGCATAGCTACAGTGACTTGAGGTCCTACTCTAGGACTATGTAGGCAGTGCTCAATACTTCTTTAGGTTAACTCAGTCACTCTAAGCCACACTCTTACCATTTTATGAGCAACCTAAGCCATGCGCTTATCATTTTATGAGTAACCTAAGCCACACTCTCATCATTTTGTGAGCAACCTTAGTTTAAACACACTCATCATTTTATGAGTTTGAACCATTTAAGTATCTCATCATTCTTGATTGAGTTGAGATATTTCAAAAAAAAATCTAAAACATTTAAAAAAATTGTTAGAAAAGAACAACATTGACCACTTCATTGCCTTAAGGATTTTGGTAACCCTTATTAAGTTACAAGCAAATCACTTGTCATTTAGTTTCCCCATACTTTTTGGCCTTTTCCCTCATGCACTTTCCATTTTTCAAGACCATTCCTCTTTTTCTATCACATCCATTATGTTTGTTTTCATCAGTTATCACATTCTTCCCATTCCTTGGGAGAACTATATTTGGTCTAAAGTTTTTAATTGGATATTACATCTATATAACTATGTAGGTAGCATCCACTTGCATAGTACATATGGATATATCTTAGCCACCCCCTTCTTTTTATTCTATTTCCCCCATTTTGTTCATTTTTTAAGGTTATCACCTATTTTCTATGTGCACTATTCATATGGTTTCTTTTGAGTGTTTCTTTGTTATTTTGTTTGTGTATCTGTTTGTTTGATTTCAACACTATTGCCTTGATTCAATTTATGTGTGTTTATTGGGTGATTCCTTACCCACACTTATACTTGAATCTATCCATATTCATATTTTTACATTGTCATCATGGTTTTGATCATTGGTGTATTACTTTCTATTGAGTATTGTATTATATGAGTCTATCCTTAGGCATATTTTAGCCAAGTCCTTATGATGTTATACCATGATGCCTACTGACATGTGCTACAACAAACCTCAACTTTATGAAGTCTATTCAATAATGGTAGCATCTCTTCAGCACTGAGATCCCAATTCCATACCAATCATATCCTAAATAGAGTAATTAACCATGAAATAATTTCAACATTTATTAGTTTAGATGAGCATCTCCCTTCTAGTAGGTTATTTAAACTCATCATTACCCTCTATGTTAAGTTGTCATCATCCTCAACCATGTTTATCCTATTTTCCATAATCTAGGTCTAATGATTATAACCACCTATGGGAAAATCATTAAAAATCATCCCACCTACATTTCTTAATGATAATAATTACCTTTGGACAAATCATTGTGTCATCACCACTTTACTTTTTAGGCCCATATAGGGGCATGTTATTATCTTGTTTGTCTATCCTAACTAGGGAAACTCCATATTCTCAATTATTATAACCACCTTTAGGAAAAACATTATGTTATCATACCACGTTGCCACTATCAGGCTATAATGCTTATAACTACCTTTGGGCAAACCATTGTACACTATTCCACTTGCATTCTTAATGATTTGAATACTTTTTCAATATCATTATGTTTTCACCCCATCATCTTTCCATTTTTGGTCCCCTCATTTCACTTCTTTCTTTTTGAGGAACCAGTTTCTAACCTACTTGTGCCAACCATTCCCTCAAGGAGGCATCATATAGTTAGTTTATCATCATTACAATTGTAGGCATACAATACCTTTTCATTCTTTGAGAAGACGTTACTATGATTATATATTGCAATGGCTTCCGAAATATGGGCAAATTATAGACACCTAAATCTAGCCACCAATAACCTCCAATTAGGCTTTTGGCCAATTTCTACCCAAAATGCACAATTTGGCCTAAAAACACTAAAATGTATTAAATGATGTGAAATTAATATATTTAAGTGCTGATTTTGGACAAAGTATCATTAAATTAGGTAATGAAATTTATAGGTTATCTAACTTTGATCAAATCAATTTGAGTCAAAATGCTAATTTTGGACCTTGGTGATCTAAATTGTTCTTTCCTATCAATTCTCTTGCATGAAACATATGCTTTTGTTAATTATTATTGGTAACATCACAAACAATATAATAGATCCAATTTATCCAACATTGTCTTCCAATTCTAATCCAATTAAATTTTGGAGCAATAACAAGGCATTCTGATCAATTTGAGCAATTTGTGCACAGAGTGTTTAATCATGTTTAAGAGCTTGTTAAGCCAAATTAGAGCCTAATTAAGAATTTCATGGAAAATTGTTGAAAACATATTTTTGGAAATGGATATTTAATATCTACATCATCAAATGACCTCATTTCTTGGGAAGACATCCCTAGGCCATAAATGCCATAAATATCAAGATTCATTGCCTCCATACCTTATCAATGCCTTCCATGATGCCCTCCATGCTTCTTAATTACCCCTTCTTCTAATTCCATGATGAGGATAATTTTTAACTTAATTTCAAAATTTGATTTAATCTTCAACCACACATCTCAATCTCAAGATGGATAATTTAGGTTGATTATAGACATTCTCAAAAATATATAAATAGAGAGGCCAAATATATCATTTATAATTTGTTTTAGTTCAAAGTTATTATGATTAAATATATTCAATGTCATGATTATGAAAATTTATAATGTAAAATTGATTACAAATATTCATACAATTGGTGTTACCATGCCAAATTGATTCCAAGCCAAGCCAAGCCACAAGCCAAAGACACCACAGAGAGATGGAGGTAGCCAAGATTCTATTGCCAAGGAATTCATGAGCACAAGCCAAGAAAGCCACTACAACAAGAATTTTGGATCATCCAAGGGAGTTAAAATAAGGTTTCTTTTTCATTTTAGTTGTGTGTTTTATTCATGTTTGTTAACTAAGCTCTCACTAGTGTCTAGGCCTAGGGATGTTATGCTATTTAGTATGTTTCTTTCATTTTGTTTTCATTTTGAAACTAACACCATACTAACCATCCTCTCTTTAGTCAAGTAATAAAAATAGGAAAACCTCATGTGGATTTGCCTACCATTAAGGAATAGATTGGTAAGAATGACTTAGACACCATCCTTATGACTTGGTTTCTCCAAGGGAACCATGTGATCTAGGACCCTTTAGGAGAAATAGCAATTGCCCAATTTAGAGAAGGGATTAGGGTAATTATGACTCTATTAAATAAAATCTTTGGATCCCCTTCAACAAATTATATTAATAAGAGTTGGGTATCTTATATCTGCTTCATGTTAGAAAAGGAACTCACTCCCCCAATTGGAGAGATAATCAACATCCATCTAGGATGTCAATTCATAGACATTAAGAAGAAGACTAGTACATAATTATTCATGATGTCCTATCTATTGGATGCCTTGATAAAATTCACAAGGATCCCTCATCTCAGAAATTGCTCACATTAGGATAGATTCACAGTCTCCCACAATTATTCTAAACTATACATTTTCAAATATAGACACCACATGCAACTCATTTGTGTTTATGTTTATCCTACTTTAGTATAATCCATTATAGGTTCCTCCATGCCTAGGATTATCTCTCTAATTATGAAATATGTAGAGCTAATGGGAGACATATAGTTTTACCTAGATTGTACTATGACCGAAATTGAAGGGATTTTGATTCAACCTTATAGATTATCCATCTATGTTCTAGCCAAACTAGAAAAGAAAAAGATTGCAAGTTATCTTTTTCATGGTGTTGATGGAGTGTGCAAGGAGAAAAGTAAAGGCCTCATTCATCCCTTTCCTTTGATAATTGGTAGAATTGTTTGTCTAGATTAGAAACATATAGAAACTATTTCAAGACATAGAGACTCTTTCAAATTTTAGTTGCATGACCTAAGGAAGTGGGATCCTAGTGACAATGTTACAAAACATTTAAAAATCAAGAAACTACCCAAACTAGTTTATGAACATCAAATTGGTCCTTATGACACTCTACACATTAGGGCCAATAGTTTTGAGGAGGTATTGGGTAGTTTCAAGAGACATAATGTTAAACTTAAACATAGACTAACCAATAATGAGAAGCCACTAGGTGACATATGGCAGATGGGACCTCTACAGTATCATTTTATCCTGGACCTTTTATACCCCCTCAAGAACAAATCCATATGGAAGGGTCATATCCCTAAGAAAAAAATACAGAAGGTCATGGGAAGGAAAATCTATAAGAAAGGCCTTATGAGGGACCCTCACCCTCAGCCCTACCTCAAAGACCAGCATCTCCCTTTGAGTACTTAGACATGATTTCCCTAGATCCTAATGAGATAATGGAGGATGCCCTCAAGGTCCTTGTTGAAGCTTATGGCTCTGATGAAGAGGAAGAGAAAGATAAATAATCTTAGGCCCAAATAAAGGAGGATGATAAAGAAAAAGGGAAAGAAGTTGCCCTGGACCTAGTCCTAATGATGTCATTGTAGAAAAGAAGGGCATAATTGACAATAGTCTTAGTTGGATTTAAGAATTCAAATTTGACTTTCACTCACTCCATAAGTGAAGTCAACTTGTTTAGTGAGGAATATCACATATATGGACCAATCATCCCTGATTAGTTCATCTATGAGAAAATACAGAAGATCCCCTCCTTATCTCACTCATGGGACCTAACCCAAACTATAAATATTATTGTGCATGATGACATCAATCCATGGATAAAGGATTTTATGAATGAGGAGGAAGAGAAAAGAATATTCACCACTTTAGGGTTAGATAACAAGAAAATGGATGCTCTAAGAGCATCAAGTAGCACAAAGATAGAGGTTTAAGAACCTCTTATGTACATAGAACCAACTACTAAGGTCCGATTCAATCCTGAGACAATAGGCTTAAAATTATTGATAACTAGAAAGGCCAAGATGGGGATTGAATAATTCACCTTTCAAAAGGTTGAGCCATTTGTAGGCTTAACTCCAATTAGAGGTTAAAGACCTGGTGAACATCTCATCCATGTAGAGGACATTGAAGAACTAATTGAGGATCACTCAACTCAAGTTAGGGTAGGCATCAGGGGCATGAAGAAAATAATATATAACTGAGAGAAGAAAAAGGATAATTTGGAAACTGTTGATGCATCTAAATGTACATAGGTTATCTTAGTGTTTAAAGAACACTTCTCATTTTAGGATCCAAAGGATTTAGGACATGAGTTATAGGTATTTGGAAATTAGGATGCCTATGGTGAAATAGCAATAGAGTAACATATAATGTTCTAAAATATTTATAAATTTTGATGGTTGGAAGCCATTTTGATGCCTTCTTTTACGAATCTTGATGCTAATCCTGACAAATGGTCTAAATCTGAACTATGACTAAACTAAATGGTTATGAATAATGTTTTAAACTAAAGTGAATTGTTTAAAAAAAGGGCAAAAGGAAAGGGTAGAATAAGAGAAAAGTGGTGATTGTAAATCCTTGATTATGAACATATTTATATAATTTCAAGAATTACTAAGCATGATCTTAACCAACATATAGTGTAAAGTAGCCTAAGCTCATTTTTCAATACAAACCAAGCCTAATTTTAAATATAAAATGACAATACTAGTAAGAAATAGATTTAATTTTAATGTTTTACACCACATCTAGATAGCTAATGTACATCTTTGTTTTAGAGCAAATAAAATGAAGTAAACTCAATTACATTCAACTAACCTAGAATTACACAAGTTTTCAACCCTATAATTTATGATCTAACTCAGTATTTATAAAAATTATTCATATGTAAAATTAGACAAGCAATTGAGAAACTTAGTAATTCAAACACATCAACCAAGATAATTCTTACTTAATTCCTTAATCTTTTGTATCAATTGCTGAGAAGTGGTACAAAAATATATCAAAGATTCTCCTTTTTATAAATGAGTTGACATGCCTTTATGGAAAAGATAAGCAGTTTACCATTCAATCTAAAATATAGGTGTATAAAGATAAAGATAGTTTTCTTTATAAAACACTATGATACACATGTCTTTTACAAATAGGCTAACCTAGAGGAAATCACACTAACAAACTAGAATGCACCTTTACAAAAGAATATGCTAGCTCTCAAGTAAACCATAAATAGGACATTATAGGTGGGGCCATTTGATACTGAAGGATGATCATAAATCATTCATGTTGTTCATCCACTAATCCTAAGTCTATGTTAGGTATTTTGATACGTTCCTCTTCTTGATCAACCAACTCATCAAAATCCTTCTCATTCCTAGCTAAATCTTCCTTAATACTTCTAACTTCATTGATCCTTTCCACTACATTGAATATCATGTCTAATATTTTAATATTTTATTTCCTTGATTGTCCTTGGATTTTAATATTAATTTCTTGAGTCACCAAAGTGGCTCTATGATAGAATTCTTCATCACTAATAATCCACAGGGTAGTGGGCAATGCAGGATGCTCGAGCATAATTCCTAGGAGCTTTTCAATTCTACTCATGAGATCTTTCTCCTCATTAATAAGATCTTCCATTTTGGTAGGCCAAGCACTTAAGGCTTGGACCTTGTCTACAAATATTCCTAAAATTACACTTAGGTGCCCCATGTTGATGGCTTTAAATTTTGGTATTTGATTCTTAACATGAATGTTAAGAAGTTGGGAAATCTTATCTTTAGAAGTTTGCCATTGAGTAACCAGCTCCTTGGCTAAGGTGGCTTGGTTTTCTAGTGCATCCTACCTTAATTTCATATAATTTATTTCTCTAAACATGTCATATAATGACTCCTCAATCATTTTAATCATTAAATCTACTACTAAGAGAATTGCTTGAGTTTGAAAACTCTTTTTTTCCTTCTTAAGGTTCTTAATTCTTTGTACTAATCCTTGGACACTAGATCTAGCCTATTGATATTGAGCCTCAATTAAAATTTCCACATATTTTTCATGGATGGGAACCTCTTCAAGTTGTTTCCCTCCAATAGGGGTTATCCCTATGAATGGTTCCAAATTTTGAAAGGTGAAGTATTCATGACCAGCCATGGTCATCCTTATGGTGATCCTTTCCAATCATGTTGTGTCTAGGTTAAATTGAACTTTAACCTCTAGCTTCTTCAACTTTAGAGGCTTAGGAACATCTATACTTGTGCTATTAGAGGTACCCAGGGTGTTAATTTTATGTCTTCCTTGAATATGATGAACTTGTATTCTTCTATATTCTTGCTTTATTACTATGTCCATGATCTAGGGTTTGATGTTATCATGTATTTTCAAGCCAACTTGTGTTAAGGCTCATAAATGAAAGAGGATAGGATATTTTATAACTTTCCATAGATGAACTGGTTAGATATGAGTGGCCCATGGATTGGATTCTCATCACTAAAGAGGTTGACTTCACTAGTAGGGTGAGTAAAGGTTAACCTAGGCTTCTTCCTTAGAGTTATAAGAACCAAGGCCATCTTTGCTTTGCTTTTCTCTTTTTCCAATGCAACCAGCTCCTTTCCTACTTCTTCAAAGGGATCCCCTTCTCCATTTAATCCATATGCCACTACAATATTAATGGGAGTACCTTTCTAATGCCTCTTCTAGCTCAAGACCTACCATGTCAAGAGATTCCATGGGAGAAGGTGACCTTTATGAGAGTTCATGTGGAATCATTCTAGGCTTTTTGTGGAAACATTTAGTTACTATCCATTGGATTCTAAAATATTCTTTTTAATTAATGTCATTAGATCAAATCTAGTGAGAAAGTGTGATCCATCAATTAAAATATGAGTCCTTAGTTTTTATTGGCTCGGTGATCTCTAGGGTTGTGGTCATGATACTTGGCACCCTCAAAAAGAATTCCTATGCTAGGTATCTCTTATCAGTTATCACCTTGGTTGAGAACTAGCAATGTTTCAAGCTCATATAGTTTTGAAAATTTATTGGGTCTTTTTCACCATTGGATCAAATCCAATGAGATAGAGATTACCATTTATTTCTTGGCCAGTCATAGATCAAATGAAAATGTGACATGCATCATTCTCAAGAGCCTAATATGCCTTTGAAAATTCCACCTAAACCTCATGCCATTAGATCAAATATAGTGACTAAGTGATATCCATTAATCTATGCAAGGTGGGTGATCATTTAAATGGATGTCTTTATTAGGTGGGCCCCTTTATTTCTACCTTTCAATTATTAAGTTACCACATTTTTGGTTCTTGGGGATTTTTTTTTTTTTGAATTTTATTATTATTGATAACATCATTGGATAAAATATAGTGAGTGAGTGATTACCATTGATCTATCATAGTGCATGTTACTTAAGCCAAAGCCTTTTAGGTAGGATGATCTATTTGATAAAATCCTGTGGGCAAGTATCGATCATAAGATCCTACTAAGAGTAAGGGAGATAACTCTTAGACCTAAGGACATAAATAAAAGCACTTATCATAAGGTATTAATGCTAAGGTTGACATAATTATTAGGGCTTTAGTATAATGACCTATGCTAAGTTAGGTATTGTAAAAAGGGACCTCATGTAATTATATCAAATTAGACTTGAGGAACTCAGGAAAAGAAAGGGGAAAGAAACAAAGAAGAGTTAAAGTTATGTTAAGAAAACATGACTTAAACCCATGTAAACCCCTTTTTTATAGCTTATTTTTAAATGGTTCTTACCAACTTGGCTCCCTCCAATATTTTAATTTGAATCAAGGGCCACCTAGGGCTTTTAAACATATAACCCTAAATCTTTCATAGAAGATACAAAATGACTCACATAACCTTGTTAGTAGGGTTACTATGAAACAAGAGGATTAAATCACACAAGCATGTTCCTTAATAGAGTGGATGATCTTCAAATTATATTAAATATTTCAATGTTTAGATGCTTCAAAACATGGCCACAAAGAATTCTCAAGGGTCCCTGATTTTAAATCAAAAGTGGGGTTATGTTAATCCCAAAAAATGGTGTCTTCTAGGGGGAAACATAGAAATATGTTAGGACTTTAAGAATTTGAGTTTAGATAAATATTGAGGTCATCATTCCAATTTTTAAATAAAATACCATATAGATCTAATTAGGGTTGAAACAAACCATGCACTTGTAGAGTTGAGGTCAAACATCAGGACATACCTAAGTTGTGTGTGTGTTTTGATTATACTCATTATTTGTCATAGAATTCAAGAAGTAGTCCTTTGCTCCATACCTTTAATAAATTATACTGACCTAGGGTACACTGAATATTTATTATGAATCATGGTTTGACTTAGGGAGGGCTTAGGCATTATTTTGCTACCATCTAGGTGTCCATATCCCTAGTAGAGATACATTTGGCTCCACTCATGGCCTCACTCCATTGCCAACTAGGCATCCATAGCCCCAATGGAGGTTTCCTGAATCACCTTTGTATGAAAGATGCATTTTTTGATTTTTATTATTATTCTTTTTTTTTTGGTATTTTTAGATCTTTATTCTTCTAGTAAGGTTGGGAACCAAGAAAACTAGGTTTAGGATTTGGTCAAATATTTGATTTTGGGAGGATTACTCAGGGTTGCAACTCTTGTCTTAGGAAAGTATGTTGATTACGTGCTATCTAATGGCATAATCTTGATAGTCTAAGTCTCTAATCCTTAAGGGAAAATATTATTAAAACTAGTGTATATCTAAGATCATAACTTAGGTCTCATGGAATGATTTTTTCTCAGCCTATCTATACTTAGTTTCTCTAAGCTATATCATAATGTTAGTTTCTAGGACCATTGTTGCCTTTGTATTGGTTTCATACCCTATTTTAGAATTCGGGCACATATTGATCACATCTCATAACTTTTAGGGTCAAGGATGTATCCAAAGATATCCTAAAATCAAGGAAGACAATAATCAAGCAACACACAATAAAATGAAGAAAGCAAAACAAGGAAACCAAACACATATGAACAAACATACATACAAACTAGGGACAAGAAAGGAAAGATAATTAAAGAAAAATAATTAAACTATCTACTCTAATCTAATGACCTTATATCTTACTCCATAAAGACCCTAGGAGGGATGGTAGAGAAGTAGTGCTTGATGTATGTCCCATTAGTAGGCAATATGAACTCTACCCCTTATAAATCCATGATCTTGAAGGTGTTACTCCCCAGTGTTTCTATAATCTGGTATGGGTTAATCCATAGGGGTGTGAATTTTCCATGCTTACCTTTGGGTTTAGATTCTTTATCCCAAAGGAGGACTAAGTATCTCTACCTAAACACTTTGACTTCAGAAATTTTGTCCAACATATTTTCACCATGGCTTGGTGTTTACTAAAGTTAGCAAAATATTTTTCTTTGTCATCTTCTATTTGAATGATGTCTAATAGCCTGAAAGTGGCATGTTTTTGGATTTTTTCCATGTATTATTGCATAAATGTGTATTTAATCAATTTGAGAGTGATGGGAAATATGGTATCCTACCCATACACCATCAAAATTGGTGAAGCCTTCAAGGCTTGATTGATCCTTTTTCTATCAACCCAAAGTGTAAATTTGAGTATGTTATGACAAATTCTAGGTTTGTGTTCTGCAAACTTCTTGATTGCCTTCATTATATTTCTATTTGTAGATTCAAAAACACCATTACCTTGGGGATAGTGATTGGAGGAAAACTTAAGTGTAATACCATTGCCATAATCCCATTCATTCATCTTAATCGAGATGAATGCAAACCCATTATCACATACCAAAGAAACTAGGGTCCCAAATCTAGTACATATATTATCCTCTAAGAAACTGATCACTTCTTCCATCCTACATTATTTGGTGGCCACCACCTTATTCCATCTAGTGCACTAATTTGTGGTAGTCAATACATATGTGTGACCTTTAGATGAGTCAAGGTTGATCAATCCAACAAGGTCTAGACCCCATTATGTAAATGGTTTGACAATCATGACTAGTTATAGAGGCATAAATGCCTTTGGCTCTTTGGTGCTAAATATTTGACATGAGTGGCATTCTCTAACATGCTTTTGATTATCCTTAAAGATGGTAGGCCAATAAAAACCAACCCTTAGGATTTTATGAGCTATAATTATTCTATATGGATGTCCACAACCTAAATTTTCATGAATGGTGGCCATAATTTGGGTAGCTTATTCTTGTGAAACACATCTTAGGTATATTCTTTCAAAGTTCTTTATGTACAAGATTCCATCCTTGATTAGGTAGTGGTCTACCTTGAGCCTCAAGGATCTTTTTTGATCCCTAGATAGACCAGAAGGAAAAATACCATTGATTAGTAAATGTATGATTGAATCATACCATTCATTATTATGTAAACTATGCTAGACTACTTACATGATATGTAGTCTAAGGCTAGTGTTAGTAATCATCTGAATCATACCTTGGAAGCTTACTAGATTTTCTACCTTCATCTCCAAATCATATTCCTACAAAAATAACATCCACTTACCTATATGTTTCAATAGCTCATTTTGACTCAACATAAGCTTAGTGGTAGGGTCAGGTAGAATAGCATGTAATTTACTTTTGACGATGTAATACCTAAACTTATTTATTTCTTTTTCTAGTACATATGCCTACTTATCAATCATGGAATAGTTTAGTTTAGCATTATTAAAATTAGTACTCATGAAGGCTATTGGGTGGTCACACACTTCAAATTTTTGAGTCAATACTATAAGCATAGTATGGTCAGATGCGAAAGAGTAAAGGTATAAATATTTTGAGAAATTTGGACTTATAAGCATTGGGGTTTGGTCAATGGCATCTTTGATGTCACTGAATGCCTTCTTGGATTCTTCATTCTATATTAGCTTGGCATCTTTCTTGAGCATTTCATTTAATGGCTTGAAATTTTTTACAAAACCAAAAATAAACTTCCTTACAAAGTTTATCTTGATAAAGAATGACTTTAGTTCCTTCCTACTATTTGGGAACTCAATTTTGGATATGACCTCCACTCTTTTAGGGTTTATAAAGATGACATATTTGGTTATAACATGTCCTAATTATTTTCCTTTAGTTATAAAAAATATGATTTTCTTAGGGTTCAAGTAAATACCATACCTTCTACATCTTTCAAAAAATTATTGTAGCATGAAGTGATCTTCCCTAATTTTAGAGAAAATTGTTAGATCATCCATATAAATGTTGATGCCCTTACCAATTAGACCTTAGAAGGAATTATTCATGTCTCTTTTAAAGGTAACTCCTATGTTGATTAGTCTAAAGGGCATCCTTTTGTAAGCAAAGGTTCCCCACCATTTTGTGAAGGTTGTCTTCATCCTATTTTCTTTATCAACCAATACCTAAATATAGCTTGAAAATCCATTTAGGCAGGACATCATAACTGAATCTAAAATAGTCTAAATTACCTAATCAAGAGAAGGGAGTGGATAATTGTCCTTCTTTTATGCTTTATTCAAATTTATGAAATTAATGTAGAGCCTATCTCATCATTCTTCTTATTGACAAGCACTAAATTGGCCACCCAAGTTGAATGTTTGATAGGAAAGACTAACTTAACATCCAAAAATATTTGACCTCTTTGAAGATCATAAGTTCCATCATGGTGTTAATTGGTCTTTATTTTTGTCTGAAAGGTTTAAAACTTTCTTTAAGGGCTATGGTATGGGTAATGACCCTTAAATCAAAGATATTTAGGTCATCATAGGACCATGTTATAACATCCTTGTACTTGGTAAGGAGTTCTTTAGTTTTCTCATTTTCAAAAGTTATAAAAGCCTTTCCAATATTCCATAATTTGGGATATTCTTAGAGGCCAAGATCTATAGTATTTTAACCCTCCCCACTCAATTTATGGATTTTGGACACCTTAGCTAGTTTATCTTGATCGAATAGCCTTTCTAGATAAATCATCCCTTTAGGGATTTTATTGTCATTTAGTTGAATGACATTGCTATCAAACTTGTTCCCTCTAATTGTATTTTTATCAACTTCATCAATGGCATGGGTTTTAAATGCTCCAAAATTGGTCAAGAAATCCAATATCTATTTTTCATCATTAAAGACTTGGAAATGATTTACATTATTAGGAACTGATGAACATTAGACCAATTCAATATTGAAATCAGGGGAGTATGGATTAGGCATGATATTTGCTACATTAGATGCCAACTAATCTATAACTTGGTTTTCTTCCCTTGTAATAAAGGTGATGTTTAAAGTATCAAAATATTCACTCAAGTCCTAAAATATAAACTTATACTTCTTAAGGTATGAGAGTTTACATTGGTACCTACTCTTGACCTAGTTTACTACTAATTTTGAATCACCAACAACTAGTAAGTCCTTAGCTTTATTCTTGATAGAAAATTTTAAACAAAGGATGAGATCTTCATATTTAGTAACATTATTGGTGTAAGGAAATTGTAATCTAAAAGAGGCATGATACATTTTACTAGTAGGATTGCTTAAGATAATGCTAACACTTGATCCATCCTTGCATCTAGCACCATCAAAACACAATTTCCATAGCCTAAGATGAGGTTCCCTATCCCTTTGATCATATATCCTATCAAATTCTAGGGTGAAAACCCATAAATTTGAGTCAATTATGTTTACCTTTTCATTTACAACATTATACTCCATTATCATATGTTTCATTCTTGGCTCCCTCTCAACTCTAATTTTATTTAGGACTCTTTTCCAAGGTAACCATAAGTGAGAGCAGTCAGTGGACATATACCCATTTAATGCCTTGGTATATTTACTACTCAACAAGATTCCGTAGGAATATGGCATGTCAACCACCTAAATGTCAATGAATTATTGAATTCTATGTTCAAAAGCTATCTATCTGTGAACATTTAGAATTTCTCTTATTACCTTTACCCTAGACTTGTCTAATTGGGTGACAATCCTATTATAATTGATGGGGGTTAAGCCATGTTGTTTACATATATCAATAGGCATGATATTTGTAGAGGCACCTAAGTCTAACAAGAAATTATTCAAGTTCTTACAAAACATCCTAACTGTGAGTAAGAAATGTGTGTATTTAGCTTTAGCTTTATGTACCATCACATTAACATGATCAGTCTTAAGAGTTTTGTTAAATTACAAGGACTCCAAAAGTAGATCTCTTTTTTTTTTGATCTATGTTAAATCATTCAAGGTGATTTTTCCTTGATTTATTCATGTCTTTAATAATATTATAACCATTTTTGCTTAGCGAACTAGCACTAGGCTTGGAGGAACTTCCTTTGGGTGGCTCAGTGTCATTCCTTGAAGTAGTGTCAAGAGGGGTCCCATAGTTATTAAGAAGAGTTGAAATGTTCAAAGGTTGCTTCTGATCTTTATTACTTAATGGGCAGGTATTTTTCAATAACTATTTAAATGCATGGATTTCCTCAGGGATCCCATCTGGTTCATTTTCCTCTTGAAAGGGGAAACCAAAGGTTTCTACTATGTGGACCTGGTCAGAAGGCTTAAGGCCAAATGTATTGACATTGTTTTCCTTATTAGGGACTACTTCAAATGTATATATTTCTTCCTAAAAATCCTCAAAGGATTTTTAAAACTCAATGCAATCAATCTCATCATGTTTAGTAGTAGCATGCACTCTGTAATAGTCACGCAAAGCAATTTCTATAAGATTAATATCCATGGTATTGTTACTAGTAGAGAGTTCATTAGTATTGTTGTTGTTTTATAAGCTATCATTTTGAACCTATTTCCTAGTTTATTAAACTTTTGGAAAGTAAAGTTCCTTCAAGAATTGTTGCTAGTGTTACCAACTTGCTTTTGTAATTAAATAAAATTAGTGCTAAGTTTTTGAACCATCTTTAATATAGACTCATTCTCACTTATAGAGGTCTCAAAATTATGGACTTGATTATTTTTTGAACCAAGAGAAGGTATTAAGTATTTTTTTTATCATTATTAGAAGATCCATTAGTATCTTGGTGGCTCAGGAACCTAGATTTTGACTAGGAGTAACATAACTAGTAGGTTGGATGTTTAGGCTTGGGATTTGATTAAGATCTGGGGTATTTTGGTTATTATTTGGAAAAATATTTAGAGTAATAATTTTAAGGTTAACATTGGGGATGGATTACGCCATGTGGCCTTGTGGTTACATTTGATCACTAATAACCATTACCTCAGAATAATCTTGGGCTAATGAAGCTATAACCAAGATAGATCTCTTTAGAAATATAAAAGTCATTGGATCTATTATGTCTTTATATATCTCTAGGCATATAACATCATTAGGTTTGTAAGGTTCCATAGTCATGCTATATATTTTTTGGAATATAGCATTGAAAGACCTTATAGGTTCACTAGCATCTCTTTTGATGGTTGTAAATTGATGATAAATGACACAAGGACTAATAATCTTCCAAAATTGATCAATGAAAATGGTTTTTAAATCATTCCAAGTGGTAATGTATTCATAAGGAAAATTGAGGAACCATTCATACGTTGCATCTTTAAAAGTAAGGGGAAATAGTCTACATGTTACATCCTTGTGTACGACATTTAATAATCTCAAAGTAGCTTTAAAATACTTAACATGTTATTTCATAGTTACAACACCGGTTGGACTAAATATGGGTAAATATTTTTTAGGATTACATGTTAAATAATGGACTACCCCTTGTATATTAATGGGTGAACTCCCTAGCCAAGCCATACCTAGATGTGGTTTGAATGCAAAGATCCCTTGAATAAGAGAAGTGGATAAATAATTGGAAATTATTCATCTACCTTTTCCACACCTAGTTCTCTAATGGCTTTGTATCTCTAGTAAAGGATCTCTCATTTCTAAGCATGATTTGGTGTGAATCCTATGCAATTCTAGCTTGAAGATGTCAAACTTTGTTTAAAACATGGTATGTCAAGCTAATTTTTGTAAGAAACAAGGACCAAACATGAATCCTAGGATAATTATATAATGTTTTATGTAAGAAGTGACAAAGGACATCAAATTTCCATAATTATAGCTCAAGGATGTATCCTATTGTGCAAAAATAACTAATCTTAGCAAATTTGAGCTCGAGAATGTATCCTAATTTGAACGAGATCAACTGATCTTTGATCAGAATAAGTCATTCCAATTTCAAATACTATAGATCCATAGATTCAAAGTTATATTTACCTAAAAAAAGTAATCATTTATCAAATAACTGTGATATTTGCCTCAACAAAGCATAAAGATGTGTTAGGAACCTCCAAGACTACTAATCTTAACACTTGGGATAAGAGATATTTACAAACATACAAATACATCCCAAATCTAGGAATAATTAGAATCAATGGCCCTCCTAACACCAACATATCTTCTCTTGTTTATTCTTCTAAATTTACCATAGGTGCTATTAGTGTTTAAATAACACTTCTCATTTTAGGATCCAAAGGATTTAAGGCATGAGTTTTAGGTATTTGACAATTAGGATTCTTGTGGTGAAATAACAATAGAGCAATGTAGACTATTCTATAATATTTATAAAGTTTGATGTTTGGGAGCCATATTGGTGCCTTCTTTTATTAATCTTGATGCTAATTATGATAAATGGTCTAGATCTAAACTATTACTAAACTATATGGTTATGAACAATGTTTTAAACTAAATCAAATTTTTTAAATAAAGAGAAAAAGAAAAGGGTAGAGTAAGAGAGAAATGGCGATTTTTTATCCTTGATTATGAACATATTGACATTTCTTAAGAGTTAACAAGCATGATATTAACCATCATATAGTTTAAAGTAGCATAAGCTCACGTTTCACTACAAACTATGCCCAATTTTGAAGATAAGATGACAATATAAGTAAGAACTAGATTTACTTTTAAAGTTTTACACCACATCTAGATAGCTAATGCACATATTTTGTGTAGATAAAATAAAATGAAGTAAACTCAATTTCATTTAACTAACCTAGCATTACACAATTTAGCAACTGTATAATTTATGATCTAACTCAGTATTTCTAGAAATTATTCATATTCAAACTTAGACAAGCAATTGAGAAACTTAGCAATTCAAACACATCAACCCAGATAACTCCTACTAAATTCCTTGATCTTTTATATCAATGTCTTAGAAATGGTACAAGAATAGATGTAATTTTCTCCTTTTTACATATGATAATACATAACTTTATAGAAAATCTAGGTTGTATACTAGTTAGTCTAAAATACAAGTGTACAGAGATAAAGACAATTATCTTTGTAATAAACTATGATACATGTGTCTTTTATAAATAGGATAACCTAGAGGAAATCACACTAACAAAATAACATTTGCCTTTACAAAATAATATGCCATCTCTCCTATAAACCATTATTAGGACATTAGAGGTGATGCCCTTTACTACTAAAGGATGCTCATAACTCATTCATTTTGTTCATCCACTAATACCAATTCTATGGTAGGTCTTATGATATGCTCATCTTCTTGATCAGCCAAATGATAAAAATCCTTATCATTCCTAGCCAAATCTTCTTTAATACTTCTCGCTACATTGATCCTTTCCCCTACATTGAGTATCATTTCTAATATTCTACTATTATCTTGCCCTGAATATCCTTAGATTTTACCCTTGATTTCTTGAGTCACCATAGTGGCTCTATGATATAACTCTTCATCACTAATAATCCCTAGGGTAGTGATTTGTGTAAGATCCTTGATCATAGTTCATAGGCTCTTTTCAATACTACTCATGAGTTCTTTCTCCTCCTTAATAAGTTTTTCTAATTTAGTATGCCAAGAACTCAAGGCTTGGAACTTGTCTACAATAATTCATAAAATGAAACTTAGGTGCCCCATTTTAATGGATTTAAAATTTGGTATTTTCTTCTTAACTTGAATATTAAGAAGTTGGGAATTCTTATCTTCAAATTTTTTCCATTGAGTAACCATCTCCTTAGCTAAGGTGGCATAATTTTGTAATGCATCTTGACTGAATTTCATAGACATTAGTGCTCTATACATGTCATGGAATGACTCCTCAAGAATTTTAATCATTGAATCTAGTAATGAGAGAATTACTTCAATTTACAAATTCTCATTTTCCTTTGTAAGGTTCTTAATTCTTTGTACTAATCCCTAGACACTGGATCTAGCCCATTGAGATTGAGCCTCAAGTTAACTTTCCACATCTTTGTCATGGATTTGAACCTCTCCATGTTTTTTTTCTCTAATAAGGGTTAACCCTATGACTGGTTTCACCTTTTGAAAGGTGATTTTTTCTTGACCAACCATGGTCATCCTTATGGTGATCCTTTGCAATCCTATTGTGTCTAGGTTAAATTAGACTTTAACCTCTAGCTCCTTAAACTTTGGAGGCTCAAGAACCTCCATACTTTCACTACCATAGGAACCTGGGGTGTTAATTTTTGTCCTCCCTAAATAAGATGAAATTTTATTCTCCTCTCTTCTTGCTTTTTTACTATGTCCATGATCTAGGGTTTGATGTTATAATGTATTATCAAGCCAAATTATGTTAAGGCCCATGAAGGAGAGAGGGATAGGATCTTCTACAACTTTTCATAGATGAACCAACCAGGGATGAGTGGTCCATGGATTGGATTCTCATCACTAAAAGGGTTAACTTCACTAGTAAGGTGAGTAAAGGTCAACCTAGGCTTCATCTTTGGAGTCATAGGAACCAAGGCTAGATCTACTTTCCTTTTCTCCTTTTCCAATGGAACCAAATCATTTCCTATTTCTTCAAAGGGATCCCCTTCTCTATTTAAGCCATATGCCACTTTTATATCACTAAGACCACCCTATAATGTCTCTTTTATCTCTAGAGATATCATGTCAGTAAATTCCATGGGAGAAGGTGGCCTTTATGGGAGCTCATGTGGCATCATTCTAGGATTTTCATGGTAATTTTCATAAGTGTCAATTAGATACTAGTTGTTGGCCTTTAAAATCTTCCTTTTAATTCACACCATTAGATCATATCTAATGACCAAGTGTGATCCATTGATCTAAATCTAAGTCTATTTTTTATTGGCCTAGTGATCTCTAGGCTTACAGTCGTGACACATGTCACCCTCACAAAGTTTTACTATGCTACATATCTCTTTTTAGTTATCACCTTGGTCAAGCACTAATTAGGTTTTGAGCTCACAGAGATTTGAAAATTTATTGGGCCTTTTATGCTATTAGATCAAATCTAGCGAATGAGTGATTACCATTAATTTCCTAACCAGTCATGGCTCAAATGAAAATGTGACATGTGTCATTCCTAGGATCCAGGGATGCCTTTAAAAATTCCACCTAGACCTCATACCATTGGATAAAATCTAGTGAGCGAGTGATAGTCTTTGATCCATGTGGGGGGCATGGTCATTTAATTATGTCTTTATTAGGTGGGCCCCTTTATTTCTACCTTTCGATTATTAATTCACCACATGTTTGGTGCTCAGGTCCTTAAGTTAATTTTGAATTTTATTCCTATGACTCATGCTATTGGATCAAATCTAGTGAGTAAGTGATTTTCATTGATCTATCATAGTGTAAATTATTTAATCCAAAGCCTTTTAGTTAGGATGCTCCATTCGATAAAATCATGTGGGCAAGTGTCAATCATAGGATTCTACTAAGAATAAGGGAGATAACTATTAGACCTGAGGAAATAAATAAAAGCACTTATCATGTTGAGATAATTATTAGGGCATTAGTATTAATGACCTAGGCTAAGTTAAGTAATGTAAAAAAGGACCTCATAAAATTACATCAAATTAGACCCGAGGAACTTAGGAAAATAAATGGGAAAGAAATAAAGAGGATTTTGAGTTATTTTATGAAAACATGATTTAAACTAATGCAAATCCCTTGTTTATAGATTTTTTCAAATTATTTCCCACCAACTTGGATCCCTCCAATATTTGAATTTAAATCAGGGGCCACCTAGGGTTTTTGAACATAAAATCCTAAATCTTCCATGGAAGTTGAAAAATGACTCATGTAACCTTGTTAGTAGGGTTAGTCTAAAAAGAGATTAAATCACACAAGAATGTTCCTTAATATAGTGGATGATCTTCAAATTATGTTAAATACTTCAATGTTTAGATGCTTCAAAACTTGGGTACAAAGACTTCTCAAGGGTCCCCAATTTTAAATCAAATGGGGGGTATGTTGGTCCTAATAGAAACACAATCTATCTTATCAGTACATGAGGTAATGGTTAAAATGCATGATGAATCCTTCTTTAACATGTTTGATGCATTAAAAACAATGAAGCTAAGGTAGAGTTCATTGGTACAACAAAACATGGTGACTAAGGGTCTAATAATCTAATGATAATCCCCAAAGGACAAAATAATAGGGTTAATCAACATCTATATCAAAAGGTAGATTTATGAGCTCAAAACAATTAGTTTTAGACATCTAAATGAAATCCTTAGAATAGTTCTTGAAAATATCTAGAGTTTAAGTGCATGGACATAAGAACTAGAAAAATTCCTAAAATATGATAAGGACATAATTGAAATAATTGAATAGCTACTCAGCACCATGATCACCAAACCCATAAAAATAAGTCCCCTTAGCATCATGGTAGATAATGAATTCTAACTCAAAGCTACTTTGGTCACTCAAGAAATAAAAATCAAGAGTCAAGGCTAGTCTGGGGTAGATAATAGTATGATCTTGGACATGATCCTCAATGTAAGAGAAATAATAACTGTGGTCAAGAGTATTAAGGAAGTTATGGCTAGGAATGATAGTGAGTTGAATGATGTAGCTGACAAAGAAGAAGAGTGTCTCTTAAGGCTAACTATGGATTGAGGACTTGTTAATGAAGAGAATCAAAAGACTATGAATATCCTTTAGCAAGAATAAGTAAATTCTTGATCATAGGGCCCACCTACTAGTTAGTAAATATTCCACTTTTGTAAAGCATTGTAACATTTTGAAAATGTAATATTCTTTTGTAAAGGCATATGTTAGTTTGTTAGCATATTTGCCTCTGGACCAGTCTATTTTATAAAAACAAGTATATTCTAGAACTTTGTATAAAATGGAAAAATATCCTTAATTCTTATACATTTATATATTACAATTGACCGATATACTACCTTATTATTCTATAAAAGGCAGTATTACCATTTTGTAAAGGAAGGGAATTTTGAGCAAATTTTATACACTTTGAGTAGTTAATACAGCAATGAATTCTACAAATATTTTCCAAGTTTGTTTGTGTTAATTTCTATATGGCTTTTTCTCTCAATTTTAGTCTACAGTCTTAAATTTGAATGGTTTCTATGAATTCTGAGTTACATGTTTGATTATAGGGTTATTAATTTGTGCTTACACTAGATTAATTGAATGATCTTGGATTTGGTTCATTTTATTTGATCCACATTAAGATATCCACATGTTATTTTAAGTGTGGTATCAAATCTTTAAAGTAAATTTAGTTCTTACTTGTACTTCTTTCTATCATCCTTATAGGTTTGCCTAGTGTGTAGTGAGATCTAAGCTTATGATATTTTGTATTATATACTAGATTAATGCATACTCACTTGTAATTGAAACAATGTCATAATGTTTGAGGCTAAGATTAACAATCACTTACTTTATTTCTACCTTACCCTTCTCTTTTGTTTCTTTTTTAACCATATCACTTTAGTTTAGATTTCATTGTAAATGTCCATTTAGAATTAGTTTATTATTTAAAATTTGATCATAATTCACTATTATTAGCATAGGTACTTACACTTATTAAATATTTGGAGCAAGGTGACTTCTAAACATTAATTAATATAAGTTTTATCAAATAATTAAACATTTCTCTATCATTATTTCACCATAGGTAACATAAGTTGCTAAAAGATGCTACTCATGCTTTGAATTCTTTGAATTCTAAAATGAGAAGTGTTCTTTGAACACTAGGGGAACCTATGTTACATTTAGAGGCATCAATAGGAATAATATTCTACTAGTACTGCTTTGTGAATTGGTTGAATCTTTGCTAATATCAATGTATTTTAATCAAACATTGATGTTATCTTTGCACCTTTGCATAATTCTTTACTCAAAAGTGTAAAGGGCACTGACCTTTATGGTACTTGACCCATATTGGTGCTTCCTTTAGACAAAGATCATAGTTATTTGAATTTTGATGCTTAATTTTGCTAAAGATATCCTAAGATATAAAAATCTATAGTATTTAAGTTTAGAATAGCTTGTTTTGATCAAAGATTGGTATATATTTCATAGATTTGGGTTCATTTGAGATTAAATTTTTAAAGATAGACCATATTTTTATAATTAGACACATATTTGATCTAACCTAGTCAAAGGTGGGCATCCTTACTATTATTTATACAAATCTTTGAAAAATTAGCTTAATGTGGAGGTTTAATCCTTTTTCTTTATAAAGATTAACTTGACACATTGTATTTCGAATAGGATCTTCAATCTTCAAGTTGGAATTGCCAAAGATTTGAACAAGATCACATTGAGAGATAAGATAACCTTTTCTTGAGATAGAAGTCCATATAAGAACTATGTGAGATAAAGGTAGGCATAGACATTCCAAATCTTTTCTAGCTTCACCTCTTTAAGGTACCGCTACCTTTAACCTTCACCCAGGGATGGCTTGGTTGGGAGAATATTCAATAAACATGATAGGTGTGGTACATGCTCTCCTACATAATCTTAAGAAATACTTGCTAACATTAAGTCCAACTGGTATTATAACTACTGAAGAGCATAATAAATCTTTCAAAGTTGATTTAAGGTTGTTAAATGTCACACATGTCGATGTAAATTGTAGGTTGTTCCCATTTACTTTTAAATATAGTTCATATGAATGGTTTCTCAATTTGCTTGATAATTACATTACAATTTTGGATAATTTTAATAATGTTTTCATAGATCAGTTTATCCAAATTGTTAGTCCATGTGTCATATACCACCATTTCACCACCATCAGGAGGGATGCAAGCAAGCCCATAAGGTCCTTTAGTTCCAGGTTCTAGAAAATATATAGTAGGACCATATATCCTCATAATTTTGATGATGCTTTAACTCTATAAATATACAAGGATGTAGTAGATCCTATGACTTATGTATTCTATAAAATATCTCTTCCACCTGTAACTTCATTAGCCAAGGCTTATTTTGAAGCAGTGATCATCGATGATTAAATAAAACCCTAAGGAAAAATGGCCTACTCTATTCCAAATATCAACCCACATTTTCCTACTTTAAACATCTTCCCCAATAATAATAAGAATATTCTAGTCTTGAATCAACTCTCAAATCTAAATCAATTGCCTTTGAGTCATGTTGTTCCTAACCAAAATCTAGGATTCTTGAGTCATCTTGCTACTAATGAATTTAATGCAAATGATCAAATAACTTTAGTACCTGATGTTGGTACTAACAATAAATAGGTTCACAATTCTAAAACTCCTAATAATGAGAATGAGGAAAATAGTCCAAAAGTTAAGCACTAATTTCTTTCAGCTACAAAAATAAGTTGGCAATATTGGAGAGAACTCTAGTAGGAACTTTTCATTCTAAAGGTTTAATAGACCTAATAATATGTTTAAAAATGATAGTTCCTATAAAAAAAAGGCTAATGAACCATCTTATAGTAAGAAAACCATGGATATTAATCTTACTAACTTTTCTTTCCTGATCATTGTAGAGTGCATTGTAGAACCAAACATGATGAGATTGATGGCATTGAGTTTTATAAAGATTTTGAGGAATTTCAAGAAGAGTTAGATACATTTGAATTTGGTACCTAATAAGCATAGAGTTGTAGGTACCTAAGGATCCAAATAATTTGATCAAGTCAACATGGTGGAAGCATTTGAATTCCATTTTAAAGAGGACAACCAATTTAATGATGTCCCTAAGGAGATCCAAGCCTTCCAATAATTCTTGAAGAAGACTTTTCCTATGAGGAATAAAGAGCAGAGGTATCCATTGACTACCTCAATACCTCCAAATAACATTGGAACTCCTCTAAACAATTCTTCAAAAAATGATCCATAACCACCTAAATGGAGTACCTCTACGCATAATGTTAATGTTCCTAGTTATTTAAATAAGACTTGTTATAATATTATTAAAGACATGAAGAAGATAAAATCTAACATCACTTTGCATGAATTAATTTAGTTCATATAAAAAAGGGACCTCTTACTAAAATCATTGTCAAATAAATCCAACAAAACACCCAAAGCTGACAATGCTAATGTTGCTTTACACAAAGCTAAGGCAAACTCTCCTCCTTTCTTACTCATCGTCAAGATGTTCAACAAGAATTTGCACAATTTTTTATTATATTCTAGTGCACCCACCAATATCATGCCAGAAAATATTTGTAAATAACTTGGCTTGACACTTATTAAGTCTAATAGGGTTGTCACCCAATTAGACAAATCTAGGGTCAAGGTAGTTGGAGAATTATTAAATGTCCACATGTAGTTGGCATCTTAGCCTAGAGTACAAAAATTTATTGATATCCAAGTTGTTCATATACCTTATACATATGGACTAATTTTAATTAGAGAGTGGATACAGTCTTTGAATGGAAATATGTCCACTAATTGTTCACACCTATGGCTACCTTGGAAGGGAGTTCCCAACCAAGTCATGGTTGAAAGGGAGATAGGAATGAAGCACATGATCACTGAGTAAAATGTTGTGAATGAAAGGGTCAACATAATTTACTTATACTTAGGGGTTTTCACCCTAGAGACTACCAAAGTTATCAATCCTAAAGCTTCTCATGTTATTGCTGGCTATGGAAGCTACATTTTGATGGTGTTAGGTGTAATTCTAGATTTGGGGTCAGTGTTATCCTAATTGGTCTTATTAATAAGAAATATCATGCATCTTATAGGCTCCAATTTATATGTACCAATAATATTACTAAATATGAGGCCCTCATATTAGGTTTATAATTTTATTTCAAAAATAAAGTCAAAGAACTACTAGTCTATGGTGTTTCAAAACTCATAGTCAACCAGGTGAAGAGTAAATATCAATGTCAACTATCATACCTTAAGAGATATAAATTTAGGGTCTAGGATATTATTTAGTCTTTTTATGCCTTTAACATTATCTTGATCCCTAGAGAGGAAAACAAAACAAATGATGAGCTAGCCTTTGCTACAACCAACCTCATGCCTAACTAAGACTCACCCAACTTCAACATTAAGTTGATACCTTATCCTTCAGTTCTAGATAATGTGAATCCTTTTTAAGTTTCTAGTGATGATCAATAGATCTTATATTTCATGGCCAATATAGGAGCATTTGAAACTCATGTCATTGATGAGGATAATAAAAGTCCCTGTGGAAAAGGCAAATTTGATGGTAGAGTTATTCAACTAAATGGCAATAAGATTTGAAAAGGTATGATTATCTTGGAGAGATTATTTGATCAAGACAAATTAGTTGAGACCCCTAAGGTTCTTAAGATAAATGGGATGGATTAAAATGTAGTCAATCTTGGCCCTCAAGATCAACCTCAACTGGTCAATTTTGTAAAAGCCTACACAATTGTTAAAAATAAGAGAGATAAAGATATACTAATAAAATATGAAGATGGCATAGCCTAGTCTTATGATGACTCAAATATCTTTGATCCAAGAGTAATCAATCATACTATCCCTTTCAAATAAAATTGTAAACCCTTCAGGTAGAAACAAAGGCCTATGAATCTAGTCCTAGAACCTCTGATCTTCAAAGAAGTCAAGAATTAATAAATGATAGAATTGTGTTTCCCATTAGGCACTCTACATGGGTGGTTAATATGGTTATAGTAAAAAATAAGAATGATGAAATTAGACTTTGTATTGACTTTAGAAATTTGAACAAATAATATGAAAAGGATAACTATCCTCTTCCCTCTCTTGACTAGGTAATATAAATTATTTTAGGTTCAACCATGATGTCTTTTATTGATGGTTTTTCAAGCTACAACTAGGTGTTGCTAGACAAGGAAGACAAAAAGAAGACAACTTTCACAACTAAATGTGATCTAGGAATTTGACCCAAGAGTGGATGGTTAGTATGGTGTTAGTTCCAAAATGAAAATAAAATGAAATAAACACAATAATAGCATAACATATCTAGGCCTAGACACTAGGGAGAGCTTAGTTAACAATCATGAATGAAACACACAACTAAAATGAAAAAGAAAAATCTTTTACCTTCCTTGGCTGCTCCAAAATGCTTGTTGTGGTGGCTTGCTTAGCTTGTGATCATGAAGTCCTTGGCAATGGAAGCTTGACAACCTCCATCTCTCCTTGGTACCTTTGGCTTATGGCTTGGCTTGCCTTGGAATCAATTTGGAATTATAACACTAGTTTATTGAAGCTTTTTAAAACCAATCATGCATTATAACTTTTCGCTAATTAAGCTTAGAAATGATGTTGTGAGGCCTCCTATTTATAGATTTTTGGATTTGATCAGAATCAACCTCAATCGTCAATCTTAAGATTGAGATTTGTGGTTGAGGATTAATTAAATATTTGGAATTAGCTTTGGAATTATCCTCATCATGGCATTGGAAGAAGTTGAAATTGAGAGGAATGGAGAGCATTATGGAAGGCATTGATGAGGCATGGAGGGCATGAATCCATATATTTGTGGCATTTATGGCCTAAGGATGCCTTCCTAAGAAATGAGGTCACTTGATGATGCAGATATTCTATATTCATTTCTAAAAATAAATATTTAACAAGTTTCCATGGAATTCTTAATTAGGACTTAATTTGGATTAATTAGCTCTTAGGCGTGATTAATTACATTATGCACAAATCACCTAAATTGATCAGAATGTCTTGTTATTGGTCCTAAATTTGACTAGATTTGAATTGGAAGTCCACATTAGATGTATTGGATTTGTATTACCATTTAGAATGTTTACAATAATAAATAACAAATACAAAATTCTTTTGTAAAATATTTCATAGGAAAGAGCAGTCCAGAGCATGCAAGTGCAAATTTGGCATTTTGACTCAAAATAGAATGATCAAAGTTAGCTGGCCCATAAATTGCATTACCCAATTTAAGGATACCCTAGACAAAAATGACACTTGAATATGTCATTTTCACATCATTTTTCATGTTTTAGTGATTTAGGCAAAATTATGCATTTTAGATGGAAACTAGCCAAAATCTTGATTGGAGGTTATCTATGGCCAATTTTAGGTGTCTATAGTTAACCACTATTTATGAAGGCATTGAAAGATATAAACATAGTAACGTATTTTCAAATAATGAAAAGGTCTTGCATTCCTACAACTACAACAATGATATACTAACTGTATGATGCCCCCTCGAGGGAATGGTTGGCACAAGCAAGTCAACAAATGGTCCCTCAAAAAGAAAGAAGAAAAATGAGGAGACCAAAGAAGGGAAAGATGATGGGGTGAAAACATATTGATATTGAGAAATTAGTCAAAACCATTAAGAATGCAAGTGGGATGGTGTATAATGGTTTGCCCAAAGGTGGTTATAAGCATTATACCTTGATAGTGATAACATGGTATGTTAACACAATGATTTTCCCAAAGGTGTTTGTAATCATTGAGAAGATGGAGATGTCCCAATTACGATAGACAAACAAGATAATAATGTTCCCCTATATAGGTAAAAGAATTAAAGTAGTGACAACACAATGATTTTCCCAAAGGAAGTTATAATCATTGAGAAATGTAGGTGGGATGATATGTAATGATTTTCCCATAAGCGGTTATAATCATTAGACCCTGCTTATGGAAAACATGATAAAATTGGCTGAGGATGATGATAACTTGACATAGAGGGTAATGATGAATTGGAAAAACCTACTAGTAGGGAGATTCTCATCCAAACTAATAAAGGTTGAATTTTTTTTTGGCATTAATTACTCTACTTAGGATATGATTGGGAGTGAATCAGGATGTTAGTGCTGAAGAGATGCCTCCATTATTGAATAAACTTCTTGAATCTGAGGTTGTTTGTAGCATGTTATGATAGGATTTATGATATAACACCATAAAGACTTGGCCAAAATATGCATGAGGACTGAAACCTAATCTAATAAACACTTAAAAATAATGCACCAATGATAAAAACCATGATGAAAATGTTATTGGATGGACTCAAGAATAATGTGCTTGAGGAATCACCCAATGATGCACATAGACTAAGTCAAGGCAACAGTGTTGAAAATAAGCAAATAGGCAAGCAAATAAAAAAATAAACAAATAGAAAAACAAACAAACAAATAACTTGCAATAAATAAATAAATAGAAATCTTGAAAATAAAATCAAAAGAAAGCATCTTAACAATGACAATGCCCCAGTAAGGTAGATTGAGGATAACTGACTAGGCTTAGATAGGACAAATATTTTTGGATTTTTGAACTTCTATGAATGTTTTTAGAATTTTGAGGTATCTTAACTTATTAGAGAATGATAAGAGACCTTCTCACCAAATGGTGAGAGTGTTTGTCTTAGATTGCTCATAAAATGGTGAGAGCTTATGGAAAGGGGGAATAAGGTGACCTCAACATGAATTGAGCATGACCCACATAGTCCCAAAATAACCTCAAGTCATAGTAATTACATCCATAGAAAAGGTGGGTAAAAAACCAACTAGGTCCCAACAATTTCTCAAATCTGGCAAATGGCCAGTCAAATGAAAATAGTGATGGCATGGTGATGTAGCAGTGCATGACAAACAAGTGTTTCCCCTAGTTTTCCCATAGGTGGTTATAACTAAGATATAATGACATAGGTCAATGATACTAATTTTCCCATAGGTGGTTATAATTAGTAGTAAGACTAGTGAGACACTAATTTGCCCATAGGTAGTTATAATCAAGCTCATAGAAACAAACATGGATAGGATGAAAGATATCTTGCTAGATCAACTATCACACTACTTTCATAGATTGTCATTGTAAACATGGATTGGATTGATCATTCAAAATTTATTTGAATCCCCCCACAAAAGGTGTGAGAAGAAGAAAATGAACCAAAATCAAAATAAGATTGGGTAGGATGACTAAAAATAGGCTTTGGTATAAATAGGAATAGAATGATAGGATGGAATGTCATTACTAAGGATAATGATGGTTTTTTGATAGATTAGATAAAATGGTAGTAGGGTTTACCCCAAGTGATGGGGTGAATGGCTAGGAATCTATAATAATGGCATTGCACTATGAAATGGTATGGTACATGTTTTTGGCTTGGGTGTGGTTTTTGATTCTATTATTATTATTGATGGGGAGATGCATGTCTTAATCAACAAATGAAATAAATAGAATACTTAATCATGTTAATTTCTACCCCAAACCTCATTTGAATAGCTACTCTATCAAAAATGGCCTATAGATTTGTTTTCCAAGAATGCTTTCATGATATTTATTGGTTGTTGATTTCGATTCCTTCAAACATTGAGATAAAGTATCTTTGTAGCCTTTGCAAAGGAAAGTGTGGTTGTGGATAGTAAATAGGAAAAAATAATGGATGTTGGGTTTGTTTGTGAAATGGAATGGCCAATGATAATGGAATGTATAATGGTGGGGAAATAAATGAAGATCAAGACTTTTAGTCACACGTAATGTTGTTGATTCTAGATTAGACATAATTTTGGTTGTAGTGGGGCTGAAGACTTGTTCTCTCAATAGGACCATCGTATTTTTAGTTTTTTGATCTTGAGAGTAGATACCATCTAATTAGGCTATAGATTGGAAGCTATTTTGATTTGATCTTTGATTTTATATTTAGTAAATAATGAAGAACTTTTGTGCTCAACTATTGGTGCCTCAATGAGGTTTTCACCAATGAATTTGTATTGATTGTCTCATAACACATTCAAGAAGGTTTCAATAAGGAATCTTGACTTTTGAATTTGATTTTCTTCTAACACTTTTGAAAAAGTCTCCCTAGAAGATGATGAGTTTTGACATTGATTATCTACTAGCACCTTTAAAAAGGTCCCATTAGGAGAGTGTTCTTCTACTACATGAATGTTTTCTTGGCCTCCTTGCTCTTCTTCAAATTCTATGTCACCATGGATGTAATTCAACAAAGTGTGATTTTTTCAATCCCAATCAACACTTATGGGAGATGGAATGCCAATAATATGGCTATTTTGGTTGATGTTAATGGCCTATGGAATGCTAATGAAATGGGGAGAGGCTATACAATCCTCATAAAATATACTAGGAGAACTTGTATCGATTGTAAAGTACTCATCCTCAAAAACCATAAAAGTATCATAGATGTATTCAAATTGATCTGTGAGGCATGCATAACTAATGTTGTAATAATCATGAGCATATTCTTCTTCTAAATCTGATTCTAACTCAATGGAATCTAAATCTGATGTTGAGACTGATGTTGATTTAGATTCAAATTTTGATTCTAAAATTGATGTTAGTCTAAGAGTAAAACCTAACTCTAACTCTGATTATTCATCTGATGGGTACTCTATTATAATGATGTCCTTTTGAATGTTTAGTTTTGGACAAGTAATGACCTATGATGGCATAAATGGCTCCATAAAGACTAGTTTTTCAAAGTGAGTCTTCTCTATAATGGGAAAAAGTTCAAGAGACAACTCCTTAGATACTATCTTGTCAATAAGAGGCCCTTAAAAAATAGGCACATAGTCAAGGTAATGATTTGCCCAAAGGTGGTTATAATCATTAAGAAGTGACTCAGTAAAGACTAGCTCATTAGAGTGAGAATTCTTGACAATTATTATAGGATCATTAGGCAATTTATCATAAGCTAACTTATCCAAAATGGCTGATTCAATAGAAACATCTTGAATTGGTTGGTTCTCTTGGCCTTGGTTTCTAATGAGTTAGAAAATACCAATTTTGAACATAGCTTGGTATTCAAATGATTGGATGGTTTGAGGTTTGGATGGGGTTGGTAATAAATGAGGAATGACTTATGGTTGGATAATGTTAGGGCCTTGGGGAGCATTATTTCTCAATGAGCCAAAGGATGAAGTCCTAAAACTATAACGATAGGGTAGTGTGGATTATGATTTCTCACACAAGCTAAAGGACTAGGTCTTAAAATGATAAAGGGGCATTTTAGAGCTTGATTTCTCACACAAACCAAAGGAAAAAGTCCTAGTATAGAAATGGTTGGGTTTTTTGGAACCCAGTTGCTCACACAAGACAAACGACTAGGTCTATGAATGGTAATGTATTCCTTGGATATTGTGAAGTTTGATGGTTCATATAATACAAAGGAGGGTTAGGGGTAGCTGATGATCATATGATAAAAGCATGCCATGAAACTTGATTTTTTGCACCAAAAAAATCATCCATGTCTTCCTCATAAACCATATCATCCCAGTTGTGAGTTGGATCATAAACTAGTTCTTGACTATGTTCCATGTAGTGATTATTGAAAAGAGGGTATGGATTTGTATCCCAAACAACATTATCTATAGTTGTGTTTTCAAATTCCTCTTCAAAAGCCTCTTTATACCAATCAAGGTCTCAATTTGGATCATAAGCTATTTCATGACTCTGTTCCCATGAATGATTAATATGAGGTGGATAAAAATCTATCTCACAAACTATATTAGCATCATTAAGGTCTTGAAAAAAGCCATAAAAGTCATTTTTGTGGCCATTCTATCATAATTTAGATTGTAAGTGACTCCACCATAAGTGTAGTAAGACATATCTATGTAAATGATGAAATCTCTAAAAAAAAGGACTTAAAGTTCTACAAACTCTAAAAAAAATTGTCCAAAGGAAAAATGGTTCAAAATTGGTCTAAATTGTTTGAAGGGGTGGAGTTGTATCTCCAATGTGGTTTGAAAATGAAGTTATATCTCCAAAATGATTTGTGCTAAGACTTGGCATAAAACAATCTAACATCAAATGTCTAATGTCAAATGTCAAATGTCATATGCATAAAAGGTCAAGCGTCTAAATAAAAATTGGCATGCCAAAGGTCTAGGTCAATGTGTTCCAAACGAGGTATAAACTAAGAAAGGGAAAATTTGAGTTGCTAGGTCTTTTATCCAAATGTGGAGTCAAAATCTAGGTTCAAACAAATAGGCATGCTAGGAATTTTGGCCAAACATCATCAAAATCTAGACTTGAAACAAATATTGATGTGATTTGATTTAATCTAAAAAGTTTTGAAATAGCTTTGGCATGTACCTGACACATGGAATCAAACATAAACATGATTAATTGGCATAAGGCCTAAGACAAAAGTATCTTTGAAAAAGGCTATGTTCTCCCAAATAAAATAACAAATAATGATGATGATAGGTGTTTAACAAACAAATCATCAATAGTTTTTAAATTTGGGTAATCGATTAACTAAAGTTATGCAGCCCAAAATAGAAATATCTATGTATCAGCCCCATGATTTAAGGTCTAAATAGAAATAAATCAGTGTTTGAATCTAAAATTGATAAGGCTAATTAGAAACTCAACATTGAAAACTAGGATTAGACTAAATAGGCTAGATAAGATTGGACAACATGATGGCACAAAATAAAGGCCTAAATGGTATACACAAAATGGTTTGAAATAAATGGTTTTAATACAATGGTAAACAAGTCTTGAAACAAATTAAGTAGCCTAAAAACATAAGCATACTCAAATAATGTGGTCAATACTATGTTTTAAAGACTCAAATGCAGAATGATTTGACATGATTTCGGTAGCATAACACTACCCTCTACAACTCAAATGACACACACAAACAAGTTTAGAAACAATTTCCAGGCACAAGTGTGGTGTAAAATGACTAGAATAATGACTCTTTAGATAAAAGAGTGATGTATATATAAATTGGTTTTGACATGGATTTATGAACAAATAAATAAGTTTTAGTCTCAAAATATACCAAACAAAAATGAGAAAAATACACTAAGTATAATCATCCAAATCCTAGCAAGGGTATGGCATGTAGGGTTGACTAAACTATCAAGTTTCAAGAGTCACTAGGGGAATCAATTACACAATGACTTTTATGCCAAATAATGCAAAAGAAAAGCATATATTTTAGGTCCATATCACTCATCTTGTTGTAAAAAGGTCTAGTCCCTTTTGTAACCACTACATCCTGTTGTTCACTCAATGTAGTGCAATGTCTAAAGTGCCACTACATTTTATGTGTAACTCTAAGATAGTCAAATAAAGTTAATGTCAGGAGATGAAATCTTGGGTCAAAGCTTCTGTAAATAACTTGTGGGAGGTGATGAAGTCCCCTTCAAAAGCTAAGATGAATAAATAAATAAAGCATGAAAGTAGAAAGACTTTAGGGTCATTTTCAAGATCACCCAAACTTTGACAAGTTTTTAGGAAGTGCTTTAGATGACATTATTTCTAAGCCTTTAACTAGTATTTCTGTAAGAGGAATGACACTTTTGATTACAAGGGTTACCTAAAGGGGAAAAATTGAAGAGCATACACACAACACCCCTCTCTTTGCTAGACAAAATTAGATCAAACAACTATTGAAGACAAAAACCTTTTCGAAAGATGAGTTCATTTTTAAGTACCAAATTTGAAAGATTGAGTGGTGTTCATTTGAACCCTTGATCTTAGTTTTAACTTTAAAAATGAACGATAAAATTTTTTATTTAAGCACATTAAATTTTAATTTAAGAACCAAAATAATGTTCTTAATTCATTTTTAAACATGAAAAATATGTTGCAAAACATGATTTATCAAACTTGAAATCCACTAGACCCTTAAGATATAACCCTAAAAGAAAATATGTTAGTTTAGAAACATTTTAAATATAATTTCCAAATTTTATAAAAATTCTATAAAACTTGAAGCTAAACTAATGTTAAATTCTGAAAATTTAAGAGAAAACACATGGTTTTTAAAAAAAAAATCCAAAACAAAGTCTATATGACCCCAAACCAAGCATTTTAAAATAGCTCTCAGGTTTGTGCTTTTAAGAAAACATAGTGATCGATGTTATTTATATACCACCAACATTGTCAATGTCCAACTGAGATCTAATTGATGTCGGTTGTGCCAAGCAATTAATGTCTGTATTTCCTATTGATGTTAGTTATTATGTAAAACTATGGCAACACAAAATGGCAAAATAAAGTTAGAAAATACATTTTCAAGGGTTTTAAAGGTCCAAATGGATATATTAGAGTTGAAAAATGATATCTTTTAGGTGTGTGATTTGTCTTGTCCCATCAGGTGTGCCGTTATGTGATCTAGGAATTTGACTCAAGAGAGGATGGTTACTATGGTGTTAGTTATAAAATGAAAAAAAATGAAATAAACACACTAATATCATAACATCTATAGGCCTAGACACTAGGAAGAGCTTAGTTAATAGTCATGAATGAAACACACAACTAAAATGCAAAAAAAAACTATTTTACGTTCCTTGGATGATCCAAAATGCTTATTGTGGTGGCTTGCTTAGCTTGTGCTCATGAAGTCCTTGGCACCTTTGGCTTGTGGCTTAGCTTACCTTGGAATCAATTTGGAATTATAACACTAGTTTCTTGAAGCTTTTTGGAACCAATCTTGCATTATAACTTTACACTAATTAAGCTTAGAAATGATGTTGTGAGGCCTCCTATTAATAGCTTTTTTATTTGATCAGAATCAACCTCAACCATCCATCTCAAGATTGAGATGTGTGGTTGAGGAATAATTAAATTTTTGGAATTGAGTTTGTAATTATCCACATTATGGAATTGGAATAATGGGTAATTAAGAGGCATGGAGGGCATCATAGAAGGCATTAATGAGGCATGCAGGGCATGAGTCCAGATATTTGTGGCATTTATGGCATAGGGATGTCATTCTAGGAAATGAGGTCATTTGATGATGTAAATATTAAATATTCATTTCTAAAAATAAATATTCAACAAGTTTCCATGGAATTATTAATTAGGGCTTAATTTGGATTAATTATCTCTTAGGCATGATTAAGCACATTGTGCACAAATTACCCAAATTGATTAGAATGTCTTGTTAATGTTAATAAATTTGAATGGATTTGAATTTTAAGTCCACATCATATGCATTAGATGTATATTACCATTTATAATTTTTCCAACAAAAAATAAAAAAGGCATGAGTATTGTGCAAAATATTTTATAGGAAAGAGCAGTCTAGAGCACACAAGTGCAAATTTAGAATTTTGACTCGAGATAAAATAATCAAATTTAGCTAGCCCATAAATTGCATTGCCCCATTTAGGGATACCACAGCCAAAATTATCTCTTGAAGATGCCATTTTCACATCATATTGTGTGTTTTAGTGTTTTTAGGCCAAATTATGCATTTTAGATGGAACCTAGCCAAAAGCCTGATTGGAGGTTATCGATGTCTAGTTTTAGGTGTCTACAATAAATAGGGAACCTTTGCCTATAAAATAATTACTTTTAGGATAATAAATTTGGGAGATAATTTTCAAAGGGCCATATACCATGCCTTCTAATGTCTGGTTGGTAAGTGTATCATTATATACATGGATGATCTAACCATTTTTTATAAAAATAGGGAAGATCACTTCATGCATTTTCAACAAGTATTTGAGAGATGCAAAAGGTATGGAATCTCCATTATCCCCAATAAAAGTATAATTTTTGTTATTAAAGGCAAATTTTTAGGCCATGTTGAAACTAAAGATGGGATATCCATAGATCCTAAAAGAGTGGAAGTTATATCTAAGATAGAGCCTCCAAATAGTAGAAAAGAGTTAAAAACATTCTTTGGAAAAATAAATTTTGTAAGAAAATTCATTTTTGGTTTTGTATAAATTATCAAGCCATTGAATTATATGTTAAAGAAAGATTCTAACATCACTTGGAATGAGGAATCTAATAAGGCAATCAATGACGTCAAATAAGCAACTAATTAGGCTCTAGTCTTGATAAGTCCTAAATTTTCAAAGGACTTTTATCTCTATTTTTTGCATCTAACCATACTATGGTTATAGTTTTAACTTATAACATTGATGGGTGTGATCACCCAATAGTTTTCATTAGTACTAACTGTAAAAATGTTGAGTTGAATTATTCATTGATTGATAAATAAGCATGTGCATTAGTTAAAGTAGTGAATAAATTAAGGCACTATATCCTTAGAAATAAGGTGCATGTTATTTTACCTAACCCTACCATAAAGCTCATGATAAGCTAGAATGAACTTGGATAATGTAGATGTAAATGGATGTCATTTTTTTTAGAATATGACATAGAAATGAAAACTGCAAAACTGGTAAGATACCAAAGCTTGATCCAAATGATTTTTAATACTATCCCTAAGATAAGTATCATACAAGTTGATTAATAAAACTTTAAAGCTAGTGAATGGTATGATTCCATTATCCAATTTCTAATTAATGGTATTTGTCATATAGGAATAACTAGGGAGTAAAAGTGTTAAGGTGTGGAGCCTAAAAGCTTCACATATGAGCACATTACCAAAGTTGCAGGTTTACACAGTCACCGGCATCGGTCAGGAGTGACCAATGTCAGTCAGGTGCAGTTGAAGAGACGTTAGTGTTAGTAGAGGATCGGCCGATGTCGGTCATAGGCAAGCAGGTAGGAACCGGCGTCGGTTACTTGTGCATCTAGAATGCTATTTTTGAGGACAAAACTGAGTGTTTGCATGATGAGTTTAAGTCTTAGTCTTAAGTTCACGTCTCTATTATTAGTAAGATTGTTTTTAGAGCTCTTGTTCAAGAGGCTTAACTGTTGGTTGTAAGTTCATGCTCAAGTCTCCTAATTCTATATGTAGAATTAGATCTTCTTAGGTTAGTGTGGTTGTAGTAGTTCATTATGTGTGAATGTTGAAGAACAGTATAGAGTTGTATCAATCCAGGTTGTTGGAGTCGATTGTACTTGAGAGAGAGAGAGCTCTTAGGGATAGAGATCTAGAGAGAGATCTTGTACATCTAAGAGAGGTGTGGAAGAAAGAAGTTTCTTTAATTGTATTCCTTCTGTAAAGAGTTTAATACAAGTTTTCAAGGTGGTTTCTTGTATCTCTTATTCTTTGCTATTATCTGATTCTAGTTACTTATCTATCTAATTTAATTCCATGGTTTATTACTTTCATAAGTGTAATCATATTGTTGGTTGATCCCCAACAAGTGGTATCAGAGCCTTGGTTGTAGGTTTAGAGTTTGATATCCAATAATTGGTATCAAAGCTCAGGTTCACTAACAGGTGGTTCAGATCTGTGTAGTGTGTATTGATTACAAGTTGCTCATAGGAGTTTTTGTAGGGATTTCTATTTGAGTGGGAGAAGCAATGGCAGAAGAAAGTAAACTGAGAATGGAGAAGTTCAATGGTAAAAATTATCAACATTGGAGAATGCAGATAGAGGACTATCTATATCAGAAAGATCTATACTTACCGTTAGGTGGGATTGCAAAGAAGCCCACAGACATGGATGATGAAGAATGGGAAGTTCTTCATAGAAAGGCTATGGGGTCTATAAGACTGAGTCTAGCATCTACCATGATATCTAATTTATCATAGGCAAAAACAATGGTAGAGTTGATGACTACTTTAAAAAATTTGTACAAAAAACCCTCAGCTTCTAATAAGGTATATCTTATGAAGCAGCTATTTAATTTGCATATGCAAGAAGGTGGATCTGTATCTAATCACCTGAATGATTTCCATGGTATTGTAAATCAATTAAGTTTAGTCAAAATTATATTTGATGATGAAATAAAAGCTCTTTTAATATTATGTTCTTTGCCTGAAAGCTGGCATAGCTTAGTAATGGCAGTTAGCAATACTGCATCTGCATCAAATATTTTAAAAGTAGAGGATGTTGTTAGTGTTATCTTGAATGAGAAAATTTGTAAGAAAAGCACAGAAGAGACATCTAGGAACGCTTTAAGTTTTGAGAGCAGGGGAAGGTAAAAAGAGAAGAGCAAGAAAGGGAGATCAAGATCTAAGTCTAAGGGGAGAGGTAGATCCAAATCCAAAAATGGCAGGAAGCCACAATGCTGGAATTGTGGAAAGATGGGGCACATAAGTAGAGATTGTTGGTCAAAGCCTAAGGAGGACAATCAACATGAAGGAACAGAAGAAACAAAGGTTGCAGGTATTGCACAAGATGCTTTAATATTATCTTTGCATAATAATATAGAATCTTGGGTGTTAGATTCTGGTGCATCTTTTCATGCTACCCCTAATAGGGAATATTTCAGTGACTATATCCATGGAGATTTTGGAATAGTGTATCTAGGGGAAGATGAGCCTTGTAAAACTATTGGCAAAGGTAAAGTGTAGCTGAAAATGCAAAACGACAACACATGGGTGTTGAGAGATGTGATGCATGTTCCTAGCTTGAAGAGGAATTTGATTTCTATAGAAAAGTTAGGGGATGAGGGTTGTACAGTAACTCTCACAGCAAAATCTTGGAAGGTGACCAAGGGTGCACTTGTTATGGCCAGAGGTAAGAGAGTAGGTACTCTCTATTTGTGTAATTGTGTTACTAATAATTCTCCTTCTGTATTATCTACTTCAAATGTGGATGCAAAATTGTGGCACTCAAGGCTTGGCCACATGAGTGAGAAGGGGATGTCAATTCTTAAGTCTAAAGGTAAGCTTTCAGATTTGAAAAGCATGGATCTAGAATTTTTTGAGCACTGTGTATTTGGAAAATAGAAAAGGGTTAGTTTTCTCAAGACTGGGTCTACAAAGAAGAAGCATAAGTTGCAGCTTGTTCACACAGACGTGTGGGGACCGGCTCAGGTAGCTTCTATTGGAGGATCACAGTACTATGTTTCATTCATAGATGATGCTATAAGAAAGGTATGGATCTATTGTATTAAGAATAAATCTAATGTGTTTGAGACTTTTAAGATTTGGAAAGCTATGGTTGAGAATGAAATAGGCAAAATATTGAAGTGCCTGAGATCTGACAATGGTGGAGAGTTTTGTAGTTATAAGTTCAACTGGTATTGTTATATGCATGGAATCCATAGGCAAAGGATGGTTCTAAGGACACCTCAGTAGAATGGAATTACTGAAAGGATGAATAGAACAATCATGGAGCATGCAAGATGTATGAGATTGCATGCTGGTTTGCCCTTAGAGTTTTGGCCAAAAGCTATTGACACTGCAGTGTACCTGATTAATAAAGGACCCTCTACAGCTCTGGATGGTGGAATTCCAGAAGAGGCTTGGACAGGTAAAAAGGTAGATCTCTCATTCCTCAAAGTTTTTGGTTGTGAAGCCTTTGTGCATGTAGATAAGGAAAATAGAAAGAAGCTAGATGCTAAGTCTATGAGGTGCATATTTATTGGCTATGGCTCAAATGATTTTGGTTTCAGATTTTGGAATCTAGGAACTAACAAGATAATTAGGAGCTGTGATGTTATTTTCAATGAAAAAGTGATGTATAGTGATCAACTGAAGAAGCTGAATCAATCTAGGTAGAGTAATGGTGAATTGGATGAGGTGACGGTCCAAAATGAGCTCACGACAAAAAGAAATAATCACTTGCAGGAAAACACAAAGACCGACATCAACGGGATAGGAACCGGCGTCGGTAGAATAAAAACTGATGTCAGTCATACAGAGACTGATGTTGGCAGAATAGGCATCGATGTTGGTCAAGCAGAACTGATGTTGGCCAGTAACAGGTCTAGAGGTGACCGAGGTTAGTCACTGTCAGAGAATTTGGGTGGACAACGTGTTATGAATGAGTCTCAGATACCCATTAGGAGGTCAAAAAGGGTAAGTAAGCCTCCAATTAGATATTCTCCTTCATTATTCTATTTATTGCTAACTGATGGTGGAGAACGAGAGAGTTTTAAAGAAGCAATATAGGTGGAGTCCAAGATTTAGTGGGAGTGTGGCATGGTTGAGGAGATGGAGTCCTTAAGAGAGAACCAAACATGGGATTTGGTTGAGCTACCAGCTGGTAAGAGAACACTGAAGAACAGATGGACCTACAGGTTGAAGGAAGGTGAGAATGGATAGATGAGATATAAGGCCAAATTGGTAGTGAAAGGATTTGCACAAAAGCCAGGTATTGATTTTGGTGAGATTTTTTCTCCTATTGTTAAAATGACTTCTATATGGATTGTACTGTCTTTGGTTGATGTTGAGGATTTGCATCTTGAGCGGCTACATGTTAAGACAACATTTCTTCATGGAGATTTGGATGAGGAAATTTATATGGAATAGCCAGAAGGATTTGAGGTCAAAGGTAAGGAGAAGTTAGTGTGCAGATTGAAGAAAAGCTTGTATGGCTTTAAGCAAGCTCCTAGACAGTGGTATTTGAAATTTGACAGGTTTATGACTGAACATGGCTATAGTAGGTGTCAATCTAACCATTGTGTGTATTTTAAGAGATTGGATAATGTTAGATATATTATTCTATTGTTCTATGTAGATGATATGCTAGTTGCAGGATCACACATGCAGGATATCTCTGAGCTTAAGGTGAAATTAGCTCAAACTTTTGCTATGAAGGATTTGGGAGTAGCAAATAAAATCCTTGGCATGAGCATTAAGAGAGACAGGAAAAATCACAGGTTGATATTGTCTTAAGAGGATTATGTGGACAAGGTGTTAAAATGGTTCAATATGCAGGATGCTAAACCGATAAGCACACCTTTGGCTAGACATTTTAAGTTGAGTAAAGAAAAATGTCCTAATTCACATGATGAGGTAGAGTACATGATTAAGGTTCCATATTCTTCTACAGTAGGGAGTTTGATGTATGTAATGGTGTGTACTAGACAAGATATTGCCCAAGCAGTGGGTGTTGTAAGTATATGGCCAATCCAGGAAAGGAACATTGGAAAGCAGTTCAGTGGATTCTCAGATATCTGAGAGGAACCAGTAGTAGGCACTTGTGCTATGGAGGTTTAGATAATTCTCTACATGGTTATGTAGATTCATATATGGTAGGTGATTTGGATGGTAGGAGGAGCACCATAGGATATGTTTTCACTGTAGGTGGAATAGCGGTTAGCTGGATATCAAAGTTGAAGAAGGTTGTTGCCTTGTCAAATACAGAAGCAGAGTATATTGCAGCCACAGAGGCTAGCAAAGAGATGATATGGATGACACGGTTCATGGAAGAGATTAGAAGGGAGCAAGAGAGTTGCAGATTGTATAGTGATAGTCAGAGTGCAATCCATTTGGCTAAGAATTCAGCCTTTCACTCAAGAACCAAGCACATACAGCTTAGGTACCACTTCATAAGACAGGTATTGGAAGATGGTGAGTTGAAGCTGGAGAAGATCCATACAGACAAGAATCTTATTGATATGTTAACCAAGCTGGTTATAAAGGAGAAGTTGAATGTTCATTCAACTTCTATTGGTCTTCATGATTGAATTGAAGATGGAGGAGCTAGAAGATGTTGATGTATAGGTACTAGTGCAGCTGTTTATCTCTAAGTGGGAGATTGTTAAGGTGTGGAGCCTAAAAGCTTCACATATGATTGCATTACCAAAGTTGTAGGTTTACGTAGTCACCAGCATCGGTCAGGAGTGACCAACATCGGTCAGGTGTAGTTGAAGAGACACCGGCATCAGTAGAGGATCGGCCAACATCGGTCATAGGCAAGCAGGTAAGAACCGGTGTTGGTTACCTATGCATCTAGAATGCTATTTTTGAGGACAAAATCGAGTGTTTGCATGATGAGTTTAAGTCTTAGTCTTAAGTTCGTGTCTCTATTATTAGTAAGATTGGTTCAAGAGGCTTAACTGTTGGTTGTAAGTGCATGCTCAAGTCTCCTAATTCTATATGTAAAATTAGATATTCTTAGCTTAGTGTGGTTGTAGTAGTTCATTATGTGTGAATGTTGAAGAACAGTACAGAGTTGTATCAATCCAGGTTGTTGGAGTTGATTGTACTTGAGAGAGAGAGCTCTTGAGGGATAGAGATCTAGAGAGAGATCTTGTGCATCTGAGAGAGGTGTGGAAGAAAGAAGTTTCTTCAATTGTATTCCTTCTGTAAAGAGTTTAATACAAGTTTTTAGGGTGGTTTCTTGTATCTCTTGTTCTTTGCTATTATCTGATTCTAGTTACTTATCTATCTGATTTAATTCCATGGTTTATTGCTTTCATAAGTGTAATAATATTGTTGGTTGATCCCCAACAAAAAGAAGGTCCTAAGTCTCAAGGCAACCCACTATCTAATAAAAGATGGGGTTTTATATAGAAAGAATTGTGAAGGTGTCTAACTAAGATGTGTCTCAAAATAAGAAACTAACTAGATCCTGATCACCTTCCTTAAGAAGTTAGGCAGTGGACATCCATTTAGAAGAACCACAACTCACAAGATCCTTAGAGATGGATATTATTGGATAACTATTTTCAAATATGCTCATAAGCATGTAAGGAAATGTCATTCATGTTAGATTTTCAACACAAAGGAACCAAAGGTAGAAATGCCTTTACAACTAGTTATAATTGATAAAATCTTTGCATAATTGGGGTTGGAATTTGTAGGGGTAATCAACCCCAAATTATTATGTCACAAATATGTCCTAACTACCATAGATTATTGCACAAGGTGGGTTGAAGCTATAGCCACCAAATAATGAAAGATTAAAGAAGTGATCAAATTCTTGGAGAACATATGTACTAGATTTAGAACTCTAGTCTCTTTGGTGTGTGATAATGGATATGAATTTATATCCATAGAGATGATAAAATGGGTGAATGAGAATGTAATTTGTCTTATGTTTTCATCCAACCATTATCCTCAAGGAAATGGAGTTTCTGAATATACAAAAAATAACTTAATGAAGGTAATCAAGATGTCTTCTATAGATAAACCTAGAACTTGGCATAAGCTTCTCAAGTATGCCCTATGGGTATATAAGATAATGATCAAGCAAGCCGTAAAGGCATTAACATTTCTATTGGTATATGGAAAATAGCTTATCTTCCCTATCATTCTCAATATATTCATATATAAATTCATGCAAGAATATATGGAAGAAAGCCAAGAGCTTGCAAACTCAAGATTGCTAGATATCATCAAAATGGAAGATGCACAGGAAGAAGCCTTTACTAACTTTAGTATGCACCAAACCATAGTGACGAGGTGGTTTGACAAAAGGTCAAAGGTGAATATGTTTAGAAAGGGAGACATGGTTTTCCTTTGGGACAAAACATCTGAATGAAAGGTCAAACATGGAAAATTCATGCCCTAATAGATTGGCCCTGATTAGATTGTAGAGACACTTGGAAATAATACCTTCAAGTTGAGATACCGTCAAGGAGAAAAATTCACATTACCCAATAATGGGAAATATCTCAAGAATTAGTTTTTTGTTTCTCTATCAGGGGTCTTCATGGAATAAACCTATAAGATTGGTTAGAGCTAGTGTAAGTAGGCTTATTAGTTTCCTTATGTTTTTTCCTTCCTATCCCTAGTTTGTACATAATCATGTATATATTTGTTTACTTCCCTTTTGCTTCCTATTGTGTTTACTTTCTATTGTGTGCTTGCTTTATTTCTTTATTCCTTACTTCTAATAAGTCCTTTGGACAACCCTGTACTCAAAGACCATTTAGTTTACTTAAAACTCCTAAATTTTAGAAATGTAGGTATGCACCTCATGCATGTGTTGAGCATGGATTTAAAATATGAGATTGATTTTATAATTTAGAGGAACTAACAAAGACTAATGAATAGGTTAATTATTTTATGAGAACTAGAGCATTGTTTTTATCTAAACTTGGTCTTAAGAGGAGTTGCACATGTGGAATGCAAGCTTGAGATATTAGAGCATAGTCATCATTGAACTTAACAAACATCTTTGCCTAGGACAAAGGTAATAGCCATAAATTATTACCTAAAGATATAACACTTGACCAAATCCTTCAACCTAGCTACCCTAGTTCCCAACCTTGTTGAAAGCATAAAAGATCTAAAAAATACAAAATAAAGATTTAATGCAAAATTAAAAGATTTTCAAGCATAAGTGATTTTGGTAATCTCCACTAGGGCTATGGATGTTTATCTAGTAGTGGATCAAGGTTATGAGTGGATCCAAAGGAATCTCTATCAGGGCTATAGAAGTTTGGCTAGTAGCAGAGCAATACCCAAGCCTTAGAAGTATATTCCTTAATGAATATCCAAATATGCTCTAAGTTAATTTTAATGATTAAAGTCATAGAAATTGGAAGTAATTGCGAATCCCATGGTAAATAATAAGTGGAATCAAATCACACACACAACATGGCTATGTCTTAATGTTTGACCCTAATTTTACATGTGCAAAGCTTATTTCAAACATGAGCTAATCTTGTTGATGACATAGATCAAGTAAAATAGATAACCTAGTCACTTGTCCAAACCAGAGCTCTAAGTTATAACATATTACTATGTTCCCCTAAAATTCACTAATTGTTGAGGTCAACATACTACATTTTTTAAAAATTGGGACCCTTGAGATATTTTAACCTTAGTACTGATGAAGTGTGATCTAGAGCCATCAATTGTGATCTAGATGCTTGCATATGATTAGTCTGAAGGTTCAAATATCTCAAGCGTCCCATTTTTTTGAAGGATATGAAAATTGGGACCCTTGAGATATTTGAACCTTAGTACTGATCTAGGTGATGACATAGATCTAGATGCTTGCATATGATTTGGTTCTTCAAACTAATCATATGCAAGCATCTAGATCACAATTGATGGCTCTACACTTCATCACAATTCATGATCACAATTGATGGGATCTAGATGCTTGCATATGATCTGGTCCTTTAGACTAATCATATGCAAGCATCTAGATCACAATTGATGGCTCGCACCTCATCCAGACCAAGGATTAAATGGAGAGAATGTAATGATGAAAATTAAAAAGGCCCAAGAAGCCCATAGAGCCACCTTATGGCACTCTCACATATGATTCTTATCATTAATAGAACCCCAAAACAATGGTGTATAACTACTCAGATCGTAATCAACAGTCTGCACTTCATCATGGATCCCTTCATCAGATAGAGCAAATTGAATCCAAGATCTATGAAATATAAGATTTTCATTAGTTTAAATTTGATGTTATTATAAACATCATTTGATGTCTATGAGGCTATCATTGATGTCTATGATACCATCAAATTCAAACTCATTTAACATTTTATATAGGTAAATAGATGTGTTTTTATCATTCAAAGGGGCCACTTTGATATCATATTTTAAAACTTGGCATAGAATACTTTAACCTAAATCTACTACATGTTTTATTAACATGAAATAAACTTAGCTTAAAATATTTTAGCCTAAGTTCCTTTCTACGACCATGCACTAATTAAATTTCATGTATCTTGTAGGATCAACAACTCATGATTCATCAGGACTGAATGATCCAATGGCATAAAATCACCAATGTCTATTCAACATAACTCTAAGAGCTTATGGGATTGACACATGGTAGACACACATTCAATATGGTAGTGTATATAGATCAAAAATATTTTGAAGGTGCCAAGTGGCGCAACCATGGGGCTTGATATAAATACAACCAATAATAGGTGAGGTCTTGGATCACAATCAATGCCCTATTTTCATCCATCATAAATGATCTAATAGTGAAAACAAAAGGATAAATTTTAAATAAAAATGGCTAATGATTTTACAGAATTTATGAAAAATACCATGAAAGTGATAGATAGATACCAAATAAGCACCATACAAGCACAAAACAATAAAAATGAAGATCTTGTGTGTTTAAAATGTAAACGTATAAAGGCAAGGGTCAAAATCAAATTGGAGGCATGAATGAGCCAAAGTGTAAATAATTTATCACCATTAAAGATTAAAAAGCCCTAAAATTTGCATAAAATAACCTAATTCAATCTCAGATTGATCACAGTTAAGCTAAAAGGAGTTCAATTGTAGGTTGAGTGAGAAGAATTGACCCAGAGACCTTTTGTAATCTAATCATGAGCAATTCACAAGTTTGGTAGCCATGAAAGCTTGAAGGCAATAATGAAGGGATGAGATATAATTGTATCTATCCATAAAAAGTGAGGGAAGGGTTTTCAAAGACATAGACCTAGACACTATGGCATTCAACATAGGTAAAAATAACTAGTCTAAACTCTTTTGGGCCATTGAAGAAATGCAACCGATCACAAAAGAGGAACAAAAAATTAGCATCATGAAAAAAAGATACTATGACTTGGTTTTAGTCTAAATGGCCAATATTCATCACACTGCTACTAAACTTGAGGTAATCCATTATATTGTCATACTGGTTCCCATTTTTAAGATTTTATAATTGAACATAACTAGATAATTCGTGAAGGGAGCTCTAGGAAAATTGTAAACTAGAAAAACCCCATGCGGATTTACCTACCATCAAGGAATGGACTGATAAGAATGAATAGACACCATCCTTAGGCCTTGGTTTTTATAAGGGAACCATGTGATGTGAGATGCTATACGAAACATACTAGTTGCCTAATTTAGAGAAGGGATTACGGTAATTATGACTCTATTAAATAGAATCTCTGAAGATACTATAAACTAGGAAAACCCCATGTGTATTTACCTACCATCAAGGAATGGACTAACAAGAATGGCTAGACACCATCCTTAGGCCTTGGTTATTTCAAAAGAACCATATGATTTGGGACCCTATAGGAAACATACTAGTTTCCCAATTTTGAGAAGGGATTAGGGTAATTATGACTCTATTGAATAGAATATTTTAATCCCCTTTAAACACTTATGCCAATAAGAGTTGGGTATCTTATGTCTAATTCATGGTAGAAAAGGAAATCACTCCCCCAGTTGGAGAGATGATTAGTATCCATCTAAGATGTCAATTCATACCCATTAAGAATAAGGACAATACATAATTCTTCATTATGTCCTATCTATTGGATGCCTTGATAGCCTCTACTAGGATCTCTTATATCGAAAATTTGTAACCTGAGGGTAGATTTATAGTCTCCCACCATTATTCCAAACTACACATTCTCAAATATAGACACCACATGAAGTTCATTTATGATTGTGTTTATCTGACTTTATTATAAGCCATTATAGGTTCCCCCATTCCCAATATTATCCCTCTAATCAAGAAATATGTAGAGATAATGGGAGACATCTGGTTGTACCTAGATTGTACTATGATCAAAATTGATGGCATTTTGATTCAACCTTATAGATTTCTTGTCTATGTTCCCACTAAACTAGTAGATCAAGAGATTGTAGCTCAACTTCTTCATGGTGTTCATGGAGTGTACAAGTAAAAAAGGAAAGGCCTCCTCCATCCCTTTCCTTTGATAATTGGTAGAACTATTTTTCAAGATTATAAACATGTAGACACTATTGCTAGACACTGGGACTCTTCTAAATTTTAACTAGATGACCTAAAGTAGTGGGATCCTAATTACAAGGTTGTCAAGCATTTGAAAATAAAATAATTACTCAAAGTAGTTTATGAACATCAACTTGGTCCCTATGACACTCTACACATCAAAGCCAATAAGTTTGAGGGGGTATTGGCTAGGTTTAAGAGACATAATGTCAAAATTAAACATAGACTAGCTAATAATGAGAAGCCACTAGATAGCATATGGAAAATGGGACCTCTGCACTACCATTTTTTTCTTAGACCTTATAGACCCCCTCAAGATAAAATATAATTAGAAGTTCCATAACCCCAAACATAAATTTCACAAGGTCATGGGAAGGAAAATCTAGAAGAAAGTATTGGTGAAGGACCCTCACCCTTAGATGTACCTTAAAGACCATCATCTCCCACTACATACTAAAACATGATTTCCCTAGAGCCTAATGAGACATTAGAGGATGCCCTCAATGTCCTTATTGAAGCTTATGGCTCTGATGAAGAGGAGGAATAAGATAAATAATCCTAGTCCTAAACAAAGGAGGCTAAGAAAGAAAAAGGGAAATAATTTACCCTGGACTTAGTCTCAGTGGCACCAATGAAGAAAAGAAAGGCATAACTAATGATAGTCTTAGTCAAACTAAAGAAGCTAAATTTCACTTTCACTTACCCCATGATTGAAGTCAACTATTTTAGTGAGGAATAACCCATTTGTGGACTAATCATCCTTGATTAGTTCATCTATGGGAAAATGAAAAAGATCCCTTCCTTATCTCACTCATGGGCCTTGACCCAAGATATCAATATTGATGCACATGATGACATCAAGCCATGGATAAGGTATTTGATGAAGCATGAAGAGATAAGAATAGTGGCCACTAAAAGGTCAGATGGCAATCAAATGGATGATCTAAGAGCATCAAGAAACATAAAGATAGAGGTCTCAAAACTTCTTAAGTACATAGAACCAACTACCAAGGTTTAATTAAATCTTGAGATAATAGACTTAGAAAGAGTGACAACTAAAAAGGCCATGGTGGGGGCTGAATAATTCAATTTTCAAAAGGTTGATCCATTTTTAGGATTAACTCTAGTTTGAGGTTAGAGACCTAGTGAGCATCCTACCAATTTAAAGGGCATCAAATATTTGATTGAGGCTTACTTAGATCATCTTAGGGTAGGCATCATGGGCATGAATTAAGGAATATATAACCTAGAGAATGAAAAGGAAAATTTGGAAACAAAATCTATCTTATCAATGTCTAAAGAAATGGTTAAAATGTTTGATGAATCCTTCTTTGACATGTTTGATGCATTGAAAACAATGAAGCTAAGTTAGAGTGAAATGGTGCAATAGTAAAAAGTGTATAAAGGTATAATATCCCAATATAAATCCTTAGAGGACAAAATAATAGGGTTAATCAACATCCAGATTAAAAGGTAGATCCCTAGGCTCAAGATAATTAGTTTGGGACAAATGAATGCAATCCTCAAAATAGTTATTAAAAGGATCTAGAGTTTAAGTGCACTATCACAAGAACTAGAGAGACTCCTAAAATATGATGAGGAGCCAATTGAAATAATTGAATAACTACTCGGCACCATGATCACCAACCCCACACAAATAAGTGCCCTTGGCATCATGATAGATGATGAATTCAAACACAAGGTTACTTTGATGACTCAAGAAATAAGAAGCAAGAGTCAAGGCCAATCTAGGGTAGATAATAGTAGGATTATAGACATGAGCCTCAATATAGGAGAAAGGATAACTAACGCTAAGAGAATTAAGGAATCTATGGCTAGGAATGACAAGGAGTTGAATGATTTAGCTGACAAGGAAGAAGAGTGTCTCTTAAGGCCATCTATGGATTTTGGACTTATTAATTAGGAGCATCAAAAGGCTATGAATATCCTTTAGCAATAATAAGCAATTTCTTAGGCACAAGGCCCACCAACAAGTTAGTTAATATTCTTCTTTTTTAGAGAATTATAACATTTTGAAAATGGAATATTATTTTTTAAGGCATATGCTTGTTTGTTAGCATATTTGCCTCTAGGGAAGTCTATTTTAGAAAAGTAAGTGTGTTCTAGAACTTTGTAGAAAAGGGACAGTTGTCCTTACTTCTTGTACATTTGTATCTTGTAACTAACTGGTATACTACCTTGTCCTTCTATAAAAGGAAGTACTACCATTTTGTAGAGGGGAATTTTGAGAAATTTTTTTGCAATTTGAGAATTTAATACAATTAAGGAATTATGCAAAGATTGTTCAAGTTTATTTGTGTTAATTTTTATATGGATTTTTCTCTCAATTTCTAGTTTGAAGTCTTAAATTTGAATGGTTTTTATGAATTATGAGTTGCATCTTTGATTAATAGGTTGATAATTTTTGCCTATGATAGATTAGTTGAATTATTTTGGATTTGATTCATTTTATTTTCTCCACATTAAGATGTGCACATGTTATTTTAATTGTGGTAGAAAATTTGTATAGTAAATTTAGTTCTTACTTGTACCTTTTTATATCATCCTTAGAGGTTTTCTTGGTGTGTAGTGAGATCTGAGCTTATGATATTTTTTACTATATACTAGTTTAATGCACACTTATTTGTAATTTAAATTTTGTCATAATTTTTGAGGCTAAGATTAAAAATCACCTATTCTCTTTCTTCCTTAACCTTCTCTTTTGCTTCTTTTTTAACCAGCTCACTTTAGTTTAGATTTCATTGTAAATGTCCAATTAGAATTAGTTTTTAATTTAAACTTTGATCATAATTCACTAGTATTAGCATATATACTTATACTTCAAAAATATTTAGACCATGGTGGCTCCTAACCATCAATTAATATAAATTTTTTGGAACAGTTAAACATTGCTCTACCACTATTTCACCACAAGTAACATAAGTTTCCAAAACTTGCTACTCATACTCTAAATTCATATAATTCTAAAATTAGAAGTATTATTTAAACACTGGGGGAACCTATGATACATTTATAGGAATCAACATCAGGTCTCATGACCATTTTGGTATGGTAGTGGTTTGCATATACAGGTATAATATCATATAGAATGGGCATAATACATAATGGAAGGCTTGTTTGTGAAGGTGAACAGTGTGGAATGGATCCCAAATAAAGTGAAGAGGTTAAGTGGGAATTAAAAAATGTTATACCATCATCAAAACACTTAATCAAGTCTTACAAGGTGATATACAAGCTATGTAAGTTGCCAAGTTGGCCAAATGGAATAAAAACACTATTTTGCTAGTTAAATGACCTATATACAGACCTATAAACTAGTTAAAGAGACCCCATTTAAATGGATGAATTTTCCTAGGGATGTTTTAAAACAAAAAAATTTACATGCACTATATACTAAAAATTCCTTGCCAAATGCTCAAATTGTTTATCATGCTTGCACAAGTGCCTAGACTAGGGTTTTTGACCATTTCATGGTTGACCCATCCATATAGGGTCTTAGGAGATAAAAATTATAATGGAGGTTTTGATTTTAATGGGTAAATTTAATCACACACATCCAAAATATTTAACATGTGTGGGTGTTTTTTTGGGCTAAAAGTCAATTTCTAGTTAAGAAGGCCTAATTGAAGAGAGAGAATGGGATAAAAAGGAATGATTCCACTCATATTCAAGACCTCAAATTTGGCATGGAGATGCAAATAAATATAATGTCCTCAAATATATTCTCTATTTTTTGTGATCCTCCTCGCATTTTTGTACACAATGAGGTTTACACATTTTTATGGTTTTAAGGGATGAGGCCAAATGTGAAATTTTGGTGTAGAATGAGTTATTAGGTATATTTTGAGACCTATAAATGAATTATTTTAGGTAACATATGATTATAATATACAATTAATGGAGATATAATTCATTTTAAGAGATTAACTCATGTTTTAACACTTGTAAGCAAGATTGGCCTCGTGATACAAAGAGACTTCAAGACACAACAAGAAAATGAAGTGTTGTGTCAAAGGGAACCTTAAAATATTAGTTGAAATATATTAAGATTAGATAAAGGATGTAGCTCAACATGACTTGACCATAAATAATTCCAATTGTCCATTCACAATCCAAGGCAAAGGGTAGTTTTGAAAAGTAAGGCAAGGTGTCAAGCAAGGTTTCAAACTTCCATGCCACTTGGAGTATAATAACATATTTAGAATAACATATTTATAAGACTAAAACTTGTATTTTAAGACATTATTGGGTAATTTCATAAATTATTATTTTTTAACTCCTTTTGGAAACTTCTCTCTCTCCTACACCTTTTTCTCCTTTTTTCTATCACATTTCATTATATATTTAGCCTTGATAGGTTAAGTTTGTATCTTTCACCTAGGTATGGTTAATACATACCAATTTTAATCCCTTTATCAATGAGAATAATATGGTTTTAACTCTTCCATTGGCTAGTTTCAATATATTTATGTGAATAGTTGATCTTGTCAAGTGACTAGATTTGTTTCTTTGAAATGTTTGTCCTCTTATTGCATGCATATTTAGTTTGAAGCTTATTTATAGGTTTTTTGAAGTGTAAAAATGGAGTGTTAAAGGTTGAGTGAGTTATATTTTTATTAGTTTCAATTCGTGGCCTCTTGACTAGTCCTCTTAGCCCAAGCATTTTTCATAACCTTCATGAAAAACATGATTTAGATAGGCAAATTTGTAGTAGTGTCATGTATAGGTTAGTCTCATGTTTCAAGTGCATTTATATTTTTTTGGTATTGGTAAAATAATATTATTTACATTAAACCCATTATAATAGGTTTCTATCCCTTTTTCTATCAATTGATAGTTTAGTGTTTGAGCCTAAGTGATTTATTAAGGGGAGCGATCCTTTTAACCTAGAGATTCACCTCTCCAATAGGGTAGCCAACACCTCAATGTTTTTCCATGTTACGTAAATTTTTTAAGGCTTAATGTAACCTACAAAGGGTGTAAATTTTATTTATAACATTTTTTGCATGTTTGGTGGGACTAAGGCCAACATAGTGGAATAATTCTTAGTGTTATTCATCTATGTATAAGCCTTTGGAGGCATTTAAAACATAAATGGAAACTCTATACATAATCAACTAGTTCTAGATACTGAATCACTTGTTCAAAGTAAGGTTAATTTGAATTAATTATCTTTATGATGTTGTTATGGTTGATTTTGAATTATATTTTAATTTCATGCAAGCTTGTGAAGATCCTCAATTCTATAGTACTCCTTATTAGCCTCACCATGAACATTATCAATCCTATAATGAGCCTTTATAGTAGTATGATGGTTCATATAAATCCTATAGTAATCCTTATCAACATCAACATGAGAATTATCAATATTATAATGAACTTTCTAGTAGTATGATCATTCATATCAGTCCTATATTAATCTTTACTAGCCTTCTTGGTATCCCAACTACATACCTCAATAATATTATGAATGTTTTCATCCTCCTTACTACCAATAACACCACTCTTACCCTCCTTTTGAGCCATATAAGTCTTATGATCAGCCTACATCATTCCCATATGGCTATGATAATGCATATGAACATCCTTGTATTCAACCATTCTACCCTTCTCCTCATCCTCCACTAGCTTCCCAAGATTCTCAAGGTAAAATGGATGAAATGGAGACCAAAGTACTAGAATTGTCAAGAAAAGTGTGTTTAACTTCCTAATATGAGGAAGTGGTTAGGTATTTTTATGTTGTATCTAATTATCCATTAGAGAGGAATGAGTTATATGATTTTGTTTTGGAGAGGATGGTGATTTGGAAAAGTCAAAAAATGATCTCGATCAAGAGTTTAAAGAGCCCATTTATGTTCCTTATCATCCTTCATATGTTCTTTATACTAATTAAAACATTGAATATCCTTAAGAGGGCATTTAAGAGAATTTATTAGTGTGAAATTCTCATCTTGGAAACAAGTAATGAAGTCTTGGGAGAATCAAGAGGAAGAGATCTAAGTTCAAAAGGCTGAAAACAAAGAAATACTTGTGCCCATTCAAGCTCCATTTACCTCCTCCCAAGAACCCATATCTTTTACATCTTAGAGGTCTATTCAAAAAGGTTTTAACAAAAAGGAGGATCTAGTTGAGAATGCTCAAGATAAGGTTGTAGATGTTAAATATCCTTGAGAAGGCTATGATAAAAGTTAATTTCTTATTAAAGAGAATGAAGTATCTATTGTCTAACTCAATTTTATTTCTATATATTATTTCCTTATATAATCCACCATTCTCAAGGTTTAAAGTTTCAATAAATATTCTCTTAATTCCTAATCCTATTCATGAGCCATCCACCATACCTCATACTCCCTCTCCAACTCATGAGCCTATTCATCACCCTCCCACCATCTCCCTTCTTGTAGATTAATATTTCCTATGGGAAGCAGATGAAGAAGAGGTTGAATCTATAAGTGTGGTTCAAGGATAATGTGAAAAAGACTATTAAAGTGTCTATGATGAATAATCCACCATTGGTACTCCATTTGGAGAATAAATAAAAAATTCAAATTTTAAGAATGATCAAGAGTGTGAGTTTGAAGGAGTGAACTTTGATCATAGTAGTAAACGAGGCCTATAAAGATATAATTTATATTTCATTTATTCAATAATAAGGTCAAAATGATGATTAAGACCTTTATCAATAGTAATTAGACATATGTAATGCATTTGAAGTTCTTAAGGGGCCAACATCTCCTATATAACATGTGGAATACATTGAATAAGTGATTGTCTCTCCAAGGCATCAAAGATAAATCCTTAACACATTTTTAGTTCCTAAATAACTAGTTAAATAATGGCATCACCATCTTGAACCTCTTCAAGACATTGAATGTCTAAACATGCTTAGTGAGAACTATGAGGTAGATGAAGATAAGTTGGTAGAGCTTATTGAAATATTATGTAAAACTCTCCAAGGTACCAAGTTAGAATATGACCATATGAACCAAGAGATGGTCATGTTTGATATTGGCACACACATCAAGTGGTATCATGAGAAGAACCTTGAAGCATATGTTGAGAAGGTGTTCATAGGATATTATTTTATAGTTTTCGCTTCATTTGAGAGCATTCCAAAAAGGCTAGCAAGCAAGAAGAATATGAAGATAAAAAGACCTAGGCTCAAGAGGAAGATTGCCTCATGTTATTCCTCATCTCATGAAACAAGCGATAGTATAATCTTACCATCTGATCTAGGAGAAATAAAAAAAATTAGGTCATTTGTATATAGTTAGTTTATTATGTTGTGTTTTGTGTTCCCTAAGTTCTTGTTAGCATATGTGTGTGTCTTATTTCCTTTGCTTTGTGTGTGTTATCTTTTTTTGTGTGTTTGGATGTAAAATAATCTTGTATTGTAATGGTCATGGTCTGGTTCATTTTTAATTTGAGTGTAAATGACTCCATTACCTAATGGAAGAATAAGGCTACTAGTCTTTTAGTAAAATAGGCATGCTACCGACATGAATCACCAATTTATTGACAAAGTTTGATCCCCAAGGTCAAAATGTCGACCATTATAGGTGAAAAATCAAGTGCCTTATTTTGAATTACATTTTTCATAGCTTTATCATGCCTTGATAGCTTTCAAAAAGTCTTCATAAAACCTTATTCACATTGTTTAAAGTAAATTTGGAGAAATTAAGGTAATACTTTGTCTTTGTGTGTACTAACCTAGCCATGCCATTGAGTGATGAGACTTGTACAAGAGGTATAATAGGTTATTAGGTGTCCTTAAAGGTCATTTTATGTCTTTATCATCTTATTTAAACATTTGATTATGATTTAGAAAGTTTAAGTTCTTTTGTGGACTTTAAGGTATGAGAAAATGAAGAAAAAGGTGATTTTTGATAACTTTCATGCATGATAAAGCCAAAAAAAGTGAATATTATGTAAAATATAGTTATCAAGGAAATTGGAGTAGTTTCATAATTTCCACATATGTCAACAAGTCAAAAATTGGTCAGAATCTTGATTTTCAATGCTTTGAAGGGGGTTTTTAGCACTTCTATGGACGTGTGAACCCAAATTCAATAAGAAAACATTTTAGAAGTGTCTTTTAATATTTTAAAGTTTAAATCCATGTTTATATTATATGGTGAAGTCCTAAAAATGAAAAAAATACTTCAAAACCTCTATCACTCTCTTCACAAGTGTTTAAGGCAAAAAATCAAGAGGATGGTAGAGATAGAGGAGAGAGAGTTGAGTCCTAAATTTTTTTCCAAAGGAGGGGTTCCTATTAGATTTTCATTTTGTGGAAATATTTTTAATTTTCATATCCTTTTCTTTATGAACCTACTAAGATTGATAGGATGTCACTATGTCTTATCCATTCAAGTAAGTTCTGATATTTCTTTTGTTTATTCACCTCATAGAAAAATGGATGAGAATATTTTTGGGGATGTTTTAAAAATTCAAAAGAGTCATTTAATTTTTTTTCATCAACCAACTAAATTTAATGAAGAGACTTCATCAAGGATAAAGTGTCTCAAGTGTATGGAGTTTCAATCACCCCTGTTGTGAGTGTTTGGTTATTTTAAAGGATTATCACTTTTAGAGGTTTCAATTACTTCATTATTCATATAATATAATTCACTCTTGTATGACCCATGTGTTCTCACTCTCTAAAATTTTCCCTTTAAATATAACCTTTCAAGAGATGTCATGTTCTTGTCCTTTGAAAGCATATTCTATGTATTAAAAATCTTTTACAAATTTCAATTATAAGTTTGGTCCAATTGGAAATGAAATTAAATGATAAATAATGAGGTATCATTTTTAAACATGTTATAAGCTCAATTTAGTGAGAATGAGACTCATATACACCCTTCAAAAAGGACTAACATAAGCTCATTTCACCCAAAAGTTTGCATACCCATTGGTGAACATTCATGAGGTTTGGATTCCTTATGAATATGTTATTATAGTGGAGATACTATCATAGGTTAATAAACATTCATATGGACCTGGAATAATATTTTTCATCCTTAAAAGGCTTGCACTAGACCATAAGCTCCATTTTATTCACAACCCTTGAATATGAGCCAATTGTACACATAATTTGTACATGTGAATGGGTACATATGAGACTTTTATGGTGTTAGTGAGAAGTCTATAGACCATTGATAAGTGAAAGATAAAGGAAAAGATTTGATATAATTTATAGGAGCTAAGACTTAGGAAGTTTTCCTTGATAGTTCATACAAGCAATAAATGAGACCTACATGTTACAGGCATGTAAGTCCCCTTTTGGATAGAAGACACATGCATATAAAAAAACATGAGAGTGTGTAATGTGAACATGATTCAATAAAAATGAGAAAGGACACATGTTTGAGGACATTAAATTATTTTAAATATAGTTTATAATTGAGTTGATCGAGGTCTACATGCCTTAACACTCATACACATGTTTGCATATGAGGACTAAAAGGAAAGTTTGCACAATACTATGGAAAGGACATAAAAAGTGTAGATTAGTGAGAAGGAGTTTCCATGAGGTTTTATTAATTTTAAAAGTTTCAATGATGGAGTTGATGAAACCAAGTTCTAGACTCAAAATTCAAACTCTTTCTTAGTTATCGCCTACAACCATCTCTTAAATGAGCTTCAAACATATGAATGGTTATTTCAAAGGTAAATAGTCATAAAAAAAAGGTGACATAATATTCAAATAAGATGACTAGGTTATCCACAAGATATATAAGGTCTTTATTTTATTTATTGACTTGGATAAAGATCCCAAATCTTTAAGATTGTAGACCAATCCTAAATGAATACCTATAGGTCTATTAGAGAGATCAATCTAGTTTCAAGTTGAAGAGAGATAAGAGTGAACATGAGGAAAATTGAATCCTAACCTGGGTTAATGAAAAAAATAAGAAAATCTGAGGTTAATTAACTCAATATACCCAAAGGAGGTTTAAAATATGACCAGTCAGGACACATCTCAACTCTGTCATCATAGTAATGAAGATGTATACATGTCTACCTTAACAAGAAAAGGTTACTTATTTAGAATGAATATGAGAGGTTGGTATGAATAACAAATTCATGAAGTTTATTATATGAAACTTTTATAACCTCCATATATCCCTTAGACACAAAAATAAAGGAAAACATGTTAAAACCCTTCCTACTCAACCAATACAAGCTATAAGATGACCTAGTCAAATGCCTAAGAGAATGCTTGTTTAGAAGGATACAAAGGTATATGAAAGGATATATATCACATTTTAATTATTTCATAATTCTAATACAACATTTATTTGGTCAGCTATAGTTAATTAGAAGGTGTAATAAGCCTATAAGTCTATTTAGGCTTTTAAAACCTAAGTCTAAGATTACATGCCTAGATGCACAGTCTTATAAAATTTAGTTGACTAGGAGTCAAGTGATGGTATGAATACTTTAATTAAGATATTATATATCCTTAAATACAATATATAGGTATAAAAATAAAGGAAAGTGGCATTTAAATATTTGAAACCTCCTTGAGCTTCATAAGATGTAGACTAGAACTTTAGACCAATTTTCTCTCAACTAGTATGATCATCAACCTAATGTATTGAGATAAGTGGATTCAATAGATGGTAACTAAGTACTAAAACTTAAATATTATTAAATAAATTATTTTATTAGACCCATCACCTACATGGACAAAGGCTAATATTTTCAACCCCTCTCTAATGGCTAATTTTCAACCTTAGAGACACCATATTGTAATCATATCTCTCATAAGGTTTTTCATGGGACCAAATGGTGTTTGGAGGTTGTGGAGGGGTCCCCTCACTAGAATATAATGTCATTAGGAGAGAGAAATATGATCTTTATTTCTGAATAATCCTTAATAATAAAATTTTCTATAAACCCTCCTAAAACTCTATTGGTGACCCAATGTGATAAATGTGATGTAATAGCCTTAACAGGATTGATAATTAACTACCTAGGTATGAATTTATTATATTAAATAACATGATCATATGGAATACTAAAAACTATAATTATTTAATTGGCATTAATGTACTTAACATTCCCATACACTGTATAAGGTACTTCTCAAAGATTATGTATACAAGGTCATCCCAAAAACATTGCAAAGACACTCATAAAAGGTATAACTGAGAAAGAAATAACCACATGTACTAGACTAACTTGTGAAGGTAAATCAATCTCACCAATAACCTGATAGAATATCCCTTTGAATACTGTAATTGATCTAGTAGAGGGGTGTAAATCATGATGAGTATAATCCAAATGCATAATTAATGTCAAGGTGAAAACATTTTTTCTTGCACCATTATCAATCATAACACTACATATGGGGTTTTTATAAAGGTATGATCAAATTAATATCATATTCATCATCCTTAATTTCACTATCATCAAAGGAAATAATAGGTTTATGAACCATGGGATGTATATGTATCATATAAGTACCAATTACCCCATCTATTGGGTGTCCTTAATGTGATAGAGTAGGATGTGCACTATATTCATTTTGAACTTTTGGTTCCTTTTAGAGTGGTCTTGTAAAGGATTGTTAAATATTTTCTATTTATGGTTATCACTAGGTTGTGAACCTAATTCCTTTGGAGGATAATCAAATGTAATATGTTGGTCATTAATAAGGTCCTAGATTTAATCCTTTAAATTAAAACATCTATCATTAGAATGCCTAGGGACTTGGTGATATTCATAATAAGTCCTTTCATCATATCCTTTGGGTAGAGCTCTATTAACATCAACCTCTAAATGAGGGAGAGATATAAGATGATACTCTATAAAATTCAAGAGTAATGAAATAAGAGGCTTAGGTAAATGTGTAAACTATCTCTTTGGTGTATTAGATGGGACAAGTTGATTAGGTTTTTGTGCAACTATGTTAACTATGGTTGTTTTTTACTTTTTAGGCTTAAGATGTTTTACCTTATAACTTGGATTAATTGTAAATTATTTATTATATCTAGATGCAATTGGTGTGTTTGATATATACTTGAGCTTATTTAATGACATAACATTCATTCCCTTGTCCCATATAAGATGCAATAAGCTATACAAATATAAGAACTTTTTGAAAATAATATACTTATGTAAAGGAATAATTAAACTTTGCTTGAATATGTATTACAACTATTTATTTTCCATAGGATTGGTCATTTTGGCTATAATTGTATTGTATTTCAAGACATATTGATTGATTGTTTCATTGTTTCCTTATTTGAGCTTTGTAATTTGAGCATAGGAAATATTTTTGGAAACGTTAATAGAAAAGTGTGCCAAAAAATGATCTGCAACAGGTTTGAATGCTCTCATGGATTAGAGATGTAAGTCATAAAACCACCTCAAACCATACCTTTTAAGGCTCCTTAGAAATAATTTGGTCAAAGTTTTATCATTTGAGTCATAATCTAGGAATGCTATGTAAAAGGTTTGAGGATGTTTTTTAGGATCATCCTTTCCATCATAAAATTTGAACTTAGGTGTAGCAAACCCAGTTGGAAAAGGGTGAAAATAGATCTCAAGTGCAAGAGGGTTATGAAACATCTTATAAATCTATGGCATGTGAAGACTTTGAATCCTTTTTTTTTAATGTTTGTAACATTATCTTGAAAGGATTTTAAAACTTGAATGAGTGATTGAAGTGTAGTCCCAATGGGATTTTGATTAACAACTTTAGTATTTACCATAGGGGTTATAAACATGCCTTGAGTAGTAATAGGCATTAAAATAGGATAAATAAGTTCCTAATGGATGTATCAATAGTAGTTTTAGATAAAAAAGTTTAGAACACATAATTCATACCCCCATTAGATGTATTTATTTATAGTGTGGGTTGATTTATAATATCTTATATAGATTCACCATTACCAGGTGAGGTAGCCTTTGTTTAATCTTTTTTACTTGTTTCATCTTATGTAACATAAAAAATCATCTATTGATCCCTTATTTTTATTGAGATGAGTAATCAATGATTATTCATCTTCCATTTGAAAACAAGTTTTTGTAACAACATTTTCAATTGCTTCACAAATGATTGTTTTTCAAATTTTAAATATAGAATAAGAATAAAAAAAGACTAAGTGGCCTAGGGTTTGATGTTCAAAGATTGGATTCACCAAATTTTTAACCCTAATTTGGATGTGTATTTTATTTAATGGTTAGGGTTAAGGATAAAAAAATGATAGGGCACAAGGTTGAATATTATATCTATAATAGGCCAATTGATATGTTCAACTTAGATGTACCATATATTGAATTTATAAAACTAAGATATGATATTAATGGAAAATATAACTATGCCAGATATATAGATGAAAAATAAGAGAGTATATAGTTATTTATAATTATAATAAAATTATGGATATGATACATGTAGGAAGGTGGTAGGAAGATAGTTTTGGATCAATTATCAAATTGTAGATTTGGTGCCTGTAGCTCTCTAGAGACTTGTATCAACCTAAGATGATTATGTTGATGATGTATAGATTATATTCTAGTGTCCTATACATCATAATTGTATAAATGGAATGTGGCCTCTTAGATGCTTCTATGTTTTGCTTTACCTCTACTCTCATGCATTAATATTTGGGTCATGGACTATCATTCATATTAAAATGGTAAAACCATAGCTTTGCATCTTCAATGTGACCTTGGGTAAATGAGTTAGTGGGAACATGGTGTCTATCTGACCCAAAATGACTCCAATTCTAAAAGGAACTATCTACATAGATAATACTCTAGAAGAGGGCCTCAAACTCATATAGTTCTCCCTTATGTGTTGGCTTTTGTGTGAATCATGCAATGTGTAAAGAAAGTAAAATAGTAAACTAGATTATAAATTAGTAAATTTGAGATTATGACTACTCCTTTAGTAATTTATACCTCTATGTACATTATTCCTTTGATTGATATTTGAATAGGAAAGAAAATAAAAAAATGGTAACTTGAGTTCTTCTTGATTATTTTTTTGGTCTAATTGCTAGGTTTCATAGGTGAGTAATGAATGAGGGTTGATATTATATTTATATCAATCCTATCAAAATATAAATCACATTAAATCACTTTGGATAAAATTTTTAATACATTTAATTTGTAAATTGGATAAATATAGGGCTCTAAACACATGCATCAAGATAAGAGAGTAATATCGACACTATTATATGACGTTAACATCAGTGTTTAGGGAAAAGGAGAGTAGGCATAGGCTCAAAACTTGTAGAGGTATAATATAAGGTAATTTTAATCATTTTTGGAAAGATGGGATGTATGTGTCATCAAAATAAGGCTAGTCAAACTAAGAGGTAGGCCAAGGGGCACACGATAAAGAAGAGTCAAGGCTTGTAGAAGCAAGGCATGTGTAGAAATAAGAGGAATAACTAGGGTCACAATTTTTCCAAGTGTACAATACTGAGGTGCTACTTAATAATACAACATCATCTATAATATTTATCTAAAAACACCATCCCATTTACACTATTGTGATACATGATGAGTTTTGGGTGGGTAATATGTATACACCTTATATTTTTCACTTGTATCACTTTAATCATGGTTTATCTTGCATGAGAATTTCTATGAATCAATATCCCTAAGTGTATGTCTTCAGTAGTGCACTGAGAATGATGTGAGATAGGATCATGGTAATTTATGAGTTATGTTTGAATAATACTGTGTAATATCTTCATTACTATCATTTTAGCCTCTTTTGAGTCTTTTTCCATCTTACTCATTTGTCTAGTTTCAGTTAATTATTCCTACTCACCCTATATCCATATTATATCAACCCAATTGATATATTCTATTTAATACTTGTGTTTCCTTTTACTCTATCAACCTTTCCAATATAATTTTGAGTTGTGTATTTTTATATTGTATTATATCATCATGTTTGGTATAGTTTTGTGTTATTAAACATCCTTATAACTATATAAACCTACTTCATACAATAAATTTAGATTTATGGTTTATTTTTGGGTATTGGATCAATAATTATATGGTAAATATTATAATTTATAAACATATAACCCATTCACCTTATTTAATTTCACTCTAATTTATGCTCCTAGGTAGTAAAAGGAGGAGTTAAGTTAGAGTGTTATCATAGAGTTCTATGACTTGTTAAAGGTATTTGAAGCACAATAAGAGGATTCATATCGAGGAGATGCCACAATATGTGGATTCCACATATTTTGATATTAGGTATTATTATTTAAATTTCATTTATTCATACCAAAAAATATCTTTAAAATTTCCACTTGAATTAAGGGGTGAGATTAATGCACTGAACATTCCACCCTTAGATAAGTATCTTTATCCCTGTTATATTTCATTTATTTACTTAGTTAATAGACATAATTTATTGATTACTATAGTGGATGTAAGTTTTTAATCTATTATGATTATATTCTTTATACCAAATAATCTAATATAATTATAAGATTGATAGGGATTTCCATTTATCAATGCAGGTTGCATAGACCACCCATTAGATGACCATTTCACCAGATAAATTCTTATTAGTTTAATATTTATAATTATTTTAGATATATGTCACCCTTATTTATTATTTACTTTTATGTGTTATCCTTATCATATCCTTGATACACCTATTTTTTACCATAATTATAAACCTTATATCTATCTTGATACCTATTCAGAGCCATACCCCATATCTTAGGTGTAGGATTTTGAACCCTATCATCTTCAAATTTGAGTGTGGATTTCCATATACCAAGTGTAAGGTTTCTATAGATATTTAAAATCTATTCCAAGTTTAAATGGACTATATTATTATGACATTTTTTGTATGTTGGTCAATTGAGAGACAGAGGATTTTTTCATGTCATCATATCCCATGCATACAACTAGTGAAAGATATAAATTTATAGGGATGTTTAAGTTTATAACCAATGACAAGTTTAAAATGTACTATGATCAATATACATATGAAGATTTATATTCTAGGTATATTTAATGTAAATAATGTTTTCATCCCAAGTCTGAGCATACACATAATTGTACATTTATAAAATATGTGGTTGAAAAATTCCATTTCTCCATGTCTATGGATGAAATTCCATTGAATTATCCAACTACATACTCATAAACTCACATAATGTTTTTCAGAAATAACTCATAAAAAATGGGCCTTGATTATATAAAATGTATGTGGTGAGTCCAAAGTGAACCCATCCATTCATGAAGAAAAACATCATATTTCCTAGTGCATTGAAACCATTCTTTTAGGAAACCATGATATTCATCTTTGAAACTTATACACTACCAAAAAACATAATTTCATGTTGGTGATTAATCATAGGAAATCCAATCATGAAATTGATGTTGATGCATTCCCATGGTTTAAATGGAACCAGTAGAGGTGTGTAAATGACATATGCCCATCAATGACACTTTATTTTTATGTCATAATAAGTGTAAAGAGGCACTAAGATTGCATTAGGAAAATCGATTAATGACTATGATGTGTTTTATTTATTACTACATTCAACTATCATTATAAAAGGAAAAATATAATTATATCCACTTTTGTATTTTACTCTAATGCATTTTTATTACTATTAAATTTTCATGTATTAATAAAAGTTTATGAGCTATTATTGCTTTGTTAGTTATGACCATGTTGTTGATTTTATATTATTATTATTTTATGAGGTCTTGCTACTTTATTGTGACTATTTTTACAAGTGCCTATGTTGGCAACTCTACCTAGGCTTTTATGTGGGAGAATAGAGTGGAAATGTTAAGGTAAACTATGATAACAAAGATAGATAATTAAGAGATTCCTGTTGAGCATTGATGTTTTTTATTATGTACATACGTTGAGTCATTTAGTCTTTCTCATTTTTGTATAATTATATGATCATGTGTTTTTTTCACTTTCTATTATAACTAAAATATTGATATAAATAAACTTATCTAAGCGCAAGTATTATGTCAACCACTTAATATACCCTAATTATTCCAATCTAACTTTTGACATTAGTTCACCATCATATAATTTGTCTTTAATCCACCATAATCTTATTGATAACACATTCCTCTCTATTCTACACTAACACTACCACATTAATCAATCAATCATATAAAAATACCATCCAATCCCACTAACATCACCCCATAGAAAATAACTTAAAAAAACATTATTAATTAAGCTAATTGACTCTTAACTAATTCCATGCACACACAACTAATAAAAATAAATAAATGGGTCTCTCAACCGTATCATAAATCAAATCAACCAACTATGAAACAAATCAAATAATTCCCTCAACCAAATCATTAAACCAACTAACCAATTCATTCAAATACCTCAACCAACTCATTAATACCCAAACTACTCATTAAATAAAAATAAAATATCATCCATCAAATTTAAAAGTGCCAAAATAAATAGGATTAATACTATTGATGGGTCATTTTGACACATCCAACACAACTCAAGAATATGTAGATTTGAGGGGCCTATACCTCTCTTGAAAAGAGAGTATTTGTAATATCCTCTCGCTAGGGTTTCTATCTACTTGTCATAGGCACACTAATCTTTACTCAATGGCTCATTCTGACCATTTCATCTCAAGGGCCCTGTGTTAGTGATGTAATAATTGAAACAAATCATAAACATTTGTCTTATGATGTTTTTCTACCTAGATAAAATAGCAAGTAGATCTAACATGAAAATATAGCTGATTTATAAAATGTTCATTGATTATAAATAGTTAACAATGAAAAAACAACAATAAAAATATCTAAACAATCAATATGAAACATTATTACCAAATTTCCTTCTAAAACTACATTACCTACTCTAATAGAGATAAAATACAAAAGAGGGGAGAAATAAAAGATGAGCTTAATTTTTAATGGAATAAAATATGTTCCTATAGTGTATAAAATTCCCTTGAGATAATAACAATGTAAACAAGGAGAAATTAACTACCATATACATGTGCACACTAATATATAAGTTCATTATTAAGGATCATTGGTGATTTATCATATAATTAGTCAGAGTTACAAACTTGAGTCCAAACAACCTTGACTCATGCAAAGAGAAAAACTAACTAAAAAATAGTAAATTGTAGAATAAAAAAGTCATTGTCTTTCTACTCTAAAAGATACTATCCAGTCTAGTTCACTAACTGAGGAACCAAATTTTATTACATCACAAAATTGGACTTATATAGATAAATTTATTCATGGGACATTGATCACCAAATTTAATTGAATAGTTGTAAGACATCAATGCTATGTGACCACTTGAGGTGTTTTGAGGAATGAAATCCTCTTGAAGGTGTATTAAGTTGAAGCTTTGATTAAAATGAAGCCAAATAATGTATTTGGGATCTTCTTGAGATTGATTATTATCCATGTTATGTGTAGTTTAAAGCCATGCCTTATAAAGGATAGATTTTTCTTATTTGTTTTTTATGACCCCCAATGTGCACACCATACCCATAATGACCCAATCCATATTCAATTATTTCTAATTATGTGACTTTCACTCCACCCACTCTATTGACTAGATTGAATTAGAGAATCAATTTAAAACTTAGATCAACCCTATAGTTCATTCCTATGCTTTTATAGTCTTTTTATATCCATGTGAGTGTCAAATTTAATCTCATTTTTGTTAACATGGACACCAATGTTTCCTTTGGTGGAACTCAAGGGCCACATGTCTTCTTCTTGTTGGCCATGAAAACTTGCTCTATGTCCTCAAGCTTCACTTTATGATCAAGGCCATACTCATATGCCTTATGGGCTTTACTTTGGCTATTTTACTACTTTATTTTCTTGATTCTATGCTATTAGCTATTTCTTAGGCTTTGAGGGATACCACTTATGTCCTTACCCCTTTGCTTTTGCTTAGGATCCCTATGAAATCTCCTAATTTTTTAAATTTGGGGAGCACCTAGTACATATATAAGTTGCCAAGTGGATGGCCTTTGACATCATAGTGATCATTAGATATACAATGGGAATTCCTCTCTCTTATGATATCAGTTCTCATGATGACACCATGCAACATAATCAAAGGCCTTCAAATTATATGGGTCTTTAGCTACTTAAATTTCTTCCTTTAGTCCCCCTATCATCAATATCATGCCATGTGGTGTGATCATAGGGACTAAGGGTCAGTGGGCTTTTACTATGACTATCCTACTCTCCATTGTCCCAATTCATCGAGATATTAACAAATGGAAACATATTGAGGCTTTAGGCTCAAGGGGAACTTAGGATTTTATACAAAATTTCCTCCCATATTTTTAACCTCCATGATCATGACATGTGGCATGATCATTGAGATTAGAAATGTTTTAGCATGGTCATTTATTTTATTGTCATCCAATGGAAGATTAGATGTTTTACAAATTTTAGGGAGATTTCACTCAAGGATAAATACCTAGTGACTAAAAAATAAGTGTGATCCATCTGATGGAAGATCAAATGACTCAAGAGGCTTCAATTATTCTAAAATACTTAGCTAATTTTGATAGACATTTGGGTCTACATAAAACAAAAAGATTACTAGATAGGGACTATTAACATCTAATATAAAATTTTGGAATTAACTTGATAATAAATTGAAACCAAACAATATAAATACAATCCTATCCACTAAAATTTGTGCCTAACTATAACAAAGGAAGTATAGACACAAGCCATATAAGCAAATAATAAGCTTGATATTTGATTTCCATCCATTATAAGTAGGTCCAAAACCATAAATTAAATGCCACAACCATGAGAAGGAACATGAATTGAACCAACCATATAACTTTGAAGCTCCATTATATTAAATAAGAAAGATTTATAAGGGGGCAAGTTATACAATTATTCTAGGAACCAGGGCATGTTGATGCAAGAAAAAATAAATAACAACCATCCATTTCCCTATCCAAAATATATAAATCCACTTATTTCCCATTAATTTTCATCATGATAAATATAGACATCATATTGGGATTGGGAAAAATCTATATTCTATATTGGTAATCAATCAATCATATGCATAACTATATGCTTCCAAAAGTATTACACAATCCTTAAGAAACCAAAATATATCAATCATGAGAAAATCCACATTAAAAAAAAAAGATATTCACTAATTTAGTAAGTGAAGGTAAATTGTTTTCCTCTTTAATTTTTATTAATATGAGGTTATATTAGATTTAAAGTATGAATTTATCACTTTTCTCTTAAGTTCCTAACATAAGCTCTAAATTTGGCATATAATGTTTTGGCACACCTAGTGGGACCATTCCCATTCTAAATTTATTATAATTTTATATTTTTTTAACATATTTAATTTAACATGATTTTTTTTGTTTGTGTATAGATATGTTGTGTTCATATTGTAGGTTTATTGGCTTGAGAATCTAACTATTTTTATCATTTTTCTATTTTAATTTTAATTTTGTGTGTTATATTATTTCCACTCTAATCTTTGATGTTTTCACTCTTGGTAACAACATTTACTTATAATTTTTTAGCTTTTATGTCAAATATGAAGATAACTATAATTATTCTCTAACATTTAGCATTTGCATAGTCTTTTAGCATTTTCATTTGATAGATTATCATTTATATTACAAGTTGTAGTGTTTATGCACTCTATCATTTAAATTTTTAGAATAAATTTTTTTTTCTAAAAATTAACAATTATAATATTGTCATAATGTTTTCTACGCTTTGGATTTTTTTAAACTTAACTTTGGCATTTGTATTCTAAGTAATAAAAATTTTACACTGATATGTAACATTTTTATTTTATAGTTTAGATTTCTAATTTATTACATTTTTGATCTATTACTAATGTTTATAGTCTAATTATTGGAATTTATGCACTATTTTTTATCATTTCTAATTTATATTTTCTAACTTGCATAAATTTTTTGATGAATACCTAAAATTTCACACTACTAAGTTGTACTATATATCCATGTTAGATGAAGGCCTAAACAAATTAAAAATCACAACACATAATCACTAAATCAAAAATCAAATAATTAAATATATTTATTTTCTATGTTCTATGTGAGCATAGATAAAATCCATGTAAACTCTTATCTTGCATTGAAATGTGACATTGAGAAAAAAAAAGGTTTAGCTAGTTATGTTCCCCCCAAGCCTAATATCTATACATTGTTAGGAAAAATAACAGATACATGGAATATTTTTAGTATTCACAATATTTTTAGTGAGTGAGATGATAAAACAAATCATGTATAGATGTTTAGAGATATAGTAGTGATAATTTGAGTGATTGTAGGGATAAGATAATTGTGGAGATATTTGTTGTTGATAAAGCTAAACTCCCTCAATCAAGGAGCTAAGTTACCTATATATATGTATCTCTATGATTGAATAATACAATGTGAGATTTATTATTATGTTGTTTTAGTGTTCATGTATACAATTTGTAAATATATGGTATCAAAACAATGGAATCTTGATAATTTCTAGTAGGGAAAATTCAATGTTGTCTAAGTTATGAAGTTTATTTTTCAAAAACAAAATTATTTTATTTTTTGTTAGCATAAAATATGAATAATAGTAGGAGATTAATATTTCTATATGTAGCATGATATTATTTCTGTGAGTTAGGCTTAACTATATCCTTTAATATAATGGTATCTAATGTTCCCTCTAATTGATCTAAGGATCAGATTTTCCCTAACTATTCAACATAACCTTGTATTTTGTATTCTCTATAGGTTCATTAGATCAAATTTAGTTCAAATTCCTCCCTTCCTTAGGGAGTTAATTATTTAATATTTCTACCAATTATATTTTTAGTATTGAGACTCAAGATATATTTACATAAAATGCATATCTTATCTTCATTAGAATCCTATAGACTTTGAGCTTAGATTTGTGCATGAAAATTCCAGGATACAATTCAGTTATACATTCACCACTTTGAGTGATTCTATTCTTATGAAAAATTCAAATATCATTTCTAAGTTATAAAATCACCTCAATTCTAAGCTACTAGTTGTGTTTGTTGTTGTAGTGATATTCTCTAAAAAAAAACTAAATGTGTATATTATGCAAGCCTCAAAAATTTAATCCCATCACCATCAATCTCTTCTTTGTTAACGTCTTATTGCTGGATAGTCTTGATCATAGTGAATATAAGGCATGTTATTTATGGGAACATCTAAGGCCCTATTTATTCTTTATGTGTTGGAATAATCCAAGGGTTGACATTTCAATAGTACATTGACTATTTTTTTGGGTTTTCCATACTTTTATATTATCTTAAACTATGTACTTCTATCAATGGAGATCCTAAAGCAATATATAATCATATTGAATCAAGGAATGAATCCTTATCAGATTGAATAAATATCCACTCCATTACATATGTGTTGGGTTAAGTTTTAACCTAGAGAATCATGAAATGGGTTGAGTAGGAAATTCAATAAGAGAGATGAATTTTTGGATATCGATGTACCTAATCTATTGTGTGCACCACTACTCTCTATTACTTTACTTAGTAGGAAATAATTAATAATTGTAATCACATCATATGAAACCATTTATGGATCAAAAAAGCAATTAGTTGAGGTTATTTATTTTAGTTTTGGGTCAAGAGCTTTATTTAGATTAGATGATCAAAATAATTGGTTAAGTTATTTTTATAGTTAGTCATGTTTAATTATTTTTAAGTTATAGATTTATATCATTCGTCTTGAGTCATGTTTTTTTCCTATAGTTTTTTAGTATGTCATCATTTTCAAGATTGAAATTAAAATATTCATTTTTTTTTAAAATGTGATTTTTAGCTAAAACCAACATCTTGCATTGCTCAAAATTATTTTTTGGGGGATGGATTTAATATAAAAAGAGACATGCAAGTGGAACCTCATTTTGAACATCAATGCCAAATTTTCTAGGTAAGAAGCATATAAATTGAGGTTGGATGAATTGGAGGTTAGAGGAAATTTAGTTTAATTTCATTATTCACTAATGATGGGGATAATTTTTCTACATTAGCATGTTTTTCTTTTTATGTTATTGTTGAAAATAAGTACATCTCCTATTTTTCCAAATGTCGTACTTCATAAAAATCATTATGTTTTGTAGATACATGAGTGAAGGTTGAATAGATGGTTCATGCTTATAGATCCCATTCTAACTAATTTGATATTTTCTCATTAGTGAATATTTTAGGAGAGGTAGATGGTTCCTTTTCTTAGTTCCCACACTGAATTTGATTGATGTGTTTTTAATAGTGAATGGTTAATGATAGGTTGATGTTTTTTTGTCTATTTATACCTTCATAAAATCCTATAAAACATAGATTACCATGTGATTATGAGGGGTAATTTTAGGAAAAATAGTAATCACATGGAATACTATTAGTATTTAGAATATTTTTGAGTGAATTATTTGATTAAAAAACTCATGTATGCGTGTTTATAGGGATAATAGGGATGAGTTGAGTGATTGTATGGATGAGATAATTGTGGGGATATTTTTTCTTGATAAGGATATACTCCCTTAAATCAAGGAGATAAGTTTCCTATGAATTTTTATCTCTATGATTTCATAATATAGTGTGAGTTTTATTATTAAAATATTTTAATGTTTGTGTCTACCATTTTTAAATATACACTCTTTCCTTATGTTAAGAAGTGATATTACAAAAAAATAGTTAAATTTTTTATTTTATTGTATTATGGGTTTAAAGACTTAGATTTCAACACCAATTATTATCAAAATTATATATTCTGATGTACTATAAACATTATTTAGTGTGGATATCTTAATTGGCTATTCAAAAATTCATTTTACCTAGTTTTTGTGAAATTAGGTAGTTTACCACCAATATTAATGTTTTAGACAACATCCTTATTTCATAGTGTTGGACCTCATGTACTAAAATATATATCTATTATTCGCTTAGTAAGCTTGTTAAAATATAGTTTTTGAGCCTTTTAGACATAATTGTGTAGTGTTGTTGGGAATGAAATATTACCCACAATGTTATTTTAAGATATATCCATGGGCCACTATTCCATTTTACTCCCAATTTAATATCTTAGGATTTTAGTTGTTTTTATATGTGTTATCATTTTTCCCCCTTTATGTAAAACTGATAAGAAAAAAAACCTAGTCCAAAAAAACCTAAAAAAAAACTAATGGCACCAATAACTACACATCAATCTAGACTAGACCAAAACCCTAGCAAAAAAATGAATTTTGATCAGAACCAATTTCACTTTTATGGTCCCTTAAATAAAGAATAAATTCATGATAATGATAATGATAGCCTAGTCAACCAAATTTAATATAATGATGACCACACTAATTTGATCAAAATTGAACAAGTTCATGCCCAAGTAGAGAAATTACTATATGAAAATAATGATGGAATTCTTATGGAACTCATAAAAATATGAGATAATATTCTTATAGATTATAATCTAAGTCAAATTATAAGTAAGAAGGACAAAACCCTTCCAAACTAAGAAAAAAAACCTTTATGAATCCCATTTACCAACATAAATCAAACCTAGAGTCAACAAATGAAAAAACCTAATCATAATGCCCCTCACATCAAAATTGGAAAAGGGAAATTAGTTTTATTAGGGAAAATCCATGAGGTCCCTCTAGATAAAAACTAAGTCATGTTTGATCAAGTTTAAAAATTAAGTCAATAGTTGGAAAACTTAGCTTCCCATGTTAGTACTTCAATATCCAAACATTCATAACACCATTAATAATAAAACCATCAAAAATCAAATATCAATCAAGTAATTGAGCCAACATAACTTAACTTCATCCTATCCCCATCACCACCACTCAGGGGACATTGTTTTCCAAATAATGGAAAGCTATTAAATATTCTCTCTAAGGACTACAATATGGAACTAAAAATTAAAAAGGAAGTATAAATTTGAAGAATTGTGCTCCTATCCTTTCAAAATAAAAATGATTTCAATACATTTCCTCCTTATTTTGAACCACCAAAATTTAAATTAAAATGGAAAGGGTTATCTTAAAGATCATGTCGAATAATTATCTATGTTGTGGTAATAAGTAGCATATAATGACATCTATTTGATCAACCTATTCCCTTAGAGTATAAGAAGCTAGGCTTCAGAATGGTTCTATCATATTCTTAAGGGGTATATCATTAGGAAAATTTATTGTGAACATTGATTATAATATTATTAATAGTGTGATAATAAAATATATTATATAGTGAGTGATTTATAGTCAAAACTCATGTAACTATTCTAGGTGTGAGAGATTAGAGGAGATACTTTGAGGATACTTGGTTTTTTAATATAATGTTAATATCCTTATTTTAAGGGAATACTGAGCCTATATATTTATAATATATTATATTGAATAATAAATAAGATAATTATTATTATTATCTATGTATATATTATGTGAGTATTTTTATAAGTATTTTATGTTTGGTTTACATAGACTTTGATCAACCTCATTATCTGGTATCAGAATAAGTTATGGTCTTAACCGTATGAACAAAAAAAGTCCTATGATCATTAAAAATTTCTTGAATTCAATTTAAATATATGAAATATAAGTGTAATGGAGATAATGTGCTCATTATATTAGCCTTTCATCACCAATCCTAATGCCAATAAATCAATGCATAGATTTATTCATGAAATTTTTTCTACTAATCACAAATAGATGATATCATCAATCCTCTCAAATGACATCATTAAATCCTTTAATGTTTTAACATTGATATTTATAGTGTAATTACATGCATTTGGTGTTAATATACTCAAATCAATGCATCAGATAGGTCTGCATGAGCTTGAGAGGATGATGCCTGCATGATTTTAGTTAGTCTCCATGTATCCACAACTTGCATCCATGTATCATTCAAGCATTTTAATTATACCATATTAATCCTAATCCCTTGCTATGCAGACCTATGATGGAAAAATCTTAAAACAACTAGAAAAGGAGCATGCATTTTAATAAAGGATCCATCAATGATTACCTACTACTCATCACCTATATCCAACTTAATGGTTTGATCCAAAGACAGTGCAATATATTCTTTATTTGGTAGAGATAGTTAAATTTGTACTAAGTTTAATATAATGCTTAATTCCATTCAACTTTTTAATGGATCTATAAGCCTGTCTGAGTACTCTAAGTTGAGTACATCATTGTATTTTTTGTAGACAACTCACCTATTTCCAAGATTGACACTTAGCTAGTTCTTCTTGGATTAGTTGATGTTTTTCAAATACAGTATTTATTTTAGGTTTTTTATTTTATTTTGTTAAATAATTACATCAAAGTCTATTAAATTGTGTCATTTATTCTAGGTCAGATCTGTCAAGCTCAAGCACTTGCTAGCTTGGTTTAATTTTTTAAAATAAATTCTTAGGTTTAGTTTTTCTATTTTAATATTCTAATATAGTTTAACTCTTTTTGTTATTAAAGTTAGGTGAATTTAGGATTTATTGTTTATATTTTAATCCCTTATATATGTTTAGGTGCTTAATGGTGGCCCATGCTTTAATGTTAAAATATTTTAAAGTTATAAATTTGTGTATGAATAGATAAGGTTAGTGTTATCACTCTGGAGTGCACCTATTTGAAGATGTGCAAGGCACACCTCATCTCTAGCTAATAAAATTGGATATTATTAGAGTGCGGGTGACTCTGTATTGAGAATAACCTCTAGACGGGGATGGTTCCCTTAAGATCTAATGCTAAAACTAATCTATTTTTGCTTTTGGGGTGAAAAGGGAAGAGGGAAACTAAATGGAAATTCTATGTAATGGGGTGATGAACCATAAAGTTGTTTATTATTTGAAAGGTATTTAAATTAAGGAACACATATAAATCAATAGGAAGTCTTCAAATTGCCTGTAAACATTAGTATTTTAGATGAAGGATTTAGAGGATTTTGGATTGCAAAATTCTATTCTTATCTCTTCAAATGACCTATAGAGGGTGAGATTTTCATAGTAGGTGTGGAAAATACCTAAAAAGGGTAATCATATTCCACTTGTATGATAGTACATATTAAAATTACAATCTATTTGTTACAAAACCATATGTAAAAAGTCTTCTTTTATTTGATAAAATGGTGTCAATTATAATTTCTTCAATGCCTTCAAGAATTAATGAAAAATGGATTGAAAAAGAGAATATATATGTTTAAAACTAACATAAAGATAAATTAGAATTAATTTTATATAACTATTAGTCTTTTTTAGTTAACTAAAGACCTAATTCTTTTACAATGCTAAAACAATTTATCAATATCCCCAATCTTTATGAAAATTTGCATAATCTTCAAATTTTGGCATAGAAGAAAAGTGGTGGGGCCCATGGACAATTAAAAAATGTTTCATGCATTAAATTCCATGAAAATATCCAAAAGGTAACTACAATTGAGTATTTTAACATGTTTTTGAATATAAAAAAGGTCCTTCCTTGCATGGAAAGCATGATCTAGTCAAAAGTTAACTAAAGAGATTTGATCCTTAAAGACTAGTTAAATCAACTTCAGCTCAACTTGCATGAATTAGAAATTTTGTCTTGACTTGAGAATGATATATCCACTTGAAAAACATATATGGCATGTGGTAACTCCAAAATTAATTCATTTTATAGATTTTCAATGCCATTCTTTACTAGCTTGATTGACCAATCAGGCCTATTAGGCCAATTGGGCTTAATAGCCTAAGATCTTGCATTTGAAATCCATTAAACCTGAAACAATATCCCATGAAACCTAAAAAAATAATTAAATATACTTGGAACAACTTTTGTCATCATAATATATGTGATTTTGATGAGAAAACACTCACCATTTTGTACCCAACCTATTTTGCACCATTTTCCTACAGACTAGCCACTTTCATCAAGCTAGTTGGAAAACTTTTTGGATTATTTATGAACAAATTAAAATTTTATGATGAATAAAAATTCTTAGGTTTTGAGCTCCACTGATTATATTTCATTGAACTATCTTGTAATTCATTTTACATGTATTTTCCTAAAAAAACATGATTTTTACCCTCATCCATACATCTTCATGCATAAAATTTAATTTTTTTGAATCCTATATAATTTTAATTAACATTTTAAAATTTTTCAATTAGATCCATGATCATTTTATGGAAATAAAGTCAACTTTTTACAAAACTAATTTTTTGAGGGTTTAAGAGGGCTTTGAAGTTGACTATTCAAAATGATGGTTCATGAATTAAAGACCTAAAAATACCAAAATATTTACATTTATGTCAATAAAATTGACCCCCCTAACATAATTAAAAATATTGGGTTCCCATGCATAAGATATGTAAAGTTATCGCATGGACAAATCTACCTGTGGGGTTTTGACTAAATTCTGGGCTACCTCCATTCTTAATGATTGTTCATAAATCAAAACCCATAAATTGGTATTCATTTTTAATTAATTATAATTACATATGGGTCCTCAAAACATACTAATTTTTTTGGCCAAACTCCACATGTGGTGAAAGATACAAACATCTGAACATGAGGCTTGGAAGGGTGCCTAGAACTAGGCATACAAACCTTTTTGGCACTCCATAATAGTGTTGTGTCCCAATTTTGATCTCAAAAATACATTATTATGACTTTTAAAAACCATCAAGTATCTCCACTTTTCTAATGGCCATGAAACTTTATTAAAATGTTCCTCAAGTTATGATGACCTTGGGTACAAAATTTGAGGTCCTAAAACCACTTGTATCTTCTAGAAAACTCAAATTTATCTTAAAATTGACCCCTGTACATGTATTTTATGTATACTTGAACTTTAAAATGCTATTTTTAGATGATAATGACCCATTTACAATCTATTTTTGATGTTTTTACCAAAAGTTTTTAAGGCCATAAATGACCAGTTTGACCAGCTAGAATAGGAAAGTTTAAAATTATAGGGGTAGTAATTTGGCCTTGATAGGTCAAATTATTAACAATTTTGGCAAATTTTATGGGTTGAATAGCCTACTATTTAAATAATTCATAAACTCTAGCTAAAACTAACTTGGATGTACACTAAATATTGGAAGTCTTTTATAGACAAAGACACGACAAGATAACTAACACAAACAAAAACAAACAAGTACACATGTGCACTTAGAGGAAAGTACAACAACAACTATAAATGGGAAAACAATTACTATAAGCATGTGTGGATATGCACTTAGAGGAAAACAACAACAAAAAGTCTATTATGTACAAACTAACCTTCAACTTGTTGGTCCTCCTGGATCAAAAGGAAAATTCTATAGTAAGCTTCCATAATGAGATGGAAAATGATGTTTAAAATGTTCCCTTGTAATCTTGGTGGTTGAGAAATCAATTATCTTCTTTGCCAACTGCTTTGGTATACTCATATGTGGAACAATAGGAGCAAAGTAACCTCTGATGTAAACATACTAACCTGGTGTCTCCTTCTCCTTATCAAGCTCCATTTATACACAATCTAGTTAACTAGGTTGAGCAAAAAATATACTTGTATTACCCTTTGGAAGCATATCCATGTCTGTAGGCTCATCAAGAATATGATATCCCATTTTGAAGATCTAAAATAAGTCCCTATCAACAATGAACCCTTGAGGTGGTAGAATTGAAAGTTTACCCACTCCTTTCTCTTTTATTTGCTTAACAAGGCTGATCTCATTGGTTGTAATTATACCGTATTCCACTTGGAGAAAAGTAAATCCTACTCCCAAAAATTTAAACAAGTCCTCTAATGACCTTTTTGGTTGATTGGTAAAATCTAACTACTCCACAAATTAATCAATTTGATTAGCTATTACATCAATTTCTTCACTCTTTTTATAAGAAGACATCACTACTTCCCCAACCTCTTCATGAACACTTGCATCTTCCTTAGCACAATCTTCTTGAAACCCCTTTGAATCTACAATATTTTTCTCTAATTACCACATGACATACTCCTCTTCCTTCTTTTACATGTTGCTTTGGATGGATTTCCAAGATGGAAATGAGTTAGATTCTTGAGGATGGAGGATAGTACCTGAGTAGCTTTGGATTAACTTGAATGCATGACTTGGTTCTAAGATGGGAAAGACATATACTAATTTTTGACCTTTTTATTATGGTTCTCTTCTTATTCCCTTGTCTTTAGCTTTGACTCTATAATCTACTTATCAATATTCTCCTAGAATATCTTCTCTTTAAAGTGGTCAATGATCTTAACAATAGGTTGTACCATAACAATCTCCTTATTTCTTTAACAGTTGTCTTAAATATATCTCCAAGAAGGGAATGTCTAAGAAACACATGAATAATTTGTCAAACTCAAAGGGGTTCTTGGAATGATCTATTGTGTAGGAATGAATAGCATATAAGAAAGTTGTGGTTGAACATGTTGTTCTTTGAGGCCTTTTAGTTTATCCTCAATGTTCTGAATTTAACCAACTACATCCATCATCTCACTAGTGAGATTTCCCCAATTTCCCCTCTCAGTAGGTGCCCATTCTTCTTTTATTTTCTAGAATAACTCTCTCAAATTATGAATTAGGTGAATAGGGGTATCTTGTCCATAATAGCTCTATGAGTACAACTCTAGTGCATGCTTGTCAAGGCTCACTAAATTTTTTTTAACACTAGTATAATTTGGTAAATAAATGACTACGTGACTAAACATTTTAGTCATGACAACTAAAAATGACTAAATTCTACTACTTTTTGTAAAACAACTAGAAATGACTAAATAAATGACTTATTTGATCATCAAGTAAAAAACACAACTAAATAATTAGTCACACAAATAAAAATTAGACAATATGATATTAAAGTGGGTAATTAAAAAAAATGAATTTGGAAATTATTAGTGGGAGTGGGTTGTATTGCATGTGTAGGGTTAATAGCAAATTGGGAAATTGTTGGTGGGAGTGGGGAGTACAGTAGAGTGCAAAATTTAGTAAAGGTAATTTGATGGAGTGGGGAGTAGAATTGGCATTATTTATGTAATTCACCTATACAAATAAAAGGAGGGTTTCTTTATTATTAATGGATCCAGAGCTAACTAGAGAGGGTTTATGTGCCAATTGATGGCATGAGGCATTTTGGGTTTTAGTATATAAGTATAACAACTACTTGCATGGGTGATAAAGGTTATTTGGAGAGGACCTAGAGATTTTTGAAAAGGAAGGCAAGGAATTCAAAGTTTGTTGTAATGAATTTGAAGTCATTGAGGCCCTCTACAACAAAGTCAAATTTGAGGATGCCCTTTGCATCAAATTTAGAGGTAATTCAAAACCCTCATTACATTAAACACAAAATCTATAGCTTTCTAATTAGCAACTATATCTAGCTAGGATAAAAAAATTAGTGTATTATAAGAGATGAGTTACATAAATAGGAGGGTATCTTGTCATAAGACATTGGCTACTATGTAAAAATTTGGATTTCTTGAGATTATGAAAGAATTGGATGCTTTTATTCATTATATAATCAATACAATGTAGTGACCATATCTTGAATTTGTCTCTTTGTGTTCCATGTTATCATGCATGGGTATGGTATTAATTTATAATTTTGTAACCAATTTACCAACCTAATACCTGAGGCTCCTTTTCACTAAGTATTCATGGCATGGGTAGTGCATGTACATCATAATTAGTTTGGTATTGATTGGTGTAGCTTACAGTAGTTATATAGGCAACTGAGTACCAGAACCATACAAGTAATTCTAATTTTAGAAAACTATTTTTTCATTAGTTTCCTCTATGTAATCTTGAGCATATGGGAATTAAAATTGTAACATGCATCTAAATTTCAATTCCTTTGATCACTTTTCCATTAAACCAAAAGATCATGTCCCTATCCTAGACCTCAATGCTTGGGTAACATTGTGTGCAAGCCTAATCTATTAATTTCATAGAATCCTAGAAGATGATCTCATATGGCATAGTTGAAAGTTATGCTAGTTCATCAAATCAATGTGGTCACCAAGCTATTTTAATTTATATTATATGTCCACAAATGGGAGTATATAAATTATTAAAACATGTCATCTTATCTCAACATGTTAATAATTTATGCTAGTAAGTAATGCTTAAAGTTACAACAAAGAATTCATTAGCTTGGTTGTTAGTGTTTGCGTATTCATTAACATTAACAAGATTTCCATATGTTTAACTGCTTGTGGTTCATCAATAGAACAAGAATAAATTTCATGTTCCATTGCTAAAGAATTTATATAATTATCATCTAGAAAAGGAAGGCCCTCAATAAAACATGGATAAAAATAACATTTATTTATTTCTGGTCATAAAAAGAACATCTAATTCTGTAGAATGATGCCCTACTATACTTCTTGAATTTTACTTATTACAGAGTGCTCTATATCCTATAAAGTGTTATAATTCTAATTTTGTAGAGTGATATGTATACTAATTCTGTGAAGTGCTCTAAATTTTGGGTAAGTGTTTAAGAGTGCTAAAGAGAATGAGTTTACATGTATTATATCATGAGTAAGTTGTGTTTTTTATATCTCTATTTTTTTTCTTGAAATATGAAACTAAATTAATAATGGAATGTAGAACATTATAGATGGATCAATGTCAAATGTTGACTATGGATTAATACCATGCATATGATGAGAGAGTAGCCAATGAGAGGGACATGGACAAATATCCATGTCCATGTAATGACTATCTTGGTGGAAAGGTGAATAAATAAATGTGATTTATCAACATATAATAAGATATGGGCATAGTGGTATAAGCCCTTGGGATTACAATTCTTATGAAGATATGATATAATTGTAGAGTGTGAGAGATGAAGAGGAAACAAACATAGATGAAGTGGAAACAAACATAGATGAAGAGTCAGTAATGTTAGATGAAGAGTTTGAATTTGATATAATTTTTAATGAGGGTCTAAATGATGATTGGGCCAATTTGATGGAGGATAATTTAAAGTGTATGTATTGTAATTGTAAGTTAAGTCATTTGAAAATAATACTTCAAATTCTTAACTTGAAATTTGTGCTTGGTTGGAAAAATGAGTGTAGATTAGTTATTGGCATTGTTAAGTTCATTGTTACCACTTGATTCCACATTGACAACAAAATTAAGCCAATATAAAAATCAAATCACTCAGCTAGACGTAGAGTATGAAAACATCCACACATGTGTGAATGGTTGCATATTATTTCACAATAATCTTGCAAGTGAGAGTGAATATCTAAAAGATCATGAAGTTAGGTATAGACAAGGGTTGAAATTAGCTATGGTTCCTAAAAAGGTTCACCACTTTTTTATAATAACACAATTACTTTGAATGTATAGGTGCAGAGACATTGTTAAACTTATGCAATGGCATGCCCAAAATAAGAGCACTAATGGAAAATAATGACATGTGCCTAATTATAAGATGTGGATCAAAAATGATAATAGATGACCTAATTTTTCTCAAGATCCTCATAATATATGGTTAGGTTTGGATCTAGATGGGGTGAACCCATTCTCATATTAAAGTACTAAATGGTCAACTTGGCCAGTGTTTTTAATCAATTATAACTTGCCTCCATGGTTAGTAACTAAACCATTTTTCTTAATTCTATCATTGATTATACCAAGAAAGAAAAGTGTAACTTCAAATACAATCAATGCTTATCTAGAGCCATTATATGATGAGCTAATGGAATTGTGGAAAGGAATTGAAGCAATTGAATCTTTAAGGGATGGTCATTTAATCAAATTCACTTTATGAACTTCCTTATTGTTTATAATTCATGATCTTCCTACATATGGCACATTGTCTAGTCTCACTATTCATGGATACCATGGATGTCTTACTTATAACTTTAAGGATTTTGTGAGGCACTCAAGAAGTTTGTGTAAGTGTTTTTATTGTGGGAATCATTCTTACCTTAAAATGGATCATCCATTTCATCGACAAAAAATATGTTTCAATGGTCAATAAGAGAATTGTGAAGCACCATTGCTAGTAATAGGTTATTACATTGTTGAGAATGGGCAAAAAAGAATGTCATTTATAATTTAAAATGATGGGATTGCTGGTAGTAGATTTGATCCATGTAATGAAAGTGGTGAAAAATGGCTATGCATATTTTATAAGCTGCCATAATTTAAGGGGATATCCATTAGGTATACTATTGACTTTATGCATATTGAGAAAAATATAGCCTATGTTATTAAAAAAAATATTTTTGTTGCTTTTGATACTATTTCATCACGTGAAGACTTTAAAAAACTAGAGATTCATTAAAATATTTGGGTTGAAAAATATGATGATGAAAAATATATAAAACCTAGTGTTGTTTATGTCTAGACAAAGGAACAACATGCACAATTCTTATTGTTGATGTCTCAGACTCACTTTCACACTAGATATGTAAGTAGTAGTATTAAAACCTAAACTGACATTAATAGTTTAAGAGGCCTCAAGACCCATGACTATCATGTCATAATCAATAATATTTTACCTATTGTGGTAAATATATGAAGTTTGGCAAAGGGGCCAAGATTGGTAATTATGAGGTTGGGCCTAATATTAAAGAGAATGAGTTTACATGTATTAGATCCTTTGAATTTTGATAGTTTCATGGAGGATGTTGTTGAAGTCTTTTGTCTATTAGAATGGGAATTTCCACCAACAATCTTTAACATTTCTATGCATCTTTCGATACATATAGAGTATGAATTAGAGAATTTTAGCTCAGTAAGAATGAGATGGATGTATCCTATAGAATTATATATTAAGGTTTTGAAAAAAATTGTTCATACTAGGGAAAAACCAGAACGCAACATGTTTGAGGGATATTCAATGCAAGAGGCTATGAAATTTTGCACAAAATATAGGAAGGATTTTAAAAATGTCAATCAACATGTATGGGAGGATGACGAAAATGACATAATTGAAGGTGAAGTATTAGAAGGCAATGTATTTCTCTTCAAGCTATCACATTAGGAAAGAAGTGTGATATATGCCTATATTCTTCAAAACACATTTTCATTCGATAAGTGGTGCAGGTAAAAATATTTTACATAATAATTTATTTCCTCAATTGAATTTACACATTTATATTATTAATATTACTATTTTTATGTTAATATTATATGTATAAAATATTAAGAAGAGAATCAAACTTGGATGCAACATCGACCTTAAAAGCATAGACATCATGATTTGATTAGAGGTGATTCTTTTCTAAAATTTGATGAATGGATTGCTAATGCAATCAGTGATGCAAAAGAAGAATGTCAAGACATAACAATGGAGGAAAGTGAGCTTTCATAATATCCACATTTATGGTCTATGTGTTTTAGTGGAATGTGGACCTATGGTAGTCATTTAAGAGTGGAAGAAAAAGACAAAGGAAAGACAATTTTTTATTGTGTTGCTAGTGCTAAATTTCTTCACAAAACTAATAATAAATTTTATGTTGGATTTATCCAATAAATTATTAAAGTGGATTTTGGTGAAAATAATATTACATTACTAAAATTTAAGTGGATCCAACCATCTATAGTACAATTTGATAAGTATGGATTTGTACGTGCAAATACATGACAAATTTTGTCTAAGACGACTGAGCTATATGTTTACCCTCTTCAAATTAACTAATAATTTATAATTGATGATGTATGAATCCTAGGATGGTCGTGTGTCATTCAAATGGAGTCTTTTTTGAAATGAAAATTCATGGAAGTTATCGATATAATGTTTGATGGGCAATATTTTAATTTACAAGAAACATTCAAAGAAGTGGATGAAGACAATGACGGAGTGTTTGAAGAAGAGATTTTAATTACCAATGAAGAGATTTAGAGAGAGAATGTATACCATGTCCTAGATGATGATGAGGAATAAAATCAATTAGATGTAGACATGACTGATTAGGATTCTGATCTTGCTAGTAATGCAGATGATTATGATGATATTTTGTCACCTTAACTAGACTGTCACCTTATTAGCTTGTCACCTAAAATTTGGCTATATGTGTGGTGTAATTTATTATTAAATGTAGTAAATATATGAGTATAGGTGTTCTTATTCATTTTTATTTTACTGATACATTTTTAAATGTAATTATCATTATTCTACTAGTACATTGTATACAAAACCTGAAATGTTCACTGCTAATTTGAAGTGCATTTAAAGTTAGGTTCAATCATTCTTCTTAGTTTTCTTACTTTGGTTGAAAATAATTTTGTTTAGTTAGAATATAATTTCTTGTATGTCTCATATGTTTTCTAGATTCTATATTTCTCTAACTTCTCTAGAACTACTAGATATGAAAAGAAGCAAGCAAGGTCTAAAGGTATCAAATAATGTAATAAGATAGTTGTTGATGCTTGGATTTGAACCCTTAAGGAAATGCTCATCTCTCCTCATCCAAGTGGAAAAATTGAATCATCTATCTTGTTGTGAGTGATAATATCATTTATAAGAATATCTAGAATAAGAGTTATCTCCCCTTGATGCACCTTTAAAGCTCTCTTAAATCTATCAACTATATATGAAAAGGGCAAGGAAAAAAATTAAGAAAATGAACTGATGATGCACCAATGAATAATGTCCTCAAATTTTGACTAAAAAAATACTACTTAAAGACCAAAAAATCTTATTTCTCATAAAACCTACAACTCTTTATGCATTTTCACATCAGTGTTTCACATGTTAGATTTAAGAAGGTGCTTTGACATCTAGGAGAGCAAAAGACAATTCCAAGAAGGAATATAGTCTTAAACCACTTATAAAATGTCTATAAACTTAAGAAAGAATAATAAAAAGGACCTATAACAATAATCTTTCTATACATTTAGTAGGTAATCAAGGATAATAGGTTAGGAAAGATAAACTCTCAATAAATAAGAACAACATGATTTGAACCGATGCACAATAGTACATCACGTAAGTGGAAAAAAACTTGTATTATTTATTTAAGAATTTTTCAAGTAGAAATCTAGCTGGAGTTCCACCATAACCAATGTAGGCTCCAAAATGAGGCAAGAGAATGCATATATATAGCCTTTGAGAGAGAGGTTAAGCCAAGGGAGTTTAAGGGTCACTTGGACATGTGTCACTTTGAGAAAATAAATAGTTACATTTCATTCTATAAAATTATTTTCCCATGGTTACATTAATTAAATCAATATATTCTAAATTGTATTTTTCTATAGATGAGTCCATCTATTAGAATTTTGTTTCAATGCTAGCTGCTCTTTAATAGCTCATAAAGCTATGTAATAGTGTAACAACTTGAACCATTGACCTACCTATTTATGCCTATTATGCACTAGATGGTAAGGATATTTGTCATCTATCACCTTTATCTTTACCTTATAGTTCTTATCAAGCCTTTCTTCTAAACTCCAATGGTTAGTTTATTTAGTCTAAAATTGACATTTTGTAGGCTATCACTCTTTTAGGTATTTTCTTTAGACTTTTATTTATTTAGAATTCTTGTCTTAACACTTTCCTAAAAGAATTTGTTCAGGTCTTTTGTCTCTTTTGTTATTTTCATTTTAATTGGTCTTTCATGCCTTAAATAATTTTTGTAGACAAAATGTCTGAAGAAAATGGACTTTGTCACCTTTTCAAGTTTTTTGAAAGAATTCTTTAGAAAATTTATCTGAAATAACTCCTTCAAACTTTCTGTTTGGCCCTTTTTGATTCTTTGAAATGACCCTTTAGAGAAATGAAAAAGACCCTTTTTGAAATGAAAAATACCCTTCAATTTTATTTAAATGGTCAACCTTCCCACAAAACAATCTTTTAGAGTTTTTGAAAGCATCCCTTCAAACAAGTTAAAATGCCCTTTAGGAAAATTGAAAGTGTCCACTTAGACTTAAAAAAGTCTTTTAAAAATTTTTAAGTGACCACTTAGAAGATTGAAGATGCCCTTCTCTTTTGAGTTTGCCTTCAAAAAAACTGTTATAGACCTTTTAAAGTTGTTCCAGACAAAATGTTTGAAATAATTTTTTGTTTTAGATTTTTTGAAAAGATCCCTTCAAAAAGTCAAGTGTCCACTTTCCAAATAAAATACCCTTCAGTAAATTTGAAAATGTAAGATTCAAAAATATTGTAAAGTATCCTTCAAAAAAATGAAAGTACCCTTCGAGAAAGAAAAGTGGACCATTTCTTGCGATAAAGATAACTTTTGAGAAAGTTGAACATACCCTTTGGAAAAAGTTACCTTGGTAAATTTTTATGAAATAATTCCATTGAATGAAATCCCAAAATAAATACACTTAAGGAAAAAAACCTCAGATAAATTTTTTGAAATAATTCAACAAAGGCTTAGAATAAAAACCCAAAATAATTCATTGCAAAGGACTTAGCCAAAAGACTAAATAAAAAATCTTTCAAAAGGAAAATACTAGGATTTTTTATATGTAAAAAAATTTAGCTTTGTATAAGAACACTTTTTTCAAATGAACTTGCATGCTAGACTTGGACAAAGGTATAGACTCAGACCTTTTTTTCAAAAAAGGGGTGTCCAATTTTGGCCCGAAGGGCCAAAATTTGGTCAACAAATTAGTGCTTACAGGGGTAGTATTCCTAATATACTGACTAGAATAGTAGCCTTATCCAACTCAGGGAAAATAGAGTCAATGGATTCTTTAAGATGACTAACCAAGATTATGACAAAACAAAACACAAGGAAACACACCACACAACAACAATAAGATCAAGCAAAGAAAACATAAAACAAGACTAGGAAAAATTCACACATGTGCATAATCACTTAAGAAACATAAGAAAAAACAAGAACTTTGTATAAAATAAAAGAGAAACTTTAGTAATAATGCTTTAGATATTTCCCATTGAATGGGATATGCAGTTCCTCTCCATCCAACTTTGAGAGTTAGAAAGCATTGTGTTGTTTGTATTATATGATCACATATGGGCCACTCCACAAATCATCAAACTTTATGTGCTCTCAAGGTTTATCCCTATCTTCATCTCATTTTAGTATAATGTCTCTTTCTCTAAAAATCCTTTGCATAGAATTCTCGTTAAAATACTTCTTTGTTTTCTCTTGGTGAGTTGTCATGGTTTACATAGCTTCATCTCTTATCTCTTCAAGATCCATCAACGCACATAATATAACTTCCATTCTCTCATTATCCATCAACTATAGCTAATATGTGAGGTCTAAATCTAGTAACATGAGTGAGATAGGAAGCCTAGCCTCCCTTACACACATAAGTGTGTATGGTGAGTTCCCAATTACTCTCTTTGGAGTGATCATATTAGTCCAAAGGGTTGTCTTTAACTTGGTGTGCCAAGTCCTTTGATTCTCCTCCATAGTTCTCTTTATCGTCTGATCAAATTATTGTTTGTGGACTTAGCTAGTCCATTTTCCTATGGCTAGTAATTGGAGGAGGTACTAAGATAGATGCCATGCTTCAAAGCTAATTCACTTGTCCTTATTCCTAAGAAGGCTAATGCATTATTTAAGATGATAATTGAAGGAGATAAAAATCTAGTTACTATACCTTCATATAAGTCTAGGACTGAGTTTCCATTTTCCTCCTTAAGAGCTAAAACTTCAACCCATCTTGTAAAATAATTAGTGGCTATCAACACCCACTTGTGACTAGAACTAGAAGGATGATTGATTAGACCTATGAAATCCAAAGCCCATTACATAAAGGGTTTCTCAACCTAGATTAGATGAATATTCAAGGTAGATATCTTTTGTTTGCAATATAAAATAACACATTTTTGGAATTTCCTTACCCAAGCATGGGTGTCTTTAAATAAGCTAGGCCAAAAGTATCCATCTCTCATAACCTTAATAGCGATAGTTCTTAGAGTAAAATGGCCACCAACTGGCCCATCATGGAACTCATGCAAAACTTTGTTAATTTTATCTAAATCAATGCACCTCAAAAGCACACCTAAAAATTCCTTTCTAAAAATCACTCCATTAAAAAGTACATAAGGAATGTATTACAACCTAAAATACCTTCTTCTAGCTCTATCAAGACCTTGTGGACACTCACCAATTTAAAGGAAATGAATCATGTCTTATGTCTAGCTCCTTTTGGCTAAAGGTATAATTGTTGTATGATCATCATGAAGTTCTAAAAGAACCTCCCTTTTCTCTTTCACATAAAAATCAAGATGCTCACATAGTCCTTTTCTTTTCACTAACTTGGTTGTTTTGATCTCCAAATCATATTACATCACTTTGGTTATCTAACCTACCCTTTTCTCATTAAAATCTCTACTAAACAAAAAATATTTTAAACTAGGATGAGGCACAAATATGTGAATATTATTATTATACAACATTTTCCTAAACTTATTCAAACTCCTTATAACTAAAAGCACTTATTTCTCAACACATGTGTGCCTTATCTCATGGCCTTCCAAAAATTGACTGAAAAAGGTAATAGGAGCTTTAAATGATTGTTTGCATCTTTGGAGAAAACTATCACATCATCAATATAAACCAATACAATTTCATTGATTAGTCCTTGGAAAGCCATATCCATTACACATTGAAAAGTAGATCCAAAATTTGACAATCTAAATGACATATTCCTATAGGCATGTGTGCCCCATTTTATGGTGAAGGCCATCTTGTATTGGTCACTTTATTTCACCATAATTTGATTGTACTGAGAATAACCATCTAAGAGAGAAAACCTCTCACTACCTACCACCACTTGCAAAATTTTCTCCATAGAAGGGAGTGGGTAATGATACTTCCAAGATACTCCATTAAAGTCCATAAATTCTACATAAAACCTGATATCTCCATTTTTATTCCTAATGGGGACTAAATTAGCCAATTAGGAAGAATGCTTGATAGGAAAAAAGATCCTGAACTCAATCAACTTAGTGAGCTCTTTCTCCATGAGTGGTTAAATCTTGGGATTGATTGGCCTTTGTATTTTCTTTATGGGTTTGTAATTTTCATCTATCTCTATGGTATGTTGATCTTATCTTGTATCAAAACACTTTAAATCATTATACTCCCATGGAAAAATATCACTAAACTCCTTGCATATTTCAATGAAATCATGTCTCTCTTGATTAGTGCATACCTTCCCAAGTACAAGTAAATTATATTTAAATATTTATATCCTTTCATAGTTCTCTTTCTTGGTTGACCTGCTTACCTTCTCCTTTTTTATCTGGTCATCTTAATTGAATATGCTTTCAAGAGTCACTAGGCTTTTAGGAATCTTGTTGGAATTCAATTAGATAATCGACCCTCCATATTATTGTTGTAGTTTAGACTGATTCTTGGAAGAAAACTTAGCCTCTTCTTATAAAAAAAGTACTATTTTATGGTCACAATCAAGGACATACAAATTGGTAACATTATTTGTTATGGATGGTCTAACAATAACCTTTAGATGGGGCTAGTTTTTGTCCTCCTTTATTCCTTTTGGAACATCAAACTGAGCACTAATAGATGCCAACCTATTAGCATGCTTATTCTCTTCCGTTGAGCTAGAATTAATATTTAATTCCATGAATTATTCTACAAGGTCCAAAAACCTATGCTTGTAGTCTTGAGCAAGTATTTCTTGGTCAAATTCTACCCTCTAACTTGACTGAAAATAAGTTCACTATCACTGAACACTTGCAATTCTTTGACACCTCTTTTCGTATCCCACTCTAGGTGATGAATAAGGGCTTCATATTTGGCTAAATTACAAGTACAATAGAAATAAAATCTAAATTTTGAAGAATACCATTCCTTCTAATGTAAAACCAACATAGCTCCACCACCTGCCCCAATCTTGCTTCTATACCCATCAAAGAAGAGTTTACATAAGCCAATCACATCCTCACTTGATTTCATAAAATTAGGCATGAAAGAATCCTTCTCATGCACATAATATACCAAAATAACATATTTTTCAATAAATTTATAAGGATCATGTTCATAGTTGTTTTCTCCTTACTCATCTAGGAATAAATCAGAAACTCCTTCAAGGGAAGATATTGGGGATTGATCAATGTGAAACTCCTCTTCATCAATGATATCATAGTTAACATTTGATACCTTAGGTGAGTATAGTTCCAAGTGATCTCTATGGATAGGTTCTGACTCAATCTTTACTTTAGTGCCATATTTTATTTTAAACATCATGTAGGAACAATTAGCTGCCAAATATCCACCTATCTTGGATGTAAAGTCCCTTGACAAGCAAAGAGTAAAATAGGGAGGTATATTTTCTACTACCACATCATGGGGAATTGAAAAATTAAGACAAGCATGAAGTATCAAATTCACATTTTTTACTATCCTTAAAGTCTTGTCTAGTGATCCATCCAATTACAAAACCCCTTTAGTCATTAGCTCATACTTGAGGCCTATCTTATCTGTTATACATTTTGGCATAATTGATGTGCTTGTCCCACTATCTATGATGCAATTATGAACCAAAAATCCACCAAAAATTAGAGATATGTAGAAAGGAGGAGTATTCTCATCTTTATTCACCTAACAATATATATATTGAGTTCCATTGATGAAAACCACATTGTCACTTTTAGATGGGCCAGCTTGTTTACCCAAACTACACAATTCATTTTGGAGTATATCTTTTTGCATTGGTAATGCTAGAGAATCCCATAATGATATGTTCATATTAATCTTATTCATCTGGTCCACAATATTGATGGAAGTATTATTTACATTGGGGTTCTCTTTATAAACATTTACACCTTCTGATGTAGCTTGTGGTGGTAGGGTTATAGTAGCTATCATAAAATTTGGAATACTTTGATTTTATTATGCTCTAGGAGCTGAATTAGGCCATCCTCCAATATGATCTTATGTAGGAGTCAAAACATGTCCTTAATTGGTTCCTTGAACTTCTTTAACAACCATTTTCTTTGATCTAGTATTGGCAGCCAACTAGCATTCTGATTGCTTGTATTCCCCACATAATTAATGACACAAAACTCACCCTCCAAATGATTCACGAGATTATAATCAAACTAAACCAATCTACTCTCCATCTTGAATTGTGTTGGCATCTCAAAATTTGAAAATTGAGATGTTTGATCACCTTGTTTAGTCATGCCTTTATTTTGCATCTCATTGGCATAAGCAACATATTCTTGACCTTGCTCAAAAAAAGGGTAGTTGGGATGTTCCTCAACCAAATTTTTTTGAGTGGGAATAAAGGCTTTGGAGGATGAGGGAGTATTAGGATTATAACTTTGATAAATATTGATATGGGTGATTTGGCCTTGTCCCTAATTATTGCCCTTAAAAGGGGGTTTATTTGTTTGTCCAAATTGGTTGTAGGACTGATGAGGCCTATAGCTTTGGGCTTGTTGCCTTTTAAGAGAAACAAATTCATTAGTAACACTTTGAATTAAGATTTTTAATTAATTAATTTCATTTTTATGGGTAATGATAGACTTTTCTTGACCAAGCAAAGGAGCTAAAGTGGGAAATGGACTTTGACTAGGAGAATGCAAATCGGGGAATAATGACATTGGAGGCCTAGCATCTATATTTACCACTTGGAAAAGAAAATTATCATCATTTATGGATATTTAATATGCAAAAGGCAATGTGTTTCTACCCATAGATTGAATCATCATGGCAATTCCACTATTCAATTCTTTTAAGTAGTAAAAAAATGCATAGTTTGGGGTAGGTCTCATAAGGGCTATAATTCTATCCCCTGTCTTTTAGAACCTAGTGTTAAAATCCTACATGAATTAATGTGGTACCCTCTTTATTGTGGTTAATTTATTAGCAAGAGATATGTGATCACTTTTTTCCCCAAACCTATTAGTCAATAAATCCCCCAACTCATACCATGAGCAAATAGAATTTACAGGTAGGGTCCCATACCAGTCCAAGACATTTACTTTGAAAGACAAGGCCAAAATCCTAATAGCTACATTTTCTTGGGTAATATTATGGATATTAAAATATTTTTATATATGATTTATATGTTCAATGGAAGTAACTGGACCATCTTCACTAAAATATGAGACATTTTTGAGGGTAGCTTCCTAGAATCTAATCATATTAGGCAAGATATAATGGAGATGCCCCAGTGAAAGGCATGAAAGGTTGCCTTTTAGACATTTTGGAATGATTACTATGGGTGTTATGGATGGAATGTATCACAAACTTGGAATATTTAAACACAAAATATCTTTTGTAAGGATGAGTGTTGACAAACCTAAATCTTTTGGTGAAATATGGAGGTAGTTCCACAAATTTGAAGGGTACACCTTTAGTAGAAAACATAGTGGTCACCTTTGGCATAGAAAATAGGATTGATCATCAACCAAAGACTTTAATTCCTTAATGGATTTCCTAGGTACTAAATGTATATGCTTTTTTATCTACAACTATGTTAAGACTGACACCAATCTTGAACAATCTTCTAGGACTTAGAGGTTCCATTGGGCATGCCAAAAACTATTAATGCTTAGACTTACACCCTTAAGGAAATGCTTAGCTCTCCTCATCCAAGTGGGAAAATGGAATCATCTCTCTTGATGTGGGTGACAATTTCATTGAGATGAATATTTATTTTAAGGGCTAGCTCCCCTTGATGCACCTTTAAAGCTCTCTTAAATCTATCAACTATTTATGAAAAGGGTAAAGAAAAAAACTAAGAAAATAAAATGGTGATGAACTAATGAATAATGTCCTCCCAATTTGACTAAAAGTACACTACTTAAATACCAACAAAGCTTCTTTCACATAAAACCAACAACTCTTTATGAATTTTCACATTAGTGTTTCACATGTTATATTTAAGAAGGCACTTTGAAATCCAAGAGAGAAAAGGACAATTCTAAGAAGGAATATAGTATTAAACCACTTCTAAAATTTCTATACACTTAAGAAGGAATACTAAAAGGACTTGTAAAAATACTCTTTGTATACGTTTAGTAGGTAATCAAGGATAATAGGTTGGGAAAGATAAACTCTCGCTAAACAAGAACAACATGATTTGAACCGATACATAATAGTACAAAATGTAAGTAGAAAAAAACTTGTATTATTTCTTCAAGAGTTTTACAAGTAAAAATTTGGCTAGAGTTTCACCTTAACTAGTGGAGGCTCCAAAATGAGCCAGGAGAATGCATATATATATCCTTTGAAAGAGAGGTCGATCCATGGGAGTTCAAGGGTCACTTGAACATGTGTCACTCCAAGAAAATAAATAGTTACATTACATTATATAAAATGATTTTCCCATGGTTAAATCAACAAAATTAGGATATTCTAAAATATATTTTTATATAGATGAGTCCATCTATTGGAATTTTATTTTGATGCTAGCTACTCTTTATTGGCTCATCGAGTTGTGTAATAATGTAATAACTTGAACTATTGATCTACATAATTATGCCTACTATGCACTAAATGCTTAAGATCTTTTCCATTTTTCACCTTTATCTTTGCCTTTTAGTTCTAATTGAGCCTTTCTTTTAAACTCAAACGTTGAGTTTCTATAGTCTAAAATTTATGTTTTACGGGCCATCACTCCTTTATGTATTTTCTTCAGACTTCTTGTCTCGACACTTTCTTAAAATAATTTGTTTGGGTCTTTTGTCTCTTTTGTTCTTTTCCTTCGACTTGGTCTTTCATGCCTTAAACAATTTCCATGGATAAAATGTCTGAAGGAAATGGACTTTGGCACTTTTTCAAGTTTTTTGAGAGAATTCTTCAAAAAAATTCTTTGAAATAACTCCAAAATTTCTCTTTGGCCCTTTTTGATTATTTTTAATGACCCTTCAAAGAAATGAAAAAGACCCTTTTTGAAAAGAAACATACCCTTCAGCTTTTTTTGAAACGTCCCACCTTCCTATGAAATAATATTTTGGACTTTTTGAAAGGATCCCTTTAGAGAAGTTGAAATGCCCTTCGAGAAAATTGAAAGTGTCCACTTAGCCTCAAAAAAATCCTTTGGAAAATTTGTAATTGACCATTCCAAAGATTGAATATGCCCTTTTCTTTTGAGTTGCCCTTCAAAAAAAATGTTATGGACCTTCAAAAAAATTGTTTCAAACAAAATGTCCAAAATAATTCTTTCCTTTAGATTTTTTGAAAATATCCCTTTGAAAAATCAAGTTTCCACTTTCCAAAGAAAATCCCCTTTAGGAAAGTTACAAATATTCTCTTTAAAAATATTGTAAAGTATCCTTCAAAAAAATGAAAGTACCCTTCAAGAAAGTGAAGTGGACCATTTCTTGTGAGAAAGATACCCTTTGGGAAAGTTGAACATACCCTTCATAAAAAGTTTATTTGATAAAATTATTTAAAATAATTCCATCGAATGAAATCCTAAAATAAATACACTTAGGGAAAAAATCCTCAAACAAAAAGTCTGGAAGAATTTGGAAAAGGATTAGAACAAAAACCCAAAATAATTTATTGCAAAGGACTTAGCCAAAAGACTAAAGAACAAAGCTTTTAAAAGGAAAATAGTTGGATTTTTTATATTTAAAAGACTTCAACTTTGTATAATAACACATTGTTTGAATGAAACCTACATACTAGACTTGGAGAAAGGTATAGACTCAAACATCTTTTTCAAAAAAGGGGTGCCCAATATTGGCCTGAAGGGCCAAAATTTGGTCAAACATAACTATGAAATTAAATAATTCTTTAAAATACTAGAAATAAATTATATTCATTTATCTAATATTTGGATAGCTTTCTTTTTTAATACATATTTTAGCCTCCACATGCATTTAATATTCTTGTGTAAAGGAAATAATAATGAACATCTATGATTTAGTAATACATATAGATATCTTAACATTAGGTGAACAAAATATTTAACCTATAATATTAAATAATTTATATGAAAATACAAGTAGAATTCCCTATCATTATCCCCCTTACTGTTATGATCCCCCTAACTTTAGTACTATCATGTTTTTTTGGATCATGCTATGTTTAACTACATCAACTCTCCTTTGACATAAATGGAAAAGGTACTAGTCAATTAACCCCATGAATTAAATCTCCTCATCAAATTGTAGTGCAAGAACATTAAAAGATTGGAACAAAAACAAGAGGTCAATGATGAATTATAAGACCAAAATCCTCAAGGTACAAGGGTTCCATACTTAGGATTTTTTTTGAAAAATGATAACCCCTATGTTAGAACCTCCAAAATTTTCCTAGTTTCATTATCATAACTATCCTTAAACCTAATTACTAAAGCCTTGATTCCTATGCTAAAAGTCTCTCTACCTAACTAAGCCTCCTCATTACAAATAAATAAATGATCTCTTAGGTCTAACTGACACTGAAAACTAAAACTTGGAGATTATAAATTTAGAAAATTGTTTAATCTTTTCGATAAAATTATATCTAAATTACTATATTTTTAATATACCCCTATATTCTCACTTAAAATACATAAATAATTCAATACCATAGTCTTGAAAGGGGTAAACAATGACAATGTGACATGGCAGTGAACAATCACTCAACCACTAGAATTAACCTGCCATCCTACGAGAGTCTAAAAGGGTGTGCATAAGGAGGTGATATGAGACTATTTGACCCATTGTCCCACAAAACTAAAAGTGAAGGTGTGTATTATAGTGTGTAAAGTAAAATTCTAACTCTATTATACCACTACCCTACAATAGTCTTGATATTATAAAACAATATTATGGTATAAGTTGTCAAAGAATTTAAATCATTAGTGGTAATGATTACATCTTGAAACATGAAATGTTTAATTTACTAAGATCAAAAGCAAGTATTCAAACTCAAAATATGGATAGATTATGAAATATTTTACAAGAATTGACATTAATCATGAGGTGACCAAGCTTAGTAGCAAATATATTTAGGATTCAATACCATTTTTAATCATTCACATAGCTCAGTGTACTAGAGGCAAGGGAGTTGAAGGAAGAAGATTCTATAGCTATTATTTTTCTAGGTAAGTTCATATAAAACATCTATAATAAGTGTATAATAATTGAATTTGATAAATTCTAAAAGTAGACACTAAACTAGGAAAGGTACAAATACTTTACAACTAACCCAGTCAACCTTCAGGTGGTTAATAACTTAAAGTTACTTGTTTTTAGCCCTGACATGTAAAGGACAATATATTATGTTTTACTATTTTGTTTCTTTTTCTCCTTTCCATTATCATTTTCTTATTCATCTTTTGGTATCACTTCTAAGTTTCTATACATGTGAGGGATCTGTACAACTACTATGGAGGATCCTCTTCAATCATTTACTTCATTTCTAAGATAGTTAGATGTGTCCTTAAAAACCAATTATTTATTATCACAGCAATAATTATTTTTATGTAGTGGCTATAGGCTCCTATAGGTAAAATTCTATAGTTGATATAGGAAATTTATAGGTGAAAACCTATAGTTACTATGGGTAACTTGTAGGTGGAAATATTATAACTTGGAATATGATATGGGTAATCTATAGGTGAAATCTTGTAGTTGCTACAAGTAACTTGTAGGTAGAAACCTATAGGTTGGTAGCTACTAGGGTCTAGAATCCCCTCTTGCTATGGGCTTCTCTATAAGTGTTGTGACCAAGTAAGATTCCTACAGTCTTATTCTACCCTTTATATATTTTTAAAATAAGATTACACAAGTATAATCTCATCAAATAAAAGCATCATTAATTCATTCATTCATATACATGAGTCATGGATAGTTCTAGGGATTCATATAGGAAAAATATATACAACTACGTATGGATGAGACTATAAATATAACACTGAATGAACTCATCACACCCTCTACTTAACCTCTTGTTTGTCCAAGATCAAGCCTTCTTTGCATTTTCAATCCATAATATTTCTATAAATCTAAGGGCTCATTACAACCCACCCTTCGAAGATATAAAAACATTTAGCATCATCTATGATTTTTCACCTTTTCTTTTTTGCCTCCCTATCAACTGTCACATTCCCTTCCCAATAAAGAATTGGGAACCAAAACATGGGTGGATGAAACATCAACCCCAATCAGCTTATGTTTCTTTTACCGACATGCTTAATGTACATATATAATCTATATATTGCCTCTCTAAGGTTCTGAGGGGAATAAGGTTGTTTTCATTTTAGGGTATCTAAAAGCTCTATCCATCTATGAAAATAGGAAACAAATATTTGTTTTCCATCTCCCTCCATGAGGCTCAAGTAGTGGTTCTAGACCTCTACTTGTTTTTTTGTGACCCATGCTCATGGAGTATCTACATTCATAAAAGAAATCCATTCCTCTATTATATCTTCTAAATCAGCAAATTCACCCCTAATCATTAGGGTAGCCTCTTTTTCTTTCTCTTGATAGTCCTCAACCTATTTCTTTCTTCTTGTTTCATTGAGGACATATGAGGTAAAGAAATTAAATTAGACATCCCCTAGGTTTATATTGGGATTTCACTTTGTGTCATGTGGCACAACATACTGATGCATGTAAAACTCACTCAATTATGCCTAAATATCAGGGTTAACATGCCTATAGACCTTTAACAATGACTAATAATCATATACCATGTAAGACTGATCATTGTATATCTTGTCATACTTGAATCTGAGCCACCTATATTATAAGTATATATCATATACCCTATAGGGTGATATGTATTCAATTAACATCTCAGTGGTCTCATGTATGTTAATGATCTTCTCTTTCAAATAAGTGATCTTAGTCTCAGCCCTTTCTAGTCTTTCTTTTAAATCTTCATGTTGCTCCCTTACTTCAACATATACTATAAACCTTTATATCAACTGATTATGATAAGTTTCATCGTCACTAAACTTTTCCTTAATAAATATAAAAAGGTCATCAGTTTCTATTAGCCTAGCAGTTGTGAGGTCTACATTAATAACTTCTATTGTAGGTACTTTTGTAGTGGTCTCTATAAAAACACTTATTATGGAATGGTACTAAAGTTAGACAATTATCTATTATAAGTTCTTCTATGGGTGCACTAATTCCATCTATAGGTAAGGTGGATGAAGCTACTAAAGGTACTTCTAAAGGAGTTGTTGTAGTCTCCTCCAATGTTTCTTCCTTACTTGGCTCTTCTTCTATAGATAAATTTATAAATTTTACTACCCCTAGAAGTGTTTCTAGGCCTATTTTGCCTTTTAATTATGTTATTTTATTCCTCAACCTATATATCTCTTCCATGTCTTGTTCCAAAGTTTGTAACTCCTAGTCATGAGGAACTGTGTCTTGCTCTATTGCTTCTTCCATGGTCCTTTCTTCAAGCAATTCTTCCTCTTTTACAAGCTAATATGACATTCTTATTTTTAATTTTACATACTCTATTTTTTTTAGTAGTTCCATGTCTTCTTCTCCCAATATGGGTTACTCAAGTAGCTACATTTACTCTTCCTTTGTAGACTCTTCTTTAGTAGACCATTATGTTATCTCAAGCCCATCAGAGGTCTTACAAATTCTGATCTCCTTCTTCTCTTTATCCTCATTGATGTCTATAGGTGAGGATGTTAGGGTTAAACTTTGTCTTTTAATTCTTTGAGACCTCCTAGAAGGAGGTCTCACTTTTCTTTAATGCAGAGGGCTTCTTCCTTTCATTCTTATTTTTGTTTTTAAGAGGGGGAGCTATTGAAACATACTTCTCCTATGTATCTGGTGATGGAAGAACTTCTTTCTAAGGATAATGTTTTGTGGCATCCCCTTCTTCCTATGAAACTAGTGATGGAAGAGCTTCTTCCCCTTTTTAAGGATCCATGGTAGAAAAATATAATTCTTGTGTTGAAATAGTTGGAATAACAAGAGAAGTAATATCCTACCCATTTTTTGGTGGACTTTCCTCTATATCCTCAAGAGGTAGCACTAATTTTCTTCATCTTCTCTTACCCATAGAAACTACAGGTGAGACTATAGTGGCTATGGGCTGAATAGTTGCACTAGTGCTTGTAATATCCTCTTGTGCTCTTTTTTGAACCTATCCTTTAGGAAATTCCCCCTCGTTATTTCCCTCCTCTTGTTGAGGTTCACTAGTCCTTAAGGTTAGAAATTGTTCCTAGTTAAGGTTAGGTTTAGTATCTCTTATTCCTTGTTTAATCGAAAACAAATTAGATAATGATGAAACAAGGATTTATCTACCCTATTTTGGTATTATTTAAACATTTTATTAAATATATTTCACAAGAGTTTTGAAACATTAATAGTCCTACCATGCCTTAAATGATTCAAAAAATTGAATTGGAGAGTATAGATCATGGAGTACCTACCTTCACATGTTAGATATTTGATGATATATGAGGCCACTTATCTCTATCATGGGGGTACACTTAGTCTTTCCATACCTCCTTTATTAATCACTAGCCTTTCATTCTCTTGACAAAACTATTGTCTAGCTAGTTGGTCATTTAGTTTCTCTTCCTAGTTTTTCCTAGTTCTTGGCAACCCAGTAGCTTGACTTAAAATTTATTCTGTAACTAGAAATGTGATGCCAAATACTATCACCTATTATCCTATAAAAGACCCTAAAAATTCTCTAGTGAGAGGTTCTAATTTTTTTTAATAGTTTCTCAAAATAGGTAGCCCATCCAACCCTACTGAGGATGGCCCAACTGTCTAGGTCTCCTTACAACTACTTGTGGTCTGAGGGTTCCCTACTCACTACTAAACCTCCCATTATGGCTAGTTTATCTTCATGTCAAATTTTTCAAATAGATATCTCTTAAAAACACCCAATTTTACCTTTAGATTGCTAGCTATAATCAAACAAGTTTCTTCAATAATGGCAATTTTGGTTGTAGGCTATAAGAATGTCTTACTTAGGTATTTTTGTGAATGAGGTTTTATCTCAAATTGGAAAAAATAAAATTGATTGTTTTCCCCAATCAAATATGGGTGTAGTTATGGCATAATCATGGGATTTCAATCTATATGCATAGATTATTATGTGATTTATTGATTGTAGAATTATTCCCCCACCCCACATGAAGTGTCACTTGTCCCTAAGTGATGTGGTATGTGTAGGATGCAAATAGATAAGATAGAGTAATAATGAGGGTTTTGAGTAGTGAGTTAGCATAGCTCATGACAAGACTTGATAAATGATGTTTTAATGATTAAATATGATTTTTAATATAATTAATTCTATATTTAAAAGATAAAGTTATTCTCTATGACTAAAAGATACATCATACCTTTATAACCATTTGTTTTTATGGTTGAGGCGTATAAAATCTGCATATGAGTGTTTTTCAGAATGAAAGCTTAACTTCTTGTTTCCTCATGTAATTATTACCCTGGTATTAATTATTTTGTTGTATTATTACCCTTGGGTAATTATGTGATTGCAATATCCTATCTTTTAATTATGCCCTTAGAAACCTACATGCATTCATGATGAGCTTAAAAACACTAGAGAAGTGGTCTTGTAGTGGTATGATAGACTATTGCCATCCTTCCACAAGGTGGTTGCTGTAGATCTTTGTTTTTTATCTAAGTCAGATCCTTTATAATCATGGAGGAGGGTGGGTGATGGCATATTATACTCTTTATCTCCTCTATATGGTCTTGTTGATGTCTTTTTTCTCTTATATCTTACTCTTAGTAAATGAGGATGTTTGCTGATGGATTTTTTCTTTAGTGAACTTTTAATTTGGAAATCAACTAGTTTATCAAACTTGGGACTTGTGCTCCAAAAAAGATCTTAGATATCTCTTATTGCAAAAGTGATATTATTTTCCATGAAGTAACCAAAAGCTAAGAATAGTTCTTTTGTATCCATACAGTCATAAATTCTAGTCTGCAATACTCCAAATGGAGATTGGAAGTGTACGCCTTTGTTGTAGCACTTTATTATTTAGGGGTGCGATCATTTCTTGGAAATGTTTGAAGTTTTTGATCTAATCTTCCTTCACTCCTATAGCTTGTTTGGTGTCTTTCATGAATTTCTATATATCCCATAGCCAAATCCATAACTCATAATTTGTGAGGAATTAACCCGTATCTACTAGAAAGGTGTATATAGGGGTTAGAATGTACCTATAACAACTATAGGTTGAGCCAACAACCACTACAAAGTTGTGCATAGTAGTGATGAAGGTGCTCATAACAACTAAAAAATAACTCATAGCAACTAGAAGAATGACACTTGTCCTTATAGGGTCCACATCTTTATGGCACGTGACTATTAACATACTAACACCTTTTGTATCTAACACGCATTCTATATCAAATCGTAGGAAGTTAATTTTTGTTTAATATGTCAGGTGCAGGGTTTAAAGTTTCCTATCATCATTTTCTATTTTCTTATAAATATTTATCAAATGTTTATCTATGTTTTATCAAATATTTTATATCTCAATATAATGTGTATTTTTTTGTTTTTGTAGAAATGTATAAATAAAATCCAATAAGGGGATAATGTTGGGGTGTTGGATTTGTTTGATGGTGTTGTTTTGGGCATTGGGTAGATTCACTCACTATCTATTGTACATGGAGTCAATGTAAAAGGAATAGGAGATGAAAATTTAAATATTTTAAAGGTCACAAATACACCTTGCTTATGAAGACAAAATAGATGGAGCTGTCTGTCTAAAAGAGAAAGAAGGAACCTTCACATGGTATGTGGTCAGTAAAATATTTTTAAAAAATGACATAGTTGATGTTTATCATGTACTCATTGTTAGATAGCTTGACCCACTACTTTATATAGTAGTTTGAATGTGTTGATCAAGGATATTTATCATGGTATATTTTCAAGAGTTAGAGACTTCTAAACTTTGACATTTTCTTGTGTGTGTGTGTGTGTGTGTGTGTGTGTGTGTGTGTGTGTGTGTGTGTGTGTGTGTGTGTTAACATATTAAAATTCATCAAAATTGAATTATATTTTTTATTGTGTATTGCCTTTTTTATCATGATGTTGAATCAATCTTTTAGCTTCTAGCATGTTGTAGCTTGCTCATATATGTAATATTTTTATTTGTTGTTATGTTTGAATTTAAGTTTAATAATATGTTTATTTTTTCATTGTAAAATTTATGGTATCTAATAGATTATTCATATCACATAAATTAATGTATACTACTAAACTAGTAGTAAATATAATGATTATGAAATTAATAAACAATGTATCAATATACTACCAGTTAACAAAAATTAGTGAACAAAAACAATTAAATAAACTACCAAATGATGATATTTAAAAATTAAAATGACTAAATATACTACTAATTGATGTCAATTAATAATTAAATTGACCTAATATGCTACCAATTGACAGAAACTAGTGAATGAATATGACTAAATATATGACTAGTTGATGGGAAAATAATGATTAAATATACTACCAATGGATGGAAACAAGTTAATAAAAATTACTAAATATATTACCAATTAATGGAAATTAGTGAATAAAAATGACTAAATATACTACCAATTGATGGCAATTAATTATTACAATGACTAAATAAATGACTACTATGACTAAATAAATGACCATTTAATAATAATCAATGTCTAATTTAATGACTAAATATACTACCAAATTGATCAATCAAAACAAATAATAAAAGATTAAAAATGGTTTAGTCATAAATTTGGTCACATTATAAATGATTGGTAATAAACTACTAATGGTCATGTGACCAAGCTTAGTCATTTATATGCAATTTTTAGTCATTTTTAAAGTCTTTTATTGCTATTTTTATACTAGTGTAAGTGATGGTATGGATTGGATAGCTACAAAATTGCCATGATTAGGTTGGCTAGATGGGTAGGATGGCTCATGATAGGGTTAGTAAGGGGTAGTATTATGATGGAATGGTTTTTCATAAGGAGGATCAGAGAAGAATTCCTACATATATGATTGATATAGATCCTCATAATACTGGTGAGGATCATAGTGTGGTTGGTCATACTAATCATAATGAGGATTATATGGATCCATAATAAAATAAGACATTTGAGACCATTATTAATCCAAATACTAAAATTAATCCTTATTGAAAAGATACTTGATGTTCATAACCAACTTTGAATATCTAAAAGTAGCATTGATATTATGAATGCCTCTAAAGGCTAGTGTGAATAACTAAAGTCCCACTTAGTCTGCCATAAAATATTATCACTCTAGAGTGAAATATATTTGAATATGTTCAAGTTACATATTCTTTCCAACTGATACAATTGGATATTCTTAGAGTGTGGGTAAATTTGTATTGAGTAAAACCTCTAGAGGGGGCTGGTTCCCTTAAGATCTAATACAAAAACTAATCTATTTTTAATTTTGGGGTGAAAAGGGAATAGGGAAACTAAATGAAAATTATATCTAATGGGGTGATGCACCTAAATATTTTTAATACTTTTAAATCTATTAAAATTAAGGCACATATATAAATCAACAAGAAGTCTTCCAATTTCCCCTAAACATTAGTATTTTAGATGAAGGATTTAGAAGATTTTGGATTGTAAAATTCTATTCTTATCTCTTCAAATGACCTGTAGAGGGTGATATTTTCATATTAGATGTGGAAAAGACATACAAAATGGTAAGTAGATTCCACCTTTATGCTGGTACACAATCAAATTACACTCTATCTATTCCAAAACATTATGCAAAAAAAATCTTATTTTATTTGATAAAATGGTGTCAATTACAATTTCTTCTCTACCTTCAACAATTAATGAAAAATGGATTAAAAAGGCCAATATATTTTTAAAACTAACCTAAAGCCAAAATGGAATTTATTTAGATAAGTATTAGTCTTGGTTATTTAACTCACAACCTAATCCTTTTACAATGCTAAAACAAGTTATCAAAATCCCCAAACTTTATGAAAATTTGCATAATCTTCAAATTTTGGCATAAATGAAAAGTGGTGGGGCCCATGGACAAATAAAAATATTTAATTCATTAAATTCCATGCCAATATACAAAAGGTATCTCCACTTAAATATTTGAACATGTTTTGGAACATAAAAAATTCCCTCCTTGCATGGAAAGCATGATCTTGTCAAAAGTCAACTGAAGAGATTTGATCCTTAAGGACTAGTTAACTCAACTTGCATGAATTAGAACTTTTGGATTTAATTTATAATGATATATTCACTTAAATATTAGATATGGTACATGGTAAATCTAAAATTAATTCATTTGATACATTTTCAATGCCATTCTTTACTTGCTTCATTGACTAATTAGGCCTATTAGGATAATTAGGTCTAATAACCTAACCTCTTGTAGTTGAAATCCATTAAAACTACACAAATATGCCATGAAACATAAAAAAAATAATGAAATATATATGAAACAAATTTTATCATCATAAGATATGTGATTTTGATGAGAAAACACTCACCATTCAGTCAACAGGGTTGATTAGGCTTATTTTACTCCATTTTCCTATAGACTAGCCATTTTGATCGAGCTAGTTAGGACACCTATATGACCAAATTAAAATTTTATAATGAAGAACAAGTATTGGGTTTTGAGTTCCATTGATTATATTTCATTGAACTATCTTGTACTTTATTTTACATGTTTTTTCCTACAAAAAACATGATTTTTAACCTCATCCTTACATCTCCATGCATAAAATTGATATTTATAGAATCCTATCTAAGTTTATTTAATGTTTGAAAATGTTTCATGTTGATAAATGATGATTTCATGGCAACAAAATCAACTTTTTGAAAAACTAGTTTTTTGAGGGTTTAGGAGGGATTTGAAACTAAATCTTCAAAATGATGGTTCATGAAGTACACACCTAAAAATACCAAAATATTACCATTTATATGAAGAAAATTTCCCCTCCCCCCCAACATACCTAAAAATATTGAGTTCCCATGTAAAATATATGAAAATTTATCATGTGGAAAAATTTCCTTGTGGGGTTTTGACTGCATTCTAGGCTACCTACACTCTTAACGATTGTTCATAAAGCACATCCCTTTAACTAGTCTCAATTGTTAATGAATTATAATTACATATAATTTCTCAAAACATAATAAGAGTGTTTGGCCAAAATCCACACATGGTGAAATATAAAAGCATCTAAATAAGAGGCTTTAAAGGTGCCTAGAATTGGGCATAAAAACCTCTATGGTACTCCAAAATGATTCTTGCTCCAATGGTGATCTCCAATGGACATGATGAGGAATGTTACAAATAATAAAGTATCTCCACTTGTCCAATGGCCATGAAGCTTTGTTAGAATGTTCCTCAAGTCATGATGACCTTATGTACAACATTTGAGGTCCTAAAACCATTTATAGCTTTTAGAAAGCTCAATTTTATCTCAAAATTGACCCTTGTGCATGGGTTCTCTACATATTTTAACTTTAAAATTCTTTTTTTACATCATAATGACCTATTTACAATCCATTTTGACATTTTTTACCAAAATTAGTGCTTTTAAGGCCATAAATGACTAGTTTGACCAACTACAAAGGGTTAATGATAGGTTTTAGGAATGTTTTGAATGATAGGGATAGTAATTTGGCCTTAAAAAGTCAAACTACTAATAGTTATTTTATTTTCATTAGATGAGTTGGAGGGCTAAAATCTAAGGTTAATTTTTTCAAAGTGATTTTTACTAAAAAAAGAAAGAGTCAAGCCATCATTCAGTTTTATATTATTATATTATAAAAAAATGTCATTAATTCTTATTGTTAAGAGTTATTTTTATAATATATCATTTTTTTTCAAAAATTCAAAGTCAATTAAGTCACTTGTATGTCATAAAATAGTGTCATCACTATCAAAAGTTATAAAAAACATTGTAAAAGGATGTATTTGAGGTAACCAATGTCCATTTTCTTATGAGTGTGTCAAACCTATGGGGGGAATTTATCCTTCAAAACATCATGAATATGAACTTAATATATATATTAATTGAGTAATCATGAACCTACTAGAGGCTATAGGAAAATGAGGATGGAGTAAAATTGTATCTCTCGTTAGCCACTAATGACGGGGTACCATTTTGCGATAGTGGTTGTTAGAATAAATTAATTCAACTATGTTTGTAAATGTGGTTTTCTATCCTATAAAATAAATCATGTAGAATATATTTTAGTTTTTAAACTAATTTATGATTTTGAGTAAATTATTATATTACAGTTTTCATTAGAATATTCTATCATCCTATTTTATGGAAATATTTTGAGCATGATCACGCTTATAAAAATATGTTCATGTATTTGTTTTTAAATATCTTAATGAAATATATTGATATTTTGATTAGATATATTATCATATATATATTAATTATCAGATCCAATCTCTAATAAATAAATCAATTTTCAAGTTATATTGCACTTGAAACAATAGTGGAGAATTTGGCAATTTGGAGACTTGAGTTTTCCTTCCAAGCTGTACAGTTTTTCATGCACTATAAACCATACACTCTTCACTGGCATTTGAAAACATGATAAAGTATTATTTGATGTATTTTAAACCATATAAAATATTAATAGTACATTTTTTATTAGGTTTTACAACATTTTAGGCCATCAAAAGTTTTATAGTCTTATTTTCTCACTTTTTGCAGTAGTGGCATATGGTTTTCTATCCATATCTGATCATACAAATTGAGTAAAAGTATAAAATTTCATGGAGGAATAAAAAAATCCATTATCCATGATTTATATGGATGTTTTAAAAGTTTTAATTATGATTTACCATCCTTTTGGAGCCTACAAGATAGAAGTTTTTCATTTAGACCTACACTTTGTTTTTTCTTAGTTCTGGGTCGTACGGTCACCATTTTCAAATTCTATTTTTTGCATGTTGATCTTAACTCAATGTTGGAAAAACTCAATTTTTTTTCCACACATGTATAGGATGATAGATATAATTTTCGGATAGTTAAAGTTTTAGAAAGCTATTTCAAACAACACTCGAAAGAGCGGGACATTTTTTCATCCATATTAGGTCATATAGATGTGGTCGCTAAAGTTTGACTCTTGTAGATGATCATTTTATATATAATAATCATCCTAAAATTATGATGTATGGTTTTTCATGATACCATACTATATTTTATGACTCTCTAATTTAGCGTATTACATGTGTTTTACATGTGAAGCATAGGTGGAATTGTTGATTTAGATTTTTACTTGTCAACAACACTTTCACATAGAGAGTTGAATTATAAGGTGCTATATTATAATTTTTTAATCATTTTTTTCATATTTATTTTTAAATTTAGTGATTTAAAAATCATAAACTCTCAATATCCCAAGTGACTAAGTAGTCTTTTTAGTCAAACTACGTGCAACGTTCAAATCCCATAACTAGTGAAAGGCAAAATTACAAATAAGGGAATATTAATTTTTTTCCTAATGGATTTATTTTAAATTTTTTGTAAATTTTAAACTAAATTTTGTTTTGAAACTATAATATATTTTGAAAAAATCAAAGAGATTGTAGAAAGCAACATTCAATCAAAATGATGCCTCTTAGTCATGTTCATAGGTAATGTCATCACACTTTGAACTACTATGTTTATAGCCTAAAATAGCTTCCAAAATAACATATAGACATCATACTTTTAAAATTTTAGGGATTAATAAGGTTTAGAGATATTCATACCCTTCCCTCCTTTTACCCATTCATTTCAATCTAAGAGCGTAAATCTTGATCGGTGATATTTCCCACTATATACCAAAGTTATGCACACATATGCAAAAATACATCTAAGTAGGTGCTAATGATTGTATGAACATTTTTTAATACTATCTAGGTACCATGTATCATATTTTTTCTCATATGATTATTCCTTTTTTCTATACCATTGGGTATATAGAAATGGAGAGATTCTTCTCCGTATTGATAGGTATAAAAGAAAGACATGTATATAGAAAGGTCATATATATTAGTCTTATAGTATATAGAAAGGGAGACCTTGAAACCTAGAGTGATAAGGAACCAATCCATCACCCTTATTTAGTTTAATCATATTTACACACATTGTCAAAAATGGACCATGTTTTGTTCTACCAAACACAAATTTTTTGACATGATAATTATGTAGCTTGGAAAACTAAAGTCAAAACACAATTGGAATATGAGGAAATATAGATAGTAGTTGATATAACATGGAATTTTCATGCTAATAATGTTGATAAATAATGAAATTTTGATAAAGCCAATCAAAAGGCTAAGCTCATAATCATGTTTGGAGTCTCAATTGAGGTACAACCCCATATATACAATGGCACTATAGCTAAAGATGCTTAGGATAAGCTTTAAATAGTTTATGAAGCAAAGAATAAAAATTATATTATTTATCTCTAGAGCCATCTCCATTCACTCAACTTGAAATCAAAGGAAAAATTTGAGAATTTTCTGAGTAGAGTTGCAACCTTGTGGGATTTGCTTGAAGCATTGGGAGACCCAGTGAAAGATGAATCTTTGGTCCCCATTATTTTAAGATCACTACCCCTACATATATAATATATGTGACTACATTTAATATCATGGGTTAGAAACTAACCTTTATCTTGTTGGTTAACATGTTTTAATAAGAGGAATCCATATAGGCTATAGAGGAACCTAATGAAGAGCATACACTTGCATCCTCTAAAAAAAAATCTAATAAAGGAATATAAACATAACCGTAAGTAGAAAAAAAAATCAATAGGGGAACACACCCCATTCATAGAAAGTTTATCTTATTTGGGGAAATATAGGGCATGACCTAAGACATTTTTGGTATAATAAATTCGCATAGGGATCATCTATCAAGAATTCCACTTCATAGAATTCACCTCAGTCATCAAAGATAAAAACCCATTTCAAATAAAATTGGAATAAGAAACAACACCATGGGAATGTTGCTGAAGATGATCATTCTTCAGAAGATGATCACATATTTACTAAATAGACACATGAGGAACCTTATTCTTCAAATTCTATTTGGTATGTTGGGTTTTGTTCCATAAGGTACATGATAGGACATAACTAATGGTTTTATATCTTACACCAATCATGATCTTAGGGTAATGTCTCTCTTGGTGATGATTCATCATACACTCTTCAGGGTAGAGGTGATTTTTCTTTACAACTTGGTCATAAAATGACCAAAATCATAGATGTTCTATATGTCCTAGGACTCACTAAAAAATTGTTGTCTTTAAATCAAATTCTTGATCATAATCTCAAAGTTGAGTTTGATCACAAAGATGGTAAAAAATTTTGCTTTATCAAGAACAAGTTAAGAGGATCTAAAACTATTGTGCGAGCTTGAATTATAAGAAAAATAGTTTAGCTTGATTTTTTAAATAAAGATCATCAAGAACTTATTGTGAACAATACAAAAAAAAATTAGTTATGGCATATAAGGTATGGTCATTTGATTTATGGTTATTTTCTTGCATTAAGAACATATAACATGGTCAGAGGTCTTCCAACACTCAAACAATATTTTGATATTTGTCCCAATTGCTTAGATGGTAAACAATGAAGATCCATTTTTGTAAAAAGTGAATATCAGTATTTACATCCACTTCATCTAGTGCAAATCGATCTATGTGGACCTACACATAATGGCCACAAAGGATAGAAGTATTTTTAACTCTTTGTTAATGATCATTTCTACAAGATGAGGGTTTCATAATTGAAGTCTAAAGATCAAGATTTCTAAGCCTTTAAAGAATTCAAGGCCTTTGTTGAAAATGAATTTGGTCATAAAATCAAGGCCCTCCACTCAAATCATGCGGGAGAATACACCAATAAAACATTCACTACATACCTTGGAGAACATGGAATACATCATCAATACATTGATCCTTAGACAACACAACAAAATGGTGTTATAATAAGTCATAACTATGTCATTGTAGAGTTATTTATAATCACATTTGAGGATGCACAAATACCTCATTCATATTAGGCATAAGTATTTTTGATAGATATGTACCCATTGAACATGTCACCCACCAAATCTCTTGATGGAATAGCAATATAGGAAACATGGACTAGGGAAAGCCAAAAGTCTTTCATCTTTGAGTATTAGGTTGCAAAGCATACATGCATATGCCAAAGAAAAAAACAAATAAATTGGATAACAAAACCAAGGAATGTATTTTTTGGGATATAGTAAAGATTCGAAAGCAAATTGGCTCCTTAATCTAAAAAATATGAAAATTATTATCAGTAAGGATGTAGTGTTTGATGAATAAGGTGAAATCAATTCATGTTCCACACATACATATGATATAGGAATCAAACATATAATATTTATAGATGTAAATAGTGGAGAAGGTCAATAAGAAGATCTATCACTACCTAAAATTGTTTAATATATGCCTAAATGGTATATGAGTACAATTTGAGATGCAAGACTACATATACCTCTAAACACTTCATTTATAGGACCAAGGACCTATAATATGAATCCTCAAGAGGTAAATTTGGCCTTAATGATCATATTTGTAGAAACATATGAGCCTTCTACTATCCATAAAACCCTAGAGTCCAAACCTTGGAAAGATGCCATAGATGTAGAACTTATTTATGTCATGAAGAATAACACATGGTAGCTTGTTGATCTTCCACCAAGAAAGAAACTTATTATTTAAAAATGGGTCTTTAAGAAAAAAATACAAATTAGATGGTAGTATAAAAAATCACAAGGCAAGACTCGTAGCAAATGATTATGTTCAGAAATAAGGTATAGACTATGATGAGACTTTTACTCCGACAACTAAGATAAAGACAATCAGAATGATCTTTGTAATGGATACATAGTTTTGTTGGAATGTTCATCATATGGATGTAAAATTATCCTTCCTAAATGGAGATCTATAGTAAGAGGTCTATATGACTCAACTAGAGGGTCATGTCACACCAAGGCAAGAGCAAAAAGTGTTTAAACTCATTAAATCTCTATATAGTCTCAAATAGGCTCCTAGATCCTAGTACATAAAAATTGGTGAGCATCTCATGAATAATGGATTTTATAAGAATCAATATGATCCCAATCTCAACCTAAAAAATTGAGGGGATATTATTATTATTTTTATGTCAATCATCTAGACATCATTGGTAACTTAGTGAACATAATTGATGCAATAAAGAGTGATCTTAATAGATCATTTGACATGATATATGTCCAAATACTACACTACTATCTTGGATTGGAAGTATGGAAAAAGGGCACCACATATTTGTGTCTCAGATGAAATACACCAAAAAAAATCTTGAGAGGTTTCAAATCATGGATTGCAAACAAATGTCTACACCCATGGAGACAAGACTTTAATTATCTCATTTAGATCCATCACTGCTAGTAGATGCTACTCTTTATTGCCATTTGATTAGGAGTCTCATATTCCTCAAATACACTAGGCCATATATTAGCTATGTTGCCATCTATCTTTCATGGTTCATGTAAGATTGAAAGGTAAACCATTGGAAAGTAGCTAAGCAAGTATTGAGATATCTTTAAGGAATAATGGATTATGGCCTAGAATACAATAGAAATGATAAGTTATCCTTAACAAGATACATGGATGCAGATCATGTAGGTTCATTTGAAGATATAAAATCCACTTGTGGGTTTGTATTCTTTCTTGGAATTGGTCTAATATCATGGGGGAGAAAGAAGCAGAACTTTATTTCTCATTCTTCTATTGAGGCATAAATCATGCTACATGAGGAAATATCTAAAAGATAATATGGTTATATCACATACTAAAAGGATTAGGAATTCCAAAGACTCAGCCAATAATATTAAACTATGACAATTAGGCTATTATTAAACTTGTTTGCAGTCTAGTGTTTCATGAATTCATGAAGCACATTAAATTTCAAGTCCATTTTATACATGAACATGTTCAATAGCATAATTTACAACTCCAATATTTCCCCACTTAAGGTCAGTGTGTAGATGTCTTCACAAAGTCACATGCACATGATAAGTTTGAGGCATTCAGAAGTTCTTTCTCTTGTACTCTCCAAATCATGATGAATTAAGGGGGAGAATTTTAGAATAAATTAATTCACCTATGTTTGTAAATGTGGTTTATTATCCTATAAAACAAATCAAGTAGAATATAGGTTAGTTGTTAGACTAAGTTAAGATTTTGAATAAATTAGGAGATTATAGTTTTCATTATAATATTTTCTCATCCTTTTTAATATGACTATTTTGAGCATAATTAGGCTTATAAAAATACATCCATGTATTTTTTTTTTTAATATCTTAATGAAATATATTGATGTTTTGCTCAGAGTGGAACTTTACTTTCTATTTTGAACTTGTTATATATAGTGTGAAATAAGAACATAATGTTATCCCCATTCATGTTATAAGTGAGAATTTCCAAATGTAATCTCTTAAATGTGTGATATTATAGGATATCTAGACCATCACTACTAAATCAAGGGAGGCTATTGATAAAACTAGTTGGTAGGAGTGTTACCACTACTTTTTGATTTCTTTGGTTGATGTTTCTAGATTTGGTTGATATAGTTCCATTTGTATCGTTGGTGGTTGATACATGTTCCCACCTTGGAGGAGGTTTCCATTATTGTTTTATAGTGTACCTATTTATTGGTTGATTATTTCCCATAGTCAGAGTACAAGAAAGTAACATAGAGAAAGGTCAAGACTTATGTATGCTACTTAGATAGAGGATGATGTTTCTCCCCATGTTCATATTAAGGGGGGGAATTTTAGTAAATATTAGTATGAACATTGATTTTAATATTAATAATATTGTGATAATAAAATATATTATATAGTGAGTGAGTTTTAGTCATAACTCATAACTATTTTAAGTGTGAGAGATTAGAGGAGATACTTTGAGGATAGTTGGTTATTGAAGATAATTTTTGTATCCTTGTTTTAAGAAACTACCGAGCCTATATATTTGTAATATATAAATTTGAATATTATATAATATAATTATTAGTATTTCATTTATATATGATCTAAGTATTTTTCCAAGCATTTTATGTTTGGTTTACATAGATTCTGATCAACTTCATTATCATCACCACATTTAAAGACCTATTAAAAAGGATTTTAAATTTTTTATCTTATAATATAGAATGTGAAATCAAAATTATGGATCTATTTAATGTTATAAAAATATAAAAAACTCTTTTACATTCCTTCAATGATAGAGAATCCTAGCAAGCAGGTTTCCTTGGACAATTCATGAAAAATAATTGATCAATATTTTTTCACTAACCTCAATCAATATATGGCCTTCCATCTATAGCCCATTTTTATAATAATTTTTATGAAACTATCAAAAATGGAGTGTATATTGAAAAACATCTCATAGCTAAAGGATGATTGAAACGTCTTCATAAAGATCATCAAAATCTAACAAAATAAAAAAGCTTTTTTTATTTAACAAAAATACTAATGTTGTTGTAAATGTAGTGAATGATTAAAAAACATATAGGTCATCCAAAGTACATCCAAAATCACCATTCCTAAGGGCCAACCCAAATATTAAATCAAGAGAAGATAATATATTCATCTAGGGGAATAAATATAACTCATGTTTCATGAACTAGTGGTTACCAACATCATTGTCTTCCCACAAAAAAAAACACTTTAATGAAACCAATATGTACCCCACATAGTATAAAGACAATGAATATTATGATTTTCATAAAATCAAAAGATGTTGAATTAATATATATGGAATTAGAATAGGGTATATCTACATCCAAAAATTAGTAATTTGGGATACAAAATGATCCCTTTCAAAAACATAATAAAACTCACCCACAAAAAGCTCGAGGTAAAAAAATCCTATCCAATAACATTAGATATAGGAAATCCTCTCATTTATATGATGTATTTTTTAGTTATATCAAACACACAAATAACTATGTCACAACCATAAAATTTAAATACCTATATTGTGATATCACAACTACATGAAAAAAATAAATGTTCACGTGCCTCCTCTAACTACTATTTACAAAAAAAAAAAAAAAAATTATTAAAAAACTTGATAAAAATCTTACCTATTTATCTATCATGGATCTTATCAAAACATGTATTTTCCATAAGGACATCTTGTACCAAATCCCTCAAGATTCAATATTATGCAATGATAATGAATAATCCTAATTCTAAGCACTCATTATACACTTTTCATTGAGTCATAAATTCATCTTCCACCAACATGACATACCTCATACTGGCCCATCCCATAATCTCCATTTTTAAATGAATACATACATCACTAAACATGAAGTGAAAAGCATACTTATATATAATTGATCAAACTTAAAAAATTTCATGTTGAACCTAATCAAACATTAGACTCAAATACTATTATAATTAAGGCATACATAAATGCATAAATAGAATTAGTAGGAACTATATATCTCCCCATCATGTTTGGGACTATCACACAACAAACTTTACTACATGGCATTGATATTGATCTCCCATAAAACATCCTCCTCATATAACCATGGATTCATGCCATACAATCTATCCCATCCATCTTACACCAATGCATTAAATTTCCACATTTATGATTGGAAGTAACTATACCTAGTAATCCTCAACCCTTCTAATATTTAAAAATGTTGAAAGGGTGATATCAAAAATCAATTATTGTCATGTCACTTAAAATTTATTTGAATTGGATAGATCCCATGGTACTATAAAATACAAAACATTCCTCCTACATACACCCATGCAAACTTCCATCTACATCCATAACTCCACCTTTTAAATCCCATTTCAAGATCATTGAAAAATAATTGGGAGAATCCCTTTATGGGTATATTTTCTATATCTCCTAAAATTATTGGTATGCCTAACATGAATAAAAATAAATAGTATACTATTATTTTGGCCAGACTTATTTTGTCGAATTAGGCCTTATTGCATACAAAAATATTGAAAGCTCCAATGACTCTGTTACATAATGATGGTGTATCCTTCTATTTACAAATCAAATAATATCCCATAACAAATAAAATTTGTCAAATAATGAGTTACATATAAAAAAGACTAGAATATAATGAATAAAGAGTAAAATAACTAATCTAGATCTATGAAAATAAGTAATATCATAGCTTGGTTAAAAGTTCCTAGGTGATTTATATGAAGACGTCAATGATACTTCTACAATTTTTGGTGAAACTTATTCCAACATCAAAATAAATTCATTTCATAGCCTCTATGAATATATTGACTCCAAAAACCTTTTTCATGACACTACCTTGTTCACCATTAGCCCTTACCTCTAATATAATAGACTGAGACCAATAAGATCACATTCCAATTAATCTCTTCCAAAATCAATGAGGACATTTAAGAATTTATGGGACTCTAAGATGGCATTATACTAGATGATTATGAAAATGGATATGAAAGAAAATTTGATACATAATCATAGTTTGTGTAATGGGAAGAGTTAGTCATAATATATAAAAAAAATAAGTAAAAAAAATGAATTCCCCTAGTGAAAACCTCTTTGAGGTGCTATCGAACAAACAAAATAAATATAGGTTTATTAGTGAGAAACTTTCTGGGGAACCAATAGATAGGGAATTCAATCTTACCCTACCTTAAAATAGTTTTGAGATGAATTTACATTGACTATTCAAGGAACCATTGATGTCAACATTGACACAAAGTATAATCCCAAGATCATTAAACTCGAAACTACTCTCAATCCTAAGGAATAAGAAATCCTTATCGCTCTCTCTCCTAAAATAATTATCAATTTTTTTCCTTGGTCCTATGTTTACATGCTTAATTGGACCCACCACTCATTGTACATCACCTTTTCATCCATGAAGATACAAAAAGTATACAAAAAAATAATTAATTACCCTAAGGTATCCCTTAAAATCAAAAAGGAACTACAAAATATCTTAGATGTTGGGTTTATACAACCAAGTGACTACTTATAATGTATATCTAACATTGTTCCTATCACCAATAAACCAATAGACATTCATCTATACATAAATATACATGACATTAACAAGTGATTCCAAAAATATGATTTCCATTTAACTATTATTGATGATCTTATAATTGACATCTAAACATGAAATTTTATCATTGATGGATTGTTTTTAGAGATGAAATCATATCAAAATTTCACCTAAATGTCAACATAAAATAAGAATTACCATGCTGTGGGGAACCTTTTGCTACCAAGTCATGCCTTTTTGCCTAAAAATGTAAGAGTAATCTATCATCGAGCCATGGCCATCATATTCCATGACATTTTTCTTGATATTTTTGAGTAATATAAGGATTATATATTTGGTATATATAAAATAAGATCAAAACATCTTTCCATTTTATGATGAATTTTTGAAAGATTGGGGGAATACAAGGTCCATCTAAGCAATAAAAGTGTGTTTCCAACATTACATCAAGTAAACTATTGTGATTAATTGTATCCAAATGAGGTATGTAAGTTGGTTTGGAAAAATCTCTAATCCATTATATAAATTCCTCCTACTCAAAACCTCAAATAGTTATATAGCTTACAAGGAAAAATCCAAATAGTCAAGAGATTCAGTACACAACTTAAATATAAATTCCAATGATTCACACATATATTAAAAAAATACATTTTATTTCATTAAATGAAGGATTTCAACAATATTTTTATAAATTTAAACAATATATTTTAAATTTATTAATGTTAGTTCAATTTACTTCGATAAAACCTCTACTGCTTTACATCTTAGTGACACAATTTGAATTGGGATCCTTCTTAGCTCAACATAATGATCAAGAAGGAAAAATATCTATTTATCATATAATAAAAACTTAGGTAACACATAAAATCAATTACATATCAATCAATAAGGCATGCCTAGCTATTTTTCTTCTTAAAAACTATGACACTACATGCTCAATAACAAAACCAATTTTTTTTCCAAATTTGATTCTCTCAAGTATCTAATATCAAAACTAGCTTTCATAAGACAAATAGTAAATTGGATCATGTTGCCTTATGATTTTGATATTTAATATTATTGGTATCCTATATTATACCCTAGTTGAGCAAAGGGTTGTTTATGTCCTCTACTCAAATCTAGTTTAACATGAGAATTACCCTAGATTGTGGGTTACCTAATCTTGAGTTAGACCTTTAGGATTTTTAACAAGGCTAGCTCCTCTTATGTATCACTTATACTATTTCCACTAAAACGTATTAATTACTAAGGTGAAAAGGGAGATAAATATAACTAAAATGGAAATCTAAGCTAATATTGTTGATGTACCTCAATTGATTACTCATCCACTCTATTTGAACTTCTAAAAACACTAATGAGATAAGAAAAAGACTAAATCTACAACTCAAAATGTGTGTTATGCATCAATATTTCATGTAGAGGTTCACAAAGTGATCAAAACCTAAAGTAAGTAATTGAAAGGCACTAACTAGTCAATTTATCCACTTTCTATCATCAATAAAATGACATTAAACACTAAACATGACCCACATAACAAGATAAACTAGTAGTTATGTGAGATTAGGACTTGATAAGGGAAATATTTATACCACATATGAAAATAAAACTAACATTAACACACTATACCAAAATAATTAAATATGAAACAATCATCTATTTATCTTAGGAGGTTATAAAGATCAATCTTGGTAGAGTCTAGTCATGCCCAAGAAGGGATCACTTTCAAGGCTTAGAATCTTGTATTTATAGAAGAATGTGATGAGATAAATGGGGATCATGCATATAAGAATGGATAATGGAGAATAATGATCAATATTTATAATCATCCAACATTTATTTAGTTATAAAATACCATAATGTGTAAGATTACTTCTGAAAGGATCATAATGCCTAATATTACTTCTAAAAGGGGCCTATAACAACCATATCAGTGTTTTTCAATCTATTTTTGGCCTACATTGATGTTTATTATAGTTAAAATAGTGGGATAAAGTCATTTTATTGATTAATTCTAGTTTTAATATAGTTATAATAGCTAGATCAATCTATTATAATCTTGTTATGGCATTGATTTCTCCTTACTAGTTCATTTTGTGGCATGTAAGAATGAAAAGAAGGGTCATGATCATAATGTTGGTTTTGGAAATGAACCTATCAAAGATGACATGTTGCCTTCATGGAATCCCATTAAAATATTTTTTTTGGTTTAACCATGACCATATTTTATCTCTATTTAAAATCTCAAGGCTTCAACTTTTGATATCAACCATTGATCTTGATCTAAGTTTCTAGAATTATGCTATTTATCAGCTATACATCCTTTTTTAGGATCCTATTGTCAATATATTTTATTATGCACTTGGACCACATGGTGGCCTCACATTTAATCTAATCTCTTTGAATTTTTAACTTCACTTTTACTATTGATCTTGTCTACTTAGTGAATGTGTGTCATTGATCTTTGTTTTGCTTAATCAAATGCGCACTATTGATTTGGTAAGTCATTATGATCATGACACTTGTCATTGATGCATTCAATCCTAGAATCCTCTAAATTTCTGACCTGATGGTCTCCATTTATTTTTTAATGAATGGTTAAATTACCTCCATTATATATATGGTACCCAATGACATCATCATCACCTGTTGACCATTAGATCTTTTGATCTGATTAAACATAAACCATTGATCTTACTCTAGGGACCTTTTGACCTATTGACTACCTATGTGCCATTGATATATGATATAATCAAGTGATATTTTAATAGTTTTCAACCTTTAATTTATCTTTAGTATCCTTGGGGGTTTCTTGAATTCAAATATCTATTTTTTGTGACTTGTATTTGACGTCCCCATGAACGTCTCATTCTGCTTGTTCAACTTTGAATGCTTGTATATTGAGATAGAAAAAAATCAAAACACCAAATTTGTATATGAACTTATAAGCATGAAAAACATCATGTAAATATGGTATTTTAGTCTTAATCAATTTCCCAAGTGTATTTATCAAATGTGTAACCAAATTAGCTTGTTTGTCTCTTCATGATATGTTTATGATGGCCTAGTTCTTCTAGACTCATACAATAAATTTTTGTCTGTTTAGAAGGATCCAATGAACTTATAAGAATTTTTTCAACTTGATTAATTCCCTTGAATTATTAAAACACCATGAGAACATATTGTTCTTTTCACTTTATAATCTTATACCTATTTCCAAGCTGACTTCTTAAGGATCTACAAATTGTACTTTAAACTTGCTTAACGTTTTTCAAAATATTTATAAACAATATGAGATTATTATTATCAGACTTTTTATACACTCATTCCAGCCATAAATCTACTCATATTATTATTTTGGATTATGAAAATTTTGGTATATAGGCCAAATTTTGTCATCTTTGGTAACTCATCTAGGTAGCATGCCTGTTATGCTTGAGAACTCAGACCATTTACATGCCTATTATAGTCATGAATAATGATAAATTTAATTCATGGATGTAAACAAACCTATAATTTTCAAGGATAGTATATTCCATCAAAATACGGAATGAAACATAGACAATAGGGAAGTTAACCTAACAAAACAAATGTGCAAACAAAGAACTTATTTGAGATAAAAAATAAACAAACTAATATAACTAATCATGACAAAACATGATCCACATGGATCAAAATGGAAATTCATTAACTCACTCATTCCAAGATATGGTATAAGTTATAAATTATGATGTTTATTGAACATAACCTTTAATGAGGCACTCTTCGTGCCTACCAACTCTCTTTGCATCTCCTCAAATGAGTCATTAATAGTAAACTAGTCACTAACAAAAGCAAACTCATCTTGCACTTTAGGATCTTTTTCATACTTCTTGTCAACTAAAACCTTGTCAAGTGATATATCATCTATGAATTTTCATTAAGTTACCTCATCCTTCTTACCATATGATGCAATTTCATCTAGCTCTTCAAGGAGATTTGAGTAGTCAACCCAAGCTTCATCATGATCTTGAATATGTGTCTCTTGATTAAACTTCTCATAAACATGCTCTTCAATGGTGTATATATATATATATATAAATATCTTTAATATATTTTAGAGATTGAATGTATAGCTACCAATCATATTTTTATTCTTCATTTTGATCAATTTGAATAGAATTAGCTTGAATAACACCTTCATCTTTCTTAATAGGATACATCTCAAACTCATTTATGACTTTGACTAGGACTATCTCATAAAGTTATTCCACATCAAGACCAACCTTCTCATTCTCGACTACATACTCATTCTCAACTACATCCTCATGTGAAGTATCAATGAGGAACTCTTCCTCATACACAATTGAATCATCTTCTTCACACTTTCCAAGAACTTGGCTTGCAACTGTAACCTCTTTCTCTATCCTCCTAAAGAAGGGAGATGTTGGGAGGGGGATGAAATTAATTTGTTTAAGTGGGAATATATATACTGGGATGTTGATCATGATCAAATTTTAGGATCTTAAGGTCAATGAAATCATCCAGGGAGTCTTAAAGATGAGGGAAAGAGAAATTCTTAAGGACCTCTATATTTTGCTCCTTCTACTTGGCCATCACCTCATCATAGCTTGAAATCTCTTTATCCTAATGTAAAAATTGAACTTGAGGGATGAGTGGTGAATAAAGGGTGCTATAAGAAGGTTTAGTCTCATGAATAGGATCTTGAATAGGCTTTTGACTCTAACTATGAATCTCTCGTAGCACACACTGAGCATGGTTAAGAACTTCATGAGGATAAGGAACACACAGAGATTGGTAAATAATATAAGAGGGTTCTTGAGACAATTGGTTGAAATAAATTTTTTGCCTCTCCCAAGCCTCCATATTCTTTAATAAAAAATTAAACAACTCATTCCTCTCCCCTGAATCATTGGACACATTTTGAAAAAGACCATTCATTTCCTCATATTGAGAGTTTAAACCAAATTTTTCTTGGATATTCTAAAATTTTGAGTTCTATCTCATACATTATCTCTTGGAAGCAAGGATTCTCACATGCAACATCATATCCATATGGGAAGGGTTAAATCTGGTCATGAGACTGATATGATTCACAAAGAAGGTAAGATTCATGATCTTGATAATAAGGATCATGACAAATTTGGCAAGGCTCATTATAGCTTTGATAAAACTCCTAGTTAGGTTAATTAGGCTCATAACAAGGCTCATATAGATCATTACAAGGATATTATGATCCATAATGGGGTTGATAAATAAGTATAGCATAGTTTTCTTCATACATGACTATGAAAACAACGTCAAGGTACTGTAATGAAAATAAACTTACTTGGAGACTATGCCTATACTATTAGAAATAATTAATTGAGCTTGGGATCACCAAATACTTCATGAAGAACAATTGTCACTATAATTTCATGAATACCAACTCTAATGGGTCTCATTAGGCATGCCAAAATTATTGGCATCCTAGATTACACCCTAGCTAAGCAAAAGATTATTTAGTTCCTCTACTGAAATCTATTCCAACATGAGAATGACCCTAGGCTATGGCTTACCTAATCTTGAGTCAAACCTCTAGGATTTTCAACAAGGCTATCTCCTCTAATTTATCACTTAGATTATTTACACTAAAACTTACTAATTACTAGGGTGAAAAGGGAGAGAAATATAACTAAAAGTGAAATCTAAGATAATATTGTTGATGTACCTAACATAATTACTCATCCACTTTATTTGAACTTATAAAAACACTAATGAGATAAGTGAAATATTTAATATACAACTCCAAATGTTTGTTATGCATCAATATTTCATGTAGAGGTTCACCAAGTGATCAAAACATGAAGGAAGTGGTGGAAATGCCTAATTCAAGGGATTAACTAGTCAATGTATCCACTTGATAACATTAATCAAATGACATTAAACACTAAACATGATTTGTTTAACAAGATAAACTAGTATCTAGGTGATATTAAGACTTGATAAGGGAGAGATTTATACCACATATGTAAATCAAGATGACATTAACACTCTATACCAAAAAAATGAAATCTAAAATAGTCATCTATCTATCTCAGGAGGTTACAAAGATCAATCATGTCAAAGTGTAGTGATGCCCAAGAGATAGATAATTTTCAAGGCTTCGAATCCTATATTTACAGAATAATGGAATGAGAGAGATGGGGATCATGAGTATAAATATGGATAAGGGAGCATTATGACTAAGATTTTCAATCATCTAAGGTTGATTTAGTTAGAAAATATAATAATTCTTAAGATTACTTCTAGAAAGATTATAATGCCTTAGATTACTTCTATAAGGTGTCTACAATAACCATATTAGTCCCTTTCAATCTAGTTTTGGGCTACATTAATGATCCATATAGTTACAATTATGGTATCAAGTCATTTTCAAGCTAAATTCTACTGTCAATGCATTTATAATAGCAATGCAATTATAATAGCTGGATCAATCTATTATAATATTATTATGGTGTTGATTTCTCCTTATTGGTTCATTTATGGCATGTAAGAATGGAGGGAAGGGTCATAATCAT
>JARHVA010001933.1:2035000-2200000 GCA_037957365.1 Torreya grandis | reverse complement strand
GATTTTTACACACAACCTTATATTTATTAATCAATCCCCACCCCTCTTAACTATTCCATTTCAACCCATTTTCTAATTTTAATATCCAATCCATGTCTTTCATCTATGCACGCTTTCTCAAGGGGCATCATCTATACCAATCATGCTAGTAGGGGAATCTTATTTTTATTTTTATCTTTATACATTATTTTAAAATTTATTACTTATTTTAGTCACAACACCCTTTCAAAGAGTGGAAAATTTAGGGACCCTAGGTATACCACCCTAATTTTTGACACTAATTTACCACCATCCAATTCGTCATTAATCCACCCTAATCCTATCAGTAACACACTCCTAAATAGTCAACACTAACACCACCACATTAATTAATCAATCATACTATAATTACACTTAATCCCACTAAAAAGTATCTAAGTTAATAAATATTAATTAATTTAATTAACTCTTCAATACTTACATGCACACAAGAATAATAAAAATAAATAAATAAATCTTTCAATCACCTCATAAATCACATCAAATAACTCATTACACCAATTAAATAACTCCCTCAACCAAATCATTAAATCAAATAACCAATTACATAAAATCCCTTAAACAAATCATTAATCCTCAATTTCCTCATTAAATGAAAATCATATCTCATCCGTCCAAAATAAAAAATCCCAAACATATCAATATTAATCCTAGCCATATATTCCCCCCACCTAGAATCTATAAATCCTCCTCTTTCCCATTTAATTTCATCATGATACATATATACAACATCTTGGCCATGGGAAAAGTATCTATTTTGTCTTGGTAATCAACTAATTATCCCCCATATATGCATGTTACCAAAATTATTTCCCAATCCTTGAGCAACCATAAATCTATCAATTGGGAGAAAATCCACATCAATAAAGGAGAACTTCACTTTTTTTGTAAGTGAAGGTAAATTGTTTTTCTCTTTAATTTTTATTAGTATAAGGTTATGCTAGATTTTGAGTAGGAATTAAACATTTATTTCTTAAGTTCCTAGTACAAGATCTAACTTTGGTATATATGACCACAAAATTAGTAACTCAACTAGGAAAAATCTATTTTATACCATAATAAGAAAGCATTTAGTTGAACTTTGAATGTTGATTTATTAAGGTTTTCACTATAATTAAACCCAATAAAGTAATATATCTACATTGCACCACTTTGAAATCAAAACTTCTTTGTAATCATTTAGTTACTAAATTGAAAAATCAAGGAATTCATACTAATAATGGTATTTTGGGGTCAAGTAATAAATAAAATAAAATTCACACCCAAAATTAAAACCACCCAAGGTGGAAAATACATAAGAGAGGCATAAAATTCACACCCCAAAGTTAATACATTATGATAATATTTTATTAAATAAATAATTGGAAGGGGATTGGAAAGAAACTACCCTAAACTAAATCCTAAACATAAATTAATTTATTGGTAACCCACTTAGTTAAGGGTTTAAATGTAAAATCAACATTTTTAATAAAATTTCATCATTTCATTGAGTGGAAGATATAACTTGGCTTTGAAAAAATGGAGATAATGGAATGAGTGAGTTTATTTTCTTGTACTATTGATTTTTACTACATAAAAAAATATATAAAAGTTTTTATTACATACTGGCCATGGCTGGGTCATGGAATTAGAAGTTGGAAGATAGTTAGAGGAGCATGCAAAAATGCATAAGATTATAGTTTTTAATTGTTAATGGAAGACATGCAATTAAATAAGCTATAAAGTTTGTGGCATTATAACATTGGTGAAATAGATAAAACTAAGAGAAATAATATGAATGATATGCAAGAATGGTTCATATAGTTTGAGATTAAATGAAGAATAAAGAAGAGTTGTAAGGGATTATGGTATAGGCATGAGCCAAAACTACATTTAAGACCAATAGTATTTGACAAGTAATAAAATACCAAGAGAAAACTAAGGTTTATTCTTATTCAATTACTATGAATAATGATTTTTTATTTATAACCCCAAAAAGGGATTTCATTTATGAGGTTTTCCTATGTTTTTCATTTGTGATAATGCATTTTCATAATATGTGTATGAACCTTGGATTGGGAATTTTGTTGAATAAGTAAACATACTAGTCAACAACCCATATATAGATAATAAAACCTCACGAAGGTAAATATAAGACTTATCAAGATGATTTTTTTGGTTTTGAATGAATGTGATAAATTATGATGGAAACCCCTAATCATTAACCCATATGTTGAGAAAAAATTATTCTTAAAATTTAAATGTGGTTAAATAGTTAACCATGATAGATTATCACCTAGTGTTAATACCCTTAATAGGTGTAGTGATCTACTTAGGAAAAAAATTATAATCCCCAAGTTTTTATATAGGTTTATAGTCTATTCCAAGATGGAGAATATTAAATTTAAAGTAATAAGACCAATTTTTATCACATAATATTATTTACATTTTTATTGGAAAATAAATATCAAATGTTAAAATATAAAATAATAAGGGTGTATTAAAGTTTGTAAATAACCTAGTCGATCTATTCTCAAGTTTGTTAGAGGTCCTATATTGGTAGAAATGATAAGATCAATTAGGAAAATATTAAGAGTTAACAATAAATTTAATTTTTATTTTTTTATGGTTATATAATGAACAGGAAAGGTTATGAAAGGATGCAATAAAACTACTCTTACTAGGTTAATCTTATCTAACAAACATTATGAAACCAATAAGAAAGGCTATGTAATTTTGAAGATGATATATGTAGAAATAACACTATTTTGGATAATACTTTAATAAGGTTTATATTTCTTCTAACCTATAATGTATCTACATTGATAATATGTTCATGGCAAATTGTAGTTATGGTTTAAAAAATCCATGTAATATTTTTATTTCAAAAAAACCTTAGATTTAAGATATTGTCAAGTGAACTTAAATGGTTGTAAGAAATTAATAACTCTTACAAGTACATTGGTAGCTCTAATAAAATTTTAGAATCCTAAGAGTATTTATCTTGTGATTTTTTATTTTTCATTTTGTAAAATGTTTCCCACACCCAAGATAATGGTTGGGTTGGTTAGGGACAAAACCTATCCACTAATAGATGGGCTTATGTTTTCTAATATTAGTTTTAGTTATTAGACAAGGATCTTCAAATTAGTTTAAACTCTTAGGAAAAGGTTATATACTGATTACTAGACATTTCATTGAGATGTATATTTTGGTACTTATGTATTAAGTTGTAATTAAACATAGAGAATATTAAATTAGTAATTAACATGATTGGTTTATCTAATCATATACATATATTAGTAATTTAATTAATGATTTATTTTTACATGCTTATGAATGTTAACTAAAATGTAATTCATATTATGAATATTCATTATGGTAGGCTTAACAAGGATTTACATTAGTATAAATTATTAAATTGAGTTGTCTATTCACTTATTAAGGAAATGAAATGTTGACTTTGTTATGTATAGGAGAATGTCAGTAAAAGTATACTTTTTTTCTATGATCAATTATTTTTTAAGAGAGTAAATAGAAAAAATATTGAAAGGTCAAATTCAGTTTTAATAATTTATACCTTGCTTTGTAACTTACAATGTCTATACTAACATTTATTTGACATATAATGTGTGTAAAATAATCCAAATTACTTGTACAATACCATGTCCATGTTGCTAGATTAATCATCATGTAAATGATATTATTTTTGTTTGATATGGTAATAAATGATGTTTATTATGTCTTAATGATACACGAACATCCTATGTGTAGAACCATATTACATCACCATGGATGGCTAAGTCTAATTTTGAGAAGGAATCATAGTGTGAAAATATGCAAAGGTATAAGGTGATCCTAAGAGCACATGAAATAGGTGTGGGATTCATGCACACTACTTGGAATGGTATGCCTAATTCACTTTAGTGAGTATAACCCCATAGTGAAACATGGATAAAGTAACATTCATCAAATATCATGTGAACTAACATGAAAATGAATTATTAAAATGTATGGAGTGAATGAAAACTAACCTTGATTAACTCTAAAATTCAAGATATGTATTAAAAAAATTGTACTATGATTACTAAATATCAAATCAATTGTGTTGTAAGAGATATTATTGACCAAAAACTCTACTAAATAACTTTAAACATGAAAAAAAATTAGTTTTGGTATAGACTACTATATACTTGTAATAAAATTTGAAATAAAAAATGAAAAAAGCTTTCAAATTTTTTTTAAAAAAATATTTTTTTAATAAATTATTATATAATTGTAATAATATCAAAGACACGAGTGGGAGTGGCATTATGGTGCCTTGATGGAGGATCAAGATCAAGAGAAAGAGTTGGATTGTGGTGAAGAAGAGGTTGATGTTCATGTGACAGAGGAGTAGTTAAATGAGGCATTACTAGAGGAAGCCATGGAGGATTTGCTAAAAAATATTAGGGTTCTTTCAAGGTCAGAGGTGGATCTTAGAGAGCACCCTAAACTATTCACAAATCTTAAAAGGAATGTAGATTTAGTTATTCTTGATAACAATAATATTTAGGTAGAGGTAGCTCCTTGGCATAAAATGTGGGTGGTGAAGGATCTAGGGATGGAGCTACCTTTCTCCTCTCAGAATCTATGATCTAAAGCTATTTGCTTATCTCCAAGTGATTTCACTCTAGGAGAGCCTATGGAAAATATGGGAGTCAAGGTCATGTTTGAGAATGGCACTAGAATAAAATAGGAAAAAATGTTTCAAAAACATATTGACCCTTTAGTTTTTGGGGTGGATGTGGCCAGTGTTAGGGTTTGATCATAATGCAAAAGATTAAAGGAGAAACTACAAAAACATGGTCTCCTTAGGGATGGAGAATACTATGTTAAAGGCTTAATGTTATCAGAGATTAGGTTATTTAGAATTCTTTGTTCATTGGAAGGATTTTATTCTTAGACTTTGATGGGGGAGTATATTTAGGACACAGACTTCATAACACCATAGATCATTTGCCTTAGTTAGATTGGGGGAGAAATATATTTTGGTTGGTATTATTTTATGTCACTAGTTGGAACGATTCCCAAAAGAATCCTCTTTTACCAGACTTGCATAATACCTCTAAGCTCACTTCCTTTTGGTCATCAGACTTGATTAAACACTCATAATAAAAATAAAATATGGATATAGAAACATTCCTAATAAATTTCTACTTTTGATTGTTGGATTGAAGCTAATGTAAATTTTTGTGAATACTAGGTTTATTTAAAACCCAGTTTTGTAGCTTCCATTGGAAGAGACCTTGCATATTTGATATTAAATTATTTGATAAAGGAAATCCCACTTTTAGTAGCTACATGGAATAATTGGGGTCTAATCTAGGCTTCTCTCACATTTTTTTTGGAGGTAGAATGTGCATTTTTAGTTGTCAAACTTAGAACTAGGTTATCTCGATTAATAAGATAAGACCTTGTCACTATAACAATCTGCTCAATTTTGTCTATCCATTTTACCCTACTTGGATGGAGTATGAAGTTTTCTTCACTATCTTTGGATATTGGAGTTCTAATCTTCTTTTATCTTGGCTAATTGACGTTTCCCACTAGTTTTATACTCTAGGGATGGCCCTGGGTTTGATCCCACCACCTCCAAGTTGGATGCCCTGTTGAAAGGTCAACATGGACATATGAGAGTCTATTTATCTTTTTCATTACTTTTAGACCATTTTTATTAGTATTGATTGGTATTGGATGGATTTTAATTTTTTATTGGGTTTGGTTTCTAATAATTCAAATTGAATGTTTATGCGGTTTTTTTGGGATGATTGTTATCACATGTACCTTGTTGGACTTGGGCCTTTAGATTTAAAAACTTGGATGATGGAAATGATAATTTTTTCAAAATATGTTTATTTTTATTGGTGGATTTTAATATTGTGGGTTTTTTCCTTTTATTTCACACTACCCTAAGGCCTTTGCTAAGCTATAGTTTTTTGGGGACTTGGCATGGTTGCACTTTATATTTTGATGAGTAAGGATTTTGATTGAACTTTCTCTTATACCTCAGACCACCATGGAGGATTTTTTTTTTTATCAATTTACAACTTTATTAGGGACCTAGGCCGCCTTGTGCAAGGGATAAAAATGTTCTATTCTTTTTTTCATGTTGGGCTTTGTTAGGTTGTGAATCTTAAAAGAAAGATAAATCCTCTAGATGTAACTCTATTAAATCAAGGTTGTGTGGAAGTCCATGATGGTGAAATATCTTCCTCTCTAGTAGACCTCCTAGTGTATTGTGCCCTCTAAGAAGACATGATAAAGGGATTTCACCCTTCAAGATTTACTTTTTAACAACTTATTTATATATTGATGGTTATAGAAATTTAAAACCCCTAGTTTTGAGCATCTAAAAACCTCATGTTCTCTGGTCCTAATTTGTCCATGGGACCTTTACTTTATTATTCTCAAGTTGGGGGAGCCTTCAAACCCTTTTTACTATACTTATAGGCTATGAGGCCCTTAAAACCCCTGGTTGTGGGAATCCTTAAAACCCTCACATTCTCTAGTCTTGCCAAGGTCATGGGTACCTTCTCCACACTTGTTAAAGGTTAGAGGAGCCTTCCTACTCTCTATGTTATTTTTAGCTATTATGGGGTTCCATTACCCTCTTTATTGTACTTAGATGTGGGTCCAATTATCAAAACCCTCACTTACCCAATTATAGCTCCGGTTTCAAAATATTTTTTACCCTATCAAATAAAGAATAATAATATCAGAGATAAAACACAAAAAAATATTCTCAATTTGAATTAATGTACTTATATTATGTGTAACTTTATTAAGTAAATAAAGCTAATTTGAGCTTATTATAGGGAGTCTTGCATTGAAGAAAATTCTAAAAGTAAAAACTTAATAAATAACTATACTTAACAACTAAGTGGACCAAAATTAAACTAAATATGACAAGTTTAACTCATCAATAAGATATGGATATCATGAAATAATCCTCTTCATTAATTAAGTAAACATGCACACTATACAAGTGAAATTCTAAAAATATAAAATATATAAATATAAATATAAATATATGATTTTTACTACGATAAATTTAGAGTTCAAGTACCATTCAGTGAACTCTAGTGAATTGGACTCTAACTAACACTTTTATCTATTTTTAGGAAGTTTTTGAAAAGTGTCTAAAATTGAGAAAATAACTAATTTAGGACATAAATGAATAAAATAACATTAATAAAAACATATATCATGAAATAAAATAAATATAACATTAATAATCAACTTCCCAAATTTGAATCATGCTCACCATTATCCCATTTGATGCAAAGAGGAGAGATGCCTATCATCTCCTTAAGTCTTCCATGAATCTTCTTGTGCAATCCCTTGATGACAATATAAAAAGATGATTTAAAATTCTCACATAATCATTTTTTTTTCTCATTGACCAATTATCTGAAAAAATGATGTTTGAGTTCAATGTGTTTTATTCTTGCATGGAAAACTATATTCATGGACAATTGTGTTACCATTTTATTATCAAAAAATAAACATGTTGGATAAAGTTGAAATTATCTAAAATCATATAATAGAATTCTCATGCATAATTATTGTATGAAAAATATAGTATTATAGTATCTTGACATGCCATGGGTGCATAAGTTTCATCATAGTCAACCCCAAATGTTTGGTGAAAATCCTTTTGCAACTAATTTTGCTTTTAACTTATGAAATATACCATCATTCTTAAATTTATTTGGGTATACCCATTTTATACTAACTAAATGTTTATTAAAATTAATATGAACTAAATTCCATGTATATTTCCTCTCAATTTAATCCATCTCTACTTTTATAGCATCAACCCATTCTTTCTTTTGACTAGCTTATGCATGACTTCTAGGTTCACTAATCATAAATGATAATGTAAACATAGTACTTTCATCAAAATATGGATAAAATATGTTACCTTCCTTTTTTTTTAATATATTTTTGATTCTCCTATAATAATTATGATCCAAAATTTTACTATTTAATGAGGATTCAATAAATGCTTGTTCTTAGTTGGTATTGATGTAGATGGATGATTGGTCTTTTGAAAAGAGCATGTATTGTTTGTTGTTAAACTAAAAACCTAAATAGGATTTTTTAATCCATAAAAATAAAATTTAAGAGGATTCCAACATTGAACTATTATTTTTAAAATCTGCATTAGCATAATCATCATACACTTCATTTTCAAAAAAAAGCAATTCTGAGAAATAAATATGGATTTATAAGTAGGATTATAAAACTTGTATGCCTTAATTTCATCACTATAACCTATGAAAATATGAGGAAAATATTTGGGATATAATTTTTTGCTCTTCTCATCTATAACATGTAAAAAATATAAAAAAACAAATATATTTATATGATCAACAACTAGTTTTTCCCAAAACAAATTTCATAGGGTGTCTTATCTTTTACTACCATTGTAGCACTTTTGTTAATGATGTAGACTATTATTTTTACTGCTTGGATCAAAAAATACATTTTCAAGTGATTATTATCCAACATAGTACTTGATATATTCATAATGGATATATTATATATTTCATCAACACAATTCTTTTGTGTTTTGTTAGAAGTTGTTAATTGCCTTTTGATTCCATTTGAAACATGAAATTCTTTAAATTAATTATAATAAATTTTACCTCCTCTATTTGTTCTTAAGGACTTCATGGATTGTCCACATTAATTTTCAATCAAATATTAGAAAATTTTAAAATATTAAAAACATCCACTCTTTTCTTTCAATAAGTAAACCTTTATAAACCTTGTAGCAACATCTATGAAGGAAATGAAATAAAAATTCATATTGAGACTCATGCAAGACATTGGTTGAAAAAAATCTAAATGAACCAACCAAATCCAAAGGTGTCCTTTATTTAAATTTTTTTACATGGAAATAATCCATATGATGTTTCCGAACAATTTATGACTTGAATGTATCTTTGATCATGAATTCTATCTTGGGAAGTCATCTTATCATACCTTTTGTGTTAATAATATGTAAGACCATAAAATTGATATGACCTTGTCTTAAATATCACATGTTAACACCTCATGGTAGAAAAAAAATAATTTGATTATTAATTTTAATATTTGATGGAAATATCCTATTATTTTATATATAGGATTTTCCTATCAAACTATTTCTATATCTCTTATAAAATAAATAAAACAAATACCATCTTCAAAAAGTAGTTTGAAATAATTTTAAACTAATTGACCAACACTTATGAGATTATGACTCAATTTTAGATAAAATTAATCATCCTTAACTTTAAACCTTATCTTTAATTTTGGTTATGTGTATGCTTTCATTATTATTTAATTTTTATGGACTTTACATCTCCCAATTAGACTTGGATTATCAAAGAATCATTTAACTTGTTGAAATAATATTTTTGATGTGTCATGTGATTTGAGCACCCTAAATCAATAAACCACCAAATATTTTCTTCTTTTATTATAAAATTTAATATGATAAAATAATATGATAAATATTTAACATAATTTTTCTCATCTTGAAAATCTTTCTTTTTCTCTTTTAATTAGGTTGATTATTATCTTCCAGTATCCCACAATCTTTAATCATGTGTCCTAGTTTTTGTGTAGCAATGACAAGTAAATTATTTATTACTCTTGATTTTGAATTTAGATTCATATTTTCTATTTGATTTTAAGTTTTTATACCTCCCTTAATTCTAGTTTTTATCTTTCTCTTTCTTTTTTGAAATTTTTGACTTGGCTTCAGGTGTTTGTTCTTTATCCCCTATGTATAGTCTCATCTTGTCTTTATGAGACAAAATAGAACCCACTAACTCATCATCACTTATAGTGTTCATGTATTTAAATTATTAAATGTTTATCATAATATTCATCCATGTTTTATTGAAATATATAGAAATATTTCTAACTATAACACTATCTTGGATAGTTTATCCATAAACCATCATTATATGCACTAAAACATTTACCCTTATGGAATAATATCATACTCCTTAAAATTTTGAAATTATCAAAATTAATTTTAGGTATTTGGGTTTTTTATTATATTAGATTAATAAATAATTGATATATAGTATCCAAGGTATTCCGTTCCTCATGGACATTTTTGCATCATATAGTTCTTAGATAAATGTTTAGTTCTATGACACTCAATAGATATAAGACAAATTACGCATCTAACTTTTCTTCATCATTTATTATTATTTTTTCTTCTTGATTCAAGGTTTTAAAATGTTTTCCTAGTGTGTACCCATGGATAAAATTATCCTAAACTCTTTTCTCTATAATAATTTTCTTGAACTGAACTCTCTAATATTCAAAGTTGTCACCTTTGAAAACATGAATATTTATGGAATTAAAATTCACTGAATCCATTGATTCTTTAGATAATGTCTTGAAAAACCTTTTGGAAATTTATTGGACATGTATTTTATAAAAAATAATGTTTTAAATGTATTTATTGAGTGAAAATTATCTTTGGTTCACTATAAAATTGAAGATGTGTATCAAAAAAACTCTCCTAAAATTATTAGTTGTAAAACTAGTGTTGTAAGTGAAATTATTGACCAAAAACTATATTAAATAACTTAAAACCTGAAAATATATGTTTAATGGTTTAAATTAATATATAATTTAAATAATATTAGAGATAAAAACATGAAAAAAATGCTCTATTATAATAAACACACCACACTTCTATTATGTGCAACCTTATTAAATAAAGAAAGCTAATTTGAGTTTATTATAAGGAAAATTGTGCTGAAATTTAAGTTTGAAATTAAAAAATAGATAAATATATTTATTTAATCAATATCTAAAATAAAAATATACTAAATATGTTAAGTTTAACTCACTAATAAGATACATACATTATTCAAGAATACTCTTCATCAACTAAGACACCCACATGCATAGTAGATAAATGAAAGTATAAAAATAAAAAATCTCAAAATATACATATAAATATATAAATATAAAAGTATAACTTCAAAAATATAAGTTTTACTAAAATAATTTTAGTATTCAAATAGATAAAAAATTAGTGAATTAAAGTTAATTGGACTCTAACTAGCATGTTTAGTTATCTTTAGGAAGTTCCTAGAAAGTGTTCGAAATTGACCAAACTAATTTAGAAAATAAATGAGTTAAATAAAATTAATAAAATCATAAACAAATAAATTAGCTAAATATAATATCAATAATCAAGTACCCGAATTGGCATCATACTCAAAAACAAGACCTAGTAATCCATACTCAATCTATAAGTCAACCAAATGACTAGATGAAACATGGAATTTTGACATGGTTGCATAACCATTTTCTCAAATACATAATGAACACATTAACACAATGTCTAGGAGTTTATTAATAATTTGATGTGTATATTTATAGATATTTTAATTAGGATATAGGTGGTGTGATTACATGGTGATCCACACATATCATTATGATCAACATATCTTTCAAAATTGGATCAAATTAATTGGATGAGAAACTAACTACGACCTATTGGCATTTACATGATTGAGTGAGAATCAACCCACCTAACTAGTAAAAAGTCTTATAAATGGAGGTGTCAAGGTTAATTTTAGGTGGATAAGACCTTAGATAAAATATTTTGAAATTTTAGAGAATAACGAAACTTAAAATAAGGATCAAGACCTCTAGTCTCAAAAACCATGTATATAAGTCTAAACATTTCGCCGCTTTAATATCAACTAGATAGTAACAAATTAGTCATAGCCTAGCATATATCTAATGTGAAATATACATATGTTACCAACTAGTATTTGAGTAAGGTTATTAACATTATCAATGATGGATAATTTTTATCTAAATATTCTTTCCAGTAGATGACTTTTCATAATAGAGAACATGATTGGAATATAATATGTTTCTTAGGAGAACTACTAGTATATGAATTATAGTAGCTAACATAAAAATAAATTTGGACAAAGTATTGTATGTATTACATTATATGAGAATACACTTGGATGATATTGAGGAAGATATGTGGTGAGGATTCATCCCAAGGGGTGATAAGAGTGATGTAAAGTAGGAAGGAAAAAAATTGAGGATGCAAAAGGCACTAAAGGAAATGATGATGTTGGCAAGGAGAGAATCCTAAGAGCCATTTTATGTATTAGAAAGGGCACAAATATGGATTTACCATGATTTTTTAGAAGTTTAAACATCAGATATATTTTTGATAGATCGATGACATGGAGGAGTACCTTGAATATGATTGCATTGATTACCCATAATTCATCAAGTTGGCATAGACAAATTTAAAGGGTAATGTTACTCTATGGTGGAAATAAGTTTAGAACAAGTGATTCAACAAAAAGAAGGATATGAAACTAATATGGGATTGGATAGTTAAAAAACTAAAATGGAAGTTATTTACTAGATATTATCAGATGGAGATATTATAAAGGTTTCAAAATCATAGGCATAATGAGTTATCTAATAAATAATACACCAAATAATTATATAATATCACTATCAAATTTAGTCATAGAAAATTATATAAGGAAAAATGAATGTGATACCTAAATGTATTTTTCTTATAAATCAAATAAAAATGAGTATGACATGGATCCAAACTATGAATTAAGCCTATCAATTTTTTATAAAGCTAGGGGACAAGTTATCATATAAAAAACTATGCAACAAGTGAGTCAAAGGAATATCTACAAAGAGAAAGTAGATGTAGAAAGGAACCTACATAGACAAGGACAAATAAATTAAGTATGAGTTAGTGAGTGAGTGCATGAGAAAAATATAACACATTATTTGATCAAGAGAGCATGAGGGGAGGATATTACTTAGATCAAGGGTGGAAATTATTTTTTCAATGAAGGGCAAGAGGATTCCTAGGTACATGTTTCAAATTTCTATGAATTTGGCCAAGAATTGAGTGATTAAATCTGAGAAATAGTTATGCACGTTGTGCATGAATATGAGGAGTTGGTATCATTGGTAGAACAATTGGTATAACTAATCATAGTAAAGTTTAAATATTTAAAAGAGTTTCTTTGAAACCACTATAAGAAGATAAGGAACCAACACAAATGAAATATATTTTCTAGAATGTAATTAAGTTTTGAGTTATATTTTATATAGTGATAATGGATAGAAGTAACAAATAAAACTTGGTCTCATGTGAAATGTTAGAAGAAATTTGTTTGAAAAAGGTGACACACCCAAAATATTATAGGATTCCATGGTTGTAAATTATTCAATATGTGTTAGTCAATAAATGGTATCTCATAAAATTATCAATAATCATGTAACAAGATGACTATGTGATGCAATATGATGCCGGTGGACATATGCCATATACTCTTGTGAAAGCCTTGTAAATTTGAATAAAAGATAGTACATGGTGGTAATGTAATCACTTATCACTTGGAAATATATGGCATAAAATTTACCCTAATACATTTAAATAATGAAGAATAATAAGTCAAAACATTGTTTATAAAAGAGTATGACATTGAAAATAAAAAAAATCCTAGGATAATTATGTAAAGAAGAGGCAATTTTTATGTTCATCCTAAAATTGGCACAATATAATGGTGTAGATGCCAACATGGGAAAATAAGGGGAAATCCCCTATGAAGTGATAAAATAGATTAATTTTCCAAAATTGTATTCAGTGATTTTATATAAATATTACCACCAATAAGGAACATTAATCATCATATGAATCTGATCCTAGGTGTGAGTTTTCCAAATAATGTTGCATATAGGATGACAACAAATGAGAATGAGGAAGTGCTGAGATAAGTGCATAAGGTTATATAGAATTGATTGATAAGGGAAAGTTTGAGTCCAATCTTGATACTCATAATAATAACACCTAATATGGGAGTAAAATGGTCCATGTTCATAGATTCATGATCCATTACAAGATCATGATCAAGTATATTTTCTCATTACAACACATGGATGACCTATGGATTTTATAAGTGGTGCAAGGTCGATCTAAGGAGTGGATATCACTAGATTAATATCCATTAAGGAGTTGAACATAAGACACCATTTAAGATAAATGATGGGTTTTATGTTCTATTAACAAATACACCAAATATGTTCATGAGGCTAATGAATGAAGTGCTGAATCCATTCATAGGAAAGTATGTCATTGGGTATCTAGATAAAAAAAATTATATTTAGTAGGACAAGAGAAGAGCATGTGGAACATTTATGGAATGTGTTGGAGAAATTATGCCAAGATAAGTTTTTGAATATTGCAAATATATGTAGTTTAATTAAGGAATATTTAGTGTATTTAGGTTTTTAAATATCCTAATAAGGGCTAACAAGGAATTTGAGAAAGTGCATGTGATATTGGAGTGGCCATCACCAAAAAAGTATATTTTAAGCACAAAATTTTCTTGTTATCATGAGCTTGTATGGGAAGTTCATTAGTAAATTTATTTGGACATACGTAAAAATGATATAAACAATACAATGATATCACAAGGCATTTATATGGATGATGGAAGTTGAGTACAATTTTTAAGTATTAAAGAGGAAGGTGACTAAGTAGTTAGTGTTGGCACTGCTAAATTTCAAACATGTATTCCAAGTGGAACTAGAATGTGAATGGTATAGTGATTAGGATAATATTGAGCCAATAAGGAATACATATAATCTAATTTAGTGAGAATATAAATGATGTGAAGCTAAAATATTTAGTCTATGACCAAAAATTCTATGTAGTTGAGAAAGCATTGAACAAGTCGAGGAATTATCTATTACCAAATAATTTTGTGTATTATAATACCATTAAACACTATAATTTATAAACATCTATGAAAAAATGAACTAGAGACACATGAAGCAAGTAGAGTATCTACAAAGTTATATATTTATGCTTAAGTATAGGAACAAATAATTAAACAAGATCACAAACACACTAAGTAAGAGATTTATATTGAAGAATGAGATGAGAGTTGAGGTGTTTGGATTTAAATAAATTAAGGAGATATGATTAGATGAAGAATATTTTCATAATGCAAATATATCATGTAGGAAACAAATAAGCATGAATTGAACACTATGGCTAGACTTTTTGGTCTAAGAAAGGATATTTTTTAGAGTAGCACAATTGTTCATACCCAAGTGGTTAATGCATGAAAATCCAATATAGGATTAACATAATGAAGGATTCCTATGACATTTTAAAAACAACAAAACATTTTCAATATTCTATGAGAGTTATTATTGGCCAAAGATGGCTACATATATGCATAAATATGTGTAATATTGTCAAATTTTCTAATTGGAAAAAGGGATAAGCTAGAATACAAGGTTATACCATCCATTAAGTATTATAGATATACCATGGGAGGACATCAACATGGATTATGTGCTTAGAAAAATGAGAACACAAAGAACTAATGATTACATTTTTGTTATGATATGTCAAATCTCAAAGATATCAAACAATTAATTTTAAGAAGACCAATGATGTGACAAACATTGTCAATTTATTCTTTATATAGGTAGTGAGACTACATGGATTGTTATGAAATATCATGTTAGACATAGATGCCAAGTTTATTGGCTATTTTTGGTGAAAATTGTGGAAGAATATATGAATAAAATTAAACTTTAGTTCCACATACCGATTGTAAAACCAAGGTTTTTAATCATAACCTTGTAAAATTTGTATTATGTGTAATGGGGATAAACTAGTGTAATGGGGTGTGATATTGTTGCAAGGTTATTTTGCTTACAAAAATTATATAAATAGGATCACGATAAAAACACCCTTTTAAATCATTTGTGGGAGTAGTCCCAAAAGAGTTATGGAACTAAGAAAGTAAGGCAAGGTGCATATAAGGAGCACTGAAGCATAAGATTATTCATAGTACATGTGTATATTTCATAAATATGTGAAACAAAATCTCAAAAAATATCCTATGTTACAAACAATACATGAATGAGAGGTGTAAAATGAAAGAGTTTAAGGTAGGAGACCTAGTATTGAATCATTTTTACAAAAAGAGACTTACTCATGGTGCCTATAACAAGCTAAATATAAATTAAATAGTACCATTTAGAGTGTTGTTTAATTTTTAATAAAATTTAAGTGAGATAAATTTTATAGAAGGAATGGACATATCACCCATCCACAATGTGGTAGACCTATAGATTATCATGGGCCACAAGTAGAAGGTGAGATAGAGGAAGAGATAAAAACACATGTCCTTAATTGGAAGGCATAATTACATAAGAATTAAATATAAGAGATATAGGCTATTCTATACTCTATGGTGGTAAAAAATATTTATGAGAAGGAACACAAGTAATGCTTAGTAAAGTGGAAAAATCACGTTGTAGAATATTACATCACAGTTTGATATCATGGATATTGGTCATTATGTAAATGATCTCAAAATGTTAAAATTATGTTCTAGATTTCATATTTTAGTTATCCAAAGTTTCTAATGCAAGATAATCATATTAATATAACCATATTTCACCACCATGAATGGATAAGTCTAGTTTTAATCAGGATCATAGTGTGCAAGGTAGAAAGTGATCCTCTAGATGTAAGTAATAGACACATTACTTGTGTATGTAACTTAGAGTGGTACACATCACATTAGTGTGAATATTCCCATAAAATACCATGTCTCAAGTAAAATTCAAAAAAGGTCACATGAACTAGTGTGCAAGACCTAAAAAGGCACACTTGACATAGAAATCAACTAGTTGACTAGGTGCCATGTGGAATTTTGATAGGGATGCATAACTATCTGATCAGATACATATGGAACATATTAGCACAATGGATGATATTTCATACATAAATACATGCATATATATTAATATTAGTTATCTAGGATTTAGTTAGTGTGATTACATGGAAATTCATACTTATCAACTAGATCAACATACCTATCAAATCTGGATCAAATTATATAGACAACACATTAAAATTTAGTTATTATTAATTACATGATTATAAGGGAATAATCCCACCCAAATAATTTGAATTATTATAAATTAAGGTTTCAAGGTTAACTTTCTTAAAGGGGGATGATACCTAAGAGAAAATATTACAAAATTTTGTAGACTAAGGGAACTAAAGAGGAGGATCAAGATGTAGTATGGAAAACCTTGTATCTAAGTTTGAGGATTCCATCACTATAATATTGAAGCTAGCCTATAATATATTGATCATGTATTAATCTATATATAGTTTTAAAGACACATATGTAAACCTATTCTAGACAATAATATTTTCTTTAAGTTTTATGTTTCATTGTCTGAGTGTGTATTCTATGAGATACATTGGGTGAAAGTATCACTCAGCTATGTGGTCAAGATTACCCTCATTGGGAACCTTGACCATTACTACACCACTTTATTTTTATTATAATTTGTAACTTAATTTACCATTTTTAAGTTGGGATGCCATTATTTTCATTATATAGGCTTGATATGTTGCTTAATAGATGGTTTATTATAGTTTATAAACATGGTATATTGGCATTATTGTACTATATTTTTCTAATAGAGACATGTAAAAAAGTAGGGTATATTCAAGATAAACATACCTATAATTAGTCTAATTTCATAAAAAAATAATAAGTATAAAAATGGTTCAAACATTTTATCTATGTTATGTGTTGTAAATATTGTCATTAATGTCAAAGGTCTAACATTATTGGTGATAAAGGCCCCATAACATTTAATGTCTAAAGGTGTTTTGAATGTTAATATTTTGTCTAAAGTATGTTTATATTAAGTAAATATTAAAAATATATTTTCGGTTTTATAAAGTCAAAAGAGGGCCTATGAAGAATTCAAAGAGTCACAAGATAAAGACAAAAGAGGGAAAGGATACATTTTTCCATGAAGGGTCACCTTGAGGAATTCAAAAAGTCACCAAGTAAAGACAAAATAAGGAAGGACACATTTTTACATGAAGAGTTACTTTGAAGAATTCTAAGAGTCACAAAATAAAGACAAAAGGGGAAAGGACACAATTACACATGAAGGGTCACCATGTGACTTTTCAAATGAAAGGATTTGAAGGGTCATGAAAGTTTGGCACCATTTTCCATGTGGATTGAAGGGTCACAAAGGGTGAATTCCAAAGCTCTTTTGGTAAGCTATAAAAGGAGTCTTAGAAAGCCATTTGAATATGCAAGAGTGTGCATAATTTTTAATTATTTTATATAAGAAAAGAAGAGAGAATAGAAAGAAATATAGTAGAGTTCTATCATTTGTTGAGAAACCAACATTGAGAGATAGTTGTGTTTTACATAAGAGGGGTTGGTGCTCCTAAAAGTTGGTAGTTGTGAAATTTTTAATTTGATTTTATGCTCATTCATTAACTTGAGATTGTTCTCCATGGGGTTTTTCCACATTGGGTTTCCATGTAAAAAAATGGTCTCTCTCTCTCTCTCTCTCTCTCTTTCTCTCTCTCTCTCTCTCTCTCTCTCTCTCTCTCTCTCTCTCTCTCTCTCGTGTGGTGCATGTTATTATTTCAATTTTATTGCATATCTTGAATATATGATTAAATGGTTAAATAAAATAAATCATATTAAGTAAAATATTTAAAACATATATGATATACTGATTCACCCCATCAATATATCCCATGCTTAACATTTTGTATCAGAGCTAATTCTTTTGGAAAGAGTTTAACAGGTTAAAGGTAGATTGAGGAAAGCACGATGGTTGGATAACATGAAGGTTTTTATATAAATAAGGCACCTTTGTCTAATGGGAAAAAATATGCCTTTTAGAGCATAAAGATGAGTACTTACTTGAAGGACCTTGGATTTGACATTTGGCAAGCATTGATAGAGGAATACGAAGAGCCACAGACACTTGTAACTACTCCTATAGAAAAGAAGGCAAGTGAAAATAATGCTAAATCTTTAAATGTTGTTTTATGTGGTTTATGTGAATCAGAATTTGTTAAATTTATGTAATGAAAATCTAATCATGAGACTTGCGTAAATCTTGAGAATATTTACAAAGGTGATGGAAACATTTATCAATCTAAGCTCTAGACTTATACAAGATAATTTAAAAGTTTGAAGATGTAAGAGGAAGAAAATATATGAAGTTATCTTTTGTGGGTTGATCAAATAATTAATAAAATTTAAGGTCTTAGAGAAAATTTAAAAGAGTCGGTGGTAGTAAAAAATGTGTTGAGATATCTACCATTGACATATGATGCAAAGGCTTCTAAAATTGAGGAGATGAAGGATATATCCAGGCTAAAGATGGATGAACTACATGGTATCTTTATGGCATATGAGATGTGAACTGAATAATAAAAACCGTCAAAGAGGGAAGATGCTTTCAAGGCATCGAAGAAAGATAAGGCTAAGATTCAAGAATCAAGTGATAACTCTAGCGATGAGGAAGATGAAAATGGAGATATATTCAACTGCAAGCCTAAAAAGGGTACAGGTAAATATCAAGGAAAGTTACGATTTAAATGTTTTAAATGTGGTAAGATTGGGCATTTTGAATCTAATTGCCTAGATAAGAATAATGGTGACAAAGAAGAATGAAAGCCTATATACAAGAAGAAATTCAAAGTCAAATTCAAGAAGGGATTTGAGAAGAAGAGTTTATATTCTAAAGATCCTAGCTCTATCAAAGATAATGGATTTAGTGACTCGGATGAAGAAGAGATTATACTCATGACCATAAATGAAGATGCCTCTACAATAAAAATTATAGATGATCAAGAAGAAGAACGTGATGAAGGTAAGGTAAATATATAAGGATAACACATTTGTTCCTTAGAATAATTAAAATATTTTGAGAAGAAGAATTGAACATTGAAGCTCTAGATCAAGAAAAATGAAAAGGAGTTAAAGAAAATAATTGAAAATCTACAAGCACACATTGAATAAGCCAAAAATATTGAAGAATATCTAACATCTCAATTAGAAAAAGTAAGTGAAGAATGTTAAAAGTATGCTGTTAAAATTTCTTCTTTAAAAGAAGACATTGAGAAAATAAATAAACAGTCAATGATAAAGCTTTCAATGATTCAAAATTTTAGAATAGAACTAACATGTTAAATAAGATATTATAAATTCAAAAATCAATATTAGATAAGATAGGTATAGGATTTGAAAATAAAAAGAGTTATGTTGAAGCCCTTACAAAAAAGGAAATAAAAATGGAAGAAGTTAAGAATGTAGATAATAACCCAAGCAAAGAAAGCTAAAAGGAACAAAGCTAAAAAAGACAACCAAGTTAAATATTAAAAAAATAAAAATAGGTTATATTTTCATGGTTATTATTTTTATTGTAATGGTTATGGTCATGAAAACTAGACTGTGGGAAAAGATCTAATAATTTCAAAAACAAGGAGAAGAAAAGTCATGCAGAGTCAAATAGAAGCCATAAATCTTTTGCTCCTCTATCGATATTTGATGAAGAGGCCATAGTATGTTACAAGTGCAATAATTTTTTACACATATATCAACATTTCAAAAGCATGTTCGAGTCAGTCAATAAGGACCAAAGTTTCAAGGCTCCATTCATCAAGAATAAAGTTTAGATAGGTTCATGCAAAAGAAATAAGTTGAAAAGTCTATGTTAGTCTAGATAGCCTTGCAAGCAAGAAATGAAGAAAATCCATGGTTTATTGATAGAGAATGTTTGATGCACATGATAGGAGAAAAGAGCAAGTTCATAAGTCTAAATAAGATAAGTGGTGGCATACTGAAATTTAGATACAATACCATTGCTAGAGTAGCCAAAAAGGTACATTAAGTCTGGATAATGATAGAACTAAGACTAAAAATGTTATGTATATAGAAGGTCTTAAGCATAATTTGTTAAGTGTGATTCAAATGTATGACTAGGGACACACATTAAAGTTTTATGTAGAGGGTTATGAAATTAGGAGAAAATATTCAAATGTGTTGATTGCAAATACTCAAAGGAGAGGCAACAATTTATATATGTTATCAAATATCAAAGGTTAAATATGTTGTTTGAGTCAGCTTGAGGAAATTTCGCTATGGAAAAGGAGAATGGGACACATAAATTTTGACAATATTGTCAACATCTTCAAGAAACAAGTAGTTAGAGATCTTCCAAAGATTAAAAATCCCTCCAACATGCTTTGTGAACCATGTCATCATGGGAAATAGGTTAGAAGATGGTTCAAGACAAAAGAATATTTGACCACTTAGATATTCGAGCTTGTTCATACTAATCTATGTGGACCTACCAGAACTCAAAGTATTAAAGGTGTGAAATACTTTATATTGCTTATTGATGATTTTACGCATATGACTTGGGTGATGTATTTGAAGAAAAAATTAGAAGATTTCGGCCACTTAAAAGCATTCAAGGCTTTAGTTGAGAATGAAACCAGTTTGAAGATTAAGTCCCTAAGATCAAATCAAGGAGGATAATTCATGTCATACAAGTTTATTGAGTATTGTGAAGACCATGGGATTAAGAGACATTATTTAGTAGCTATAACTCCACAAGAAAATGGAGTAATTGAATGAAAAAGAATAGTTTAAGAGATGGCAAGGACAATGCTAAATGAATCCAAGATACCAGATAAATATTGGAGAGAGGTATTAGGCACAATAATGCATATCCATAAATGAGCATTGTTGAGAGTCAACAGTGACAAGACTCCCTATGAGCTATGGAAAGACAAATTAACTACTTTTGATTAATTTAGAGTTTTTAATAGTAAATAATTCATACAGAGAGCTGATGAAAAATTGGGTAAGTTTTAATCTAAAATCAATGAAGGTATATTTCTTGGATATTCTTATAAAATTAAATCTTATAAATGTTATAAAAAAAGAACCAAGAAGATAGTTGAAAGTGCAAGTGTCAAGATAGATGAAGATGTAGCAAAAAGAGTCAGTAATCTAATAGACACTCTTGAAATCATTAAAGAAGAAGATTTTGAAGAATCAGACAAAGATTACAAGGATAAAAAGGACACCAAGACCCCATCCAAATATGTCCATAGAAATCATAATGAGAGTGACATCATCAATAACATAAATGAAGGAGTTCACACTAGAAGGATGATGGTAAATGAATATGAGCAACTTAATTTTATTTATTATCCAATATTTAGCCTAGAAATTTTTAAAAATCTAGACATGATGATCATTGGGTTAAAGAAATGGATGAAGAATTAAATTAGATAGAAAAAAATGAATCTTTGGAATTAGTGCCTAGACTAAAAGATCAAAATGTGATAGGAACAAAATGGGTATATAAAAATAAGTTGAATGAAGATGGTGAAGTTACCAGGAATAAAGAAAGGTTAGTATGTAAAGGGTATGATTAGATTGAGGGTATAGATATTGAATAAACCTTTTCACCAATGACAAGGCTAGAAGCTATTAGAATGTTTCTTGAATATGTAGTGTTTAAAAAATTCAAAGTGTTTCAGATGGATGTCAAGTCTACTTTTCTAAATGGGAATCTAGAAGAGAAGGTCTACATTGAGAAACATAATGGATTTATTCTCTCAAATGATAGTAACTATATATGTAGATTGAATAAAGAACTATAGGGATTGAAATAAGCTCATAAATATTGGTATATAAGACTTGATAAATACCTACAGGATCAAGGTTTCAAGAGAGGCTTTGTTGACATTTATCTCTACATCAAAATAGAAGGTGAGCATTAGTTGATTATTGTGGTATATGTTGACGACATAATATTTAGAGGAAACATTGAAAAGATGATAAAAGAAATTTTATATAATATGAAAAAAGAATTTGAGATGTCTATGCTTGGAGAATTGTCATTTTTCCTAGGGTTATAAATATTTTAGTGAGATAAAGGAATTTTTATATCTCAAAATAAATATGTAAAAAAAATGTTAAGAAAATTCAGTTTTGAAGATTGTGCACCAGTTAGCACACCAATGGGTATGGGGAATAAGGTAAGGATGAAGATTCACCTATTGCAGATCAATCTTTGTATTGACAGCATCAAGGCCAGACATCATGTATGTAGTAGGCATGGTTATGAGATATTAGGCAACCTTGAAGGAGAGTCATGTTTAGTTAGTCAAGACAATATTTAGATACGTCAAGGGGACATTGAATTATGGATTGTGGTATCGCATAGGTAGAGATTTCACTTTAGTTACTTATATACATTAAGATTGGGTAGGTTGTTTATATGACCAAAATATTACAAGTGAATGAGATTTATACCTTAGTGATAGCTTAGTATCATGGCTAAGCAAGAACCAAAATTTAATATCAGTTTATATAGCTGAGGTAGAATATATTATAGTAGTGTTGTGTTGTACTCAAGTGCTTTGGATGAAGCAAACTTTAGAAGACATCAAGGTAAAATATGATGAACCTATCTATATTTTTTGTGATAACACAAGTGCTATTAATATTTCTAATAATCTAGTGATGCATTCAAGAATAAAAATTATTCTTATTACATATCACTTCTTGACAAAGTAGATTGTAGATCAGTAGGTTAAGTTGGAATATATCAATACTATTGAATAGATTATAGATATTTTCACAAAGGCAAAACCAAAGGACACATTCAAGTATCTATGAGAGAATTTGGGAGTAATTTCTTTTACTTCCTAATATTAAGGATTAGCATCAGTTGAGGGGGAGCTAAGTGTTAGCTCCAAGATAGACCCTTTACTAATGATGTTAGAAGGGGAAGAAGTATAAGAATAGGTACATGATGCTATAGTAAGGGGGAGTTACTATATGCTTTTCAATTGGTAGTATGTTTAAGTTGGCATGTGTAGTACAAGTTTTAGGATGTGGTAGTTTCAATTTGAGGTTGCAATAAATGACAAAGGTAGAGATTGTTGAAAATATTGACATTGATGTGAAAGGTCTAAAATTATTGGTGAGAAAGGCCCCATAAGATTTAATGTCTAAAGGTTTTTTTAATGTTCATATTTTGGCTAAACTATGTTGATATCAATTAAATATTAATGAATATATTTTTGGTTGCATAACATCAAAAGATTTCCCATGAAGAAATCAAAGAGTCATGAGATAAAGACAAAAGAGGAAAAGGATGCATTTTCCAATGAAGGTTCACCTTGAGGAATTCAAAGAGTCACCAAGTGAAGATAAAAGAGGTAAGTGTACATTTTTCTATGAAGAGTAAACTTGAGGAATTTGAAGAGTCACCAAATAAAGACAATAGGGAAAAGGATGAATTTACCCATGAAGGGTCACCATGTGACTTTTCAAATGAAATGATTTGAAGGTTCATGAAAGTTTGGTGCCATTTTACATGTGTATTAAAAGGTCACAAAGGGTTAATTCCAAAGGTCATTTGAAAGCTATAAAAAGAAGCTTCGGAAGCCATTTGAATATGTAAGAGTGTACATGGTTTGTAATTATTTTATATAAGAAAAGATGATAGAATATAAAGAGATATAGTAGTATTTGATCATGTGTTAAGAAAGCAACATTGAGAGATAGTTATATTTTACATAAGAGTTTTTTGTTCTCTTGTGGGTTGGTGCTCAAAAATAGTTATTGTGTTGGTACTCAAAAATAGTTATTGTGTTGGTGATCGACAAAGGGGTTGGTGCTCTTGCAAGTTGGTGCTCATTTATATACTTTAGAGTATTCTCCATGGGTTTTTTCCCACATTGGGTTTCCATGTAAAAATCTAGTGTCTCTCTCTTGTGTGGTGCATGTTATTATTTTAGTTTTATTGCATATCTTGAACGTATAATTAAGTGGTTAAAGGAAAGAAATCAAATTATGTAAAATATTTCAAATATATATTGATTCACCCCATCTAAGTATATCCCATGCTTAACATTATGTTATATATTTAGAATTTATTGAAGGTTTTAATATTTTTGGAAGTATGATCAATTATATGCATTTGTTAAAACATTTGATATGAATTTTGGGGTGGTAAGATCAAAGTGTGTTGTGGTTGTAATAATATATATTGATTATGTCATTTATAATGCATTTTTAGTTTGTTTAAATTTAAAATTAATGCTTTTTATTCTTATCTATACCCTATTGAAAATTTAGCATTGTTGGGAATTGACCCCATTATGAAATAAGTATTTATATACATAATTTTACACCTCAAATATAAATTTTATATATGTTGTAACTTGTTTAGTATAAGTTTACTATCTATTTTTTAACTTATCTATATTGGACGGTACCATGTCAAACTTGAAGGCATGGATGAATCGACTTGAATAATTCCTTAAGTAGTATAGTATGAATTAATGTTGGTTAGTTGTAAGTATATCTTTGAGAAAAATGGAGTAACTTAAAATTTCATGGTTCATTGAGTTAATATATGGTAATAATTATGAAACTATGTGTGCCTTATATGTGATTATATAAAATAATTAATCTTGTGCAATCCATTACAAGGGTTATAAGTTAATATGTCTTTAAGAATTGTAGACTACTCTTGAAAAATAATGACTCGAATAAATTATGATTAATGTTATGGGATACACTAAATAATACTTTTGTGCAACTAAATTTATAAGATAATAATAAAAATTATAGTGCCATTAATATTAGTAAATCTAATACACTATGGAATTATGAATTCAAGTGTCAATTGTTGATATTAATTTATAATAAGCCTTTAATTATATTGAAGAATTCATATGGGATATAACCCTTGTAACTTAATAATATATAATCTTTAACCAACACTTGAATGTGTAATCCTCACCAACAAGGTCATTGTAATTAAACCTTGAGGCATAGATTTAATCTCTTTTACCTAACAAGTTCCTAAAATTCCCATACCCTAATTTTATGGTAGTATATTAAAGGCACAAATATGTAATATGAAAATTTTTAATTATTTTAATAAACTATGTTGAATTATATTGAAAAATTTAATAAAATTTTAAGATGATTTTGAGGTACTTGTTTTAATAAATTCCTAGTTTCTTGTTTGTGTGCTTTGAAATGCAACAAGGAATGCAAGACTTAATGTGATAGTCCATGTCTATGAATATGTGTGACAAATATAATTATGGTTTTAATATGGTAAGAGTATTTTTAATTCTAAAGTCAAGTAATGTCTTGTCATAGTGTGACTCCTAAGTTTTTATTTATAAAGATGTGTCATTAGGAATTCAAAGATGGCAAAGCTTGACAAGAAGCTTGTCATACAAGTAGAACTCCTAGAGTTGTCACTAAATTTAAGGGTGTGTATACATGTTCAAATCCATTTTTATATTAGGATATGGATATATAATCTATAAATTTATGGTCATGCATGTCCAAAATTATGATGAGTGTATGAAGTGGTGGTTAGCTAACTTAATCTATTGTATTGTTATCATCTCACTGATTTTACTTTATCACATGATGAAATTGTTATGGTTGACTAATATAGTTCATGTGGTAGGTATTTTACAACTTGATTTTCATTTTTAATAAGTGAAGTGGATTATGCTTAAAATGAATTGCCATATCCTTACCAACTTGTGTTGGATCCCAAAATGTTTTGTGACATTTCAGGATCCTTGAGTAAAAATATGTAGTAAATATAAAGATTCTCTTAGGTGATACTAAGTAATTTTGAAAATTTTACAAGGTTACTTGTGGTTTTCGTAGAGTATTTTTCATCTCCCAAATAGATTTTATGGTGCCTCTGCTTCAAGGTTCATCTTATCTCTTAACCAAAATTCCATTACTAGTTTAATATTTGGTCATATAATATTATTCCAAGGCCCAATGTGATTCACCTATGTTTAGAATTAGTTTAATGTAATAAATAATAATCCCAAATCCTAAAATATAAATTTGTGTTATTTTAAAATAATTTAATTAATGTGTCCACTTTATCTCTAAGGTCTAGGTTTACTTTTTTATAATTCTTGAGACATAAATTATTTATGGAAACTTTAATACATCCTAATTATAGGGTCACACTTTTATCATTTCATCACTTAGAGCCTTTCTGACCCATAGAACTAACCACTATCTCAATCCAATTTTCTAAGCTAACAAGTCCATGAGATCCCTTTCAGTTTTTTGTTTATAAACTATTAGTCTATGATCCCAATGGTCTTTTCACATGCAAAATGTTGCATTTTTTACTCCTCCATCTTTTGAGTCTATGGATTTGGTTTCTTGTTTTATATCTATTCTTTTGAATGTGGTTTTGGAATTTTTTTTACTTGTATAGGGTGAATAGATATCATTTTTATCAATTTGATTATTCAATAATGAATCTAGAAGAGATTAAATGTATTGAAATAAAGACATTCATAGGTCCATGTGGGGAATTATCTAAGGCATTTTGACAAGTGTCCATTCTATGAAATCCATGGACTATTTCTAGCAATATATTTTGATGTGTATTATTTCCAATAGTGGTTCACTAAGGCATGAAAATATATTCTGAGTCTTAAATATATAATAAGTTTCATTCATTAGGTTTAATGAGTGGTCACAACATAATTAGTCATTTGGATGGTCTTATACTTAGGAGGCTATCGATTTGAGCATGGGTATAAATAGGGTGGGAGACTTGGATAATTTATCATGGATCCAAAGTAAAATTAAATTTAAATGAAGAAGAGAATGGGTTTACATAGTCTGAGTGAGGTCCATGATGCCATGTCATGTGACACATGAACAAATGTCATGTGTCATATCTTAAATGTTTTAATCCCATAGACTCTATAAAAATAAACCACATATGCTCATAGACTCCACTAAGTTTTTGGTTAGTAAAAAATAAATAGATGCCATGTATCCCAAAATAGACCATTCACAAGATGCTACTTGGACAAATTAGTATTTTCCATGTGTCTTATTACCATTAGCCAAAAATGATTAGTTTAAATATAAAGGTAAGAGACATTTGTGTATTTCATGTTTCATAACAAAATGAGAAATTACCTTGTGTTATATAGAAAAATATTTCATGTGTCTCACTTCATGAAAATTAATATTTAGCCAAATTTTCACTCTTAATATTTTGATTTTTATTAAGCATGGTGATTACATTATTTATAATGTAATGAGTTTATTTACTCAGTGTGTTGAGGAAAACATATACATCTATGACCATTAACATGGATTTTATTATTACATGGGTCTATACACTATGAAAAAATAAATAAGATGCCCATGACCTCTATGTAGTCCATGATATGTGGCTAATGAAAAAAGGTCATCTATTTCATTTTAATTGGATTAATAGAGGCAAGTGAGTAAAGATGTGAAAAAAGAACTCCATGGACCATATACCCCATGAAAAATTAGAGGAATAAACATGTCACAAATTGATTGGATAAATTAAAATAAAAGGTAAATATAGACTATAGACTTTATGATGATGATTCCATGGTATTTTTCCATGTGGAGAATGGAGATCCTTAGATCAAAGGTGCCTAAATTTGATGGACATTTTTGCATCATTATATCATAGTGAACATTGCAAAGCCAAAGTTTTATGGGAATGGATTTTCAATCATAACTCAAGATATAAATTTCATTTTTTAGCATTTTTAGTATCATTAAAGAGGTATTGATGATAGATATAAGGGATATCAATTTCATAATTAATGAAATTCTTGAGACTTGTTCACACTAGAAGTTATCATCCTTTTTGCTTCCAATGGTGAAATAACACTATACTATAGACACAAATCTATTCATAGGTACTTTACAATGCTAATCCTTGACACATTAATGATAAAATACATGAATCTCATTCTCCATTCCTCTAAGCAAATTATCTATATGAATGTGTGAACCTTTTTTGTCATTATTATTAAACAAAAATTTAAAATGTTCAATCTATATAAAATTGCCATTAGATTATCTATAGCTTTGAAATTATGTCCCTAACCTTTTTGTACAAATTTTACCTTTGTAGACAATGACACACTATGTATTTATCCACTTGTATTGGTCACATCTTGTGCCAACTAACAACTAGCTTCCAAATTTTAAATTATCATTTTTATTCCTCCTATAAGTTTCATACAGTCAGCTAAAGGAAATTATAACAATATTCACTTATAAATAAGTGTTAAGTGTATTTAAGTAAGACACTTTAAATTCACTTAGTATAAGAATTTAAACTTCTATATATTGATAAAATATTCCATATTCTTCTCAAATTCTATAATATTCATAAGGAGCAGTTATAAGCCAATTCAAGATCCCTCAAAATCAATTCAAGGCTTATCATTTTCAACTATACAATCCATCATATAACTGTATACATATAGTAAAAATATCACAATTTCACATTCATTCTAGGTGGGAAAATTATTTGGGCTTCATTTACCTCCTTAGAGGATTGGATATATAGGCATAAATTAGTCATCAAGGGGTGATTGATGTAAGTTTAACCCATTACACTCCCTTATTTTACTATAGGTTTTCAATATATCAAGTTACCCTAAGGGTTTTAAAGGAAATAAAATACAAATAACAATTTTTGTGTGACTAAACCCTAAATTTGATATCTCAAATTTTAATATCATTTATAAACACAACTAGTGAATAATTAGTTTAGATGTATAAGAAACCTAGAAAAGTATACAATCAATGTGTTAGACACACTATGAAATTGTCTAGAGACATATTATACTTATAATTATGTTTTATCATTTATATATTCTTGTTTTATATATATTTTCCTATCTATTATTTGTCAAAGTCAATTGAGATAGTTTCATGGTCAATAGATTGGAGCACACTACATCTCTATCCACTTATAATGGACCTATCTTGATTTGTTTCTATTTTTAATATTTATACTTAGTCTACAAAGTCAGTTCCTTCTATAATTTACACATTCAAATAGTCATAATAGTTAACAAAAATCATTATGTAGGATATGTATATTTATTCTTAGTGATTTCCCAAAATAATAATTTTACATTTACAACACTTTTTAAAAATTATAATACATAGATATTTTATATATTTAGCATTATAATATTTATAGTTTTACATATAAATACATAATTAATAATTATAAATTAAATTAGTTTTCTATAAAACTAAGGTAAAACATATTGGTGAATCTAATCCTTTATTTTTGACCCTTTACTTTCTTATTTCATTTTTATTTGTTGCATTTCCTTAGAAATTATGTTTTGGTAGTTTTGAAAATCATAGGATGTGTCATTATTGGAAAATTAGTTAGTAGGTTTCCTTATGTCATGGTGTGATGGGTACTTCCACAATACCAATCCATTAGACAAAACTATATATGTATTTTATTTTCCACATGCCTCATAGTATATTTGAATCTCCTACGGTTTGTTTTTAATTAATATGAAACCTTTGTATGTTTTTTATTGTAGTTAATTAGTAGGTATTTACCCATGTTAATTTACTCTCAACAAACCCTATGAGATGGGATAGTCTGGCTATAAGAATGGTGGAATCTTTTGTAGTTAATCTCTTCACAGTTGTATTCATTATTTAAAATTTGGATCAATATAATTGGTAAATGATAACGTCAACACACCCTTGTCTAATTAAACCATTTTATTATTTCTTACTTGGAATGTCACCCATGAAGGTTACATATTATTTTCCTATAAGACATAATGATAGATTAAGTAAAGTTGCTATGGAGTGTTAGAGGATCTAGTATATTTAATAATACATTTTATACTATGAATGACATGCTACTAAATTAATTGTAGAACTTAAATAATGAATATATAATAAAAATATACATAATAAATATATTACCAAATATAAGATTAAAATGGGAAAACCTAAATGATGTAAAAATTTAACAAAGCATATATCCATTAATTAAGAAACAATTTACACCTAGTAATTATTTTTTCACCTTGATTCTCCTCTTTACTCCATAAAATGCTCAAATACACTTCCATTGGAATAATATATAATGCATTGATTTTAATTTATTACAAAGTTAAAGATGCCTTTATAAGAGGTGTGAACATTTGTAAGCAACCAATCCACATTTTCAACTAATCATGTTAAATAATAGTTTAAATAATATGTTTTTGATTAAGGTGGCAAACCAGGGGCTGAACCCTATACAGTCAAAAAAGACAAGAAGGCAGGCAAACAAAAGATGCCAGTAGAGAAACAATGGCACAAGTGAGAATAATAGTCAGAAAAAAAAACATAAGTAATGTAAAGACTAGAGTCAGAAAGGTCTTATCTACATAACTATTGAATTAACAAGATCATTAAGTTTCTCATTCTCTACATTGTCAGAAATCCTAGAATTACCCACCACTTCCAGTATAGACATATTTAGTAGAATTGTATTTCGAAGGCCTTTGGCAAAGACCTTCTCCAGCTTTTGAATTCAATCCTTCAACTCCCCAATTTCATTTTTCCAATCAGTCTCATTCTCCATGCCCTCACCAGCTTCCTCAATATGCATCTTCCCCTTATTGTCAGTAGTTCCCATAGTGTCAGCACCCTGCTCTTCAGTGACCTCAAAATCTTGAGAAGCCTGTTTCCCTCCAGTGTCCTCCAAAATTTCCTAGATTTCTAGCTCTTTAGACTCTTCTTTCTGGGTTGCTTCATTTGAATCACTTTCTGAATAATCAATCAGTTTGGCCTTCAGGGCTAGTTTGCTAGTGATCTGCCTTGACTTGTGCAATCCAAAAGGGAAACCTTCCTTACTAATTTTGGAAGGCTTGTGAGGTTTACCACTTTGGGCCCCCGTGGCCCTACCTAGATTCCTATGGGTCCCTTCCATAGTCTCTTCAAAATTTTCTTCTTCTCCATCAACCTTCCTCTTCTTTCCCTTTTTTCTCATAAGGGAGCTAGGGGTATTAATAGTGTTCTTAACAGTGATGGAGAAAGGGACATCATTGGTTTTGGTAGGAGTAGGGGAAACCTAAGATTCATCAATTACATTGCCAAACACTAGGTTGGAGGGAATGTTTTCACTAACACCTCTGATATTCCTATTTGGCTCAAGGGTGTGGTGAAAATTGCAGAGACAAAAAATAAGCCCCTAGTGTAGGGGAATAGGTTTTATATCTGAATTCTTGGCCATTTTAGCTCTCACCCTTAGGATAGAGTGTTACAAGGAGGAAAGTAGGTAAAAAGGACAACTGATAATAGCATTGCATCTAAAATGATTTAACAAAAGAAGGTGGTAGTTATAAAACCTAGTATAACACCCCTTGAGAGTGAAGTACTTCATGAGAATGAAGCACACTCCATCCCATGGCTCCAAAAGTTTGGCACACTCGAACCCTCCCTGATATGGGATGAGTTCTTCTCCTTCACCTAGAAATAGTTTATGGCTAGCCATATCCATGATTTTGGTTTTCCTTTAGAGCTTTATACCCTGTATGGTTATTCTCATGGCCATAGAAATCACCTTTTTAGAGATTTCAAAGCTAATACTGCCCATAGTGACCCACCTATTAAACCAAGATCTCACAAACTACTCAGACAAATTTTCATCATAACCATTCAGCCTTTCCAAATATGGGCTGATACCTCCTTCTTTACAAGAATGCTAGGCTATCAGATTGTCTTTAAATTTGTAGTAGGAGATAGGTTCAGTTCAAATACGGTCTCCCCCCATTATGTAATTATAGATCCAGCTGGTGAAATTCCTAATTTCTGCCTTTAGCTTAAAACAAGTAGCTAGCCGTTGCTTCTTTTTGTGTTGAATGTAGATGTGAAGGCTTATTTTATGAAATGCCCTACAATGGTGACGTTGTCTACTCCCATACTTGAAAATAATTTTTGCTTGGTTTTCATGATACGACCCATGTGCTTCCACCTCATGATACAAAGAATTAATAATGATAATCAAGGGAGTACTAAGGTTATCATTTTTTGAGATCCCTAATGGCCTTCTCCATGTGGACTACCTTTGAAAGCTATCCTTGTCATCAATGTGCATCATTATTGACCCATCATCTCCTTCTGAATGATCTCCCTAATGTTTAGGAGAATATGAGCACCTTGTCACCACACCCTCCATTGTAAGAATTGCTAACCAAGGTTAGTACAAGCATCAACGACCCTATTGCCTTCTCTGTAGGTATGGGAAATCTCAACTTCGGAAAATTTTTGTAAAAGAACTGGATATCAATAATGATGTCTTTTAGCTGGATTCCAATGTTAGATGCTTTATTAATGGCATCTATGACCATCTTAGAATATCCTTGAATATTCAAATTCCTTATTCCTAGGGATATAACTAACTTTAATCCCCATAGTAAAGCCATAGCTTCAACGTAGTTGTTGCTCTGGCAACCAATTCCACTAGCATAGATAGCATACATCCATCCTTTTTCATTCCTTATAGTTCCTCCTCCACTAGCTTTACCATTAAACTTGGATGCCCCATCAAAGTTGAGTTTCATCCAATTAGGTTTAGGTGGGATCCATTTAGTATGTAGTCTATGTAGAATTTTGGAATTATCATACCTAGGGATAAGGTTTAAAACCTTCCATTTAACTGCAATTTGGCTTTCAAATTGAGATAGGGGTTTCTCTGCAACACTAATATGAGTTGTTGTAACACTTTCCAAAATGGTCCTAGCAAAGGAGTTAAACACCTGAGAAGCATTTCTAGCAGTGTCCCTAAAAATTTTGTGATTGTGCTCTTTCCATAAAGTCCAACTCAAACATGGCAGAGCTTGCTTCCATAATTCCTTAATCCAAGGATGTGTGAAGGTTGAGTTCTAGCTAAGAATTACTTCTTTAAGGTTATAATTGCAAACCCATTCAATACAAAAGTTGTTAAGTATTGTGCCCCATAAATCCTGAGCAAACTCATAGTGGATTAAAAGGTGTGAAATTGATTCATCTTTTGAACCACATAGAAAACATTTGTTAACCAAAGTAAACCCTCTCTTTTGAAGGTTATCCTGAGTAAGGATTTTGTTATGGGCAGCAGCCCACCAAAACAAGTTGATCTTTGGAATAAATTTATGATTCCAAACCTTTTTCCATACCTCTTTATTCTGACCTTCAGGAGTAAGTAGACGGTAAGCAGATTTGACAGAGAATGATCCATTCTTATCTGGCCACCAGTATTATTCATCCTCCCAAGGGAAGAGAGGGATTCTAATCTCCTAAACATATTTTTGGATCTCCTAGACTCTTGGGAGAAGCTTAGGCCTATGCACACATCAATCCAAAAGGTTTTTCTAGCTCTTTATCCCATTGTTATTTTCCATATAATCACTGACCCTATCTCCAAAGAACTAGGTAGTCAAGTCAGTAATTTCTCCATAGTTTCCTTGAGAGATGAGAGCCTTGTCCTTTAACTAGGTATCCTCCTAGAATTTAATCTATCGGTCATTTCCAAGTTCCCACCTAATTCCCTATTTGACAAGGCTTCTACTTTTTAACATTTTATTCCATATCATAGATCCCTGGGGTAATCCCGCATGTTGAAGAAAGTTAGAGTCATCAATGCTATGCATGTATTTGGCATACATTATTTCACCCCACTCACTATTGTTATGGATCAGGTTCTAACTATCTTTTGAGAGAAGGGCTTTGTTCATATTCCTGATAGATCTAATATTAAGTCCACCATGAGATTTTGGAAGACACACTTTTTCCCATCTGACTAAAGACATTCTCTATTTGTCTTCCACTCCCATCCATAAAATTTTCCTTTGGATCTATTCCACTTTTTTAGCAAAATACATAGGAATTTTAAAAAGAGACATGAAGTAAGTAGGAATACCTTGCAGTGAAGCCCGAAGAAGTTGCAGCTTACCAGTAATGCTGAGTAGTTTTCCCTTCCACCCAAGAAGTTTCCTATGCATTCTTTCCACAATTCCATTCCAAAAACCTAGAGATACCTCTTTTATGGAGAGTGGGAGACCAAGGTAGGTAGTTGATAGGCTAGCTTTAACACATTTTAATATATCAATGATTATATGTCTAAGTTCATTAGGAGTGTTAAAGAAATACACATTGCTTTTTTGGAAATTTATCCTTTGTCCCGATTCTCTGGCATAATCATTTAATATATTCTTCCATATTCTAGCTTCAATCACCGATGAGATGCCAAATAAGATGGTATCATCCACAAACTACTATACAACCATAGGATGAAGGGAAGAATAGGTTTGATGCCTACTAGCTTTTTTGAGGCTATATATGCTTATATGCATCTTCCCAGTGCCTCAGCCATAATGATGAATATGTATGGGGAGAGAGGGTCTCCCTAAAGAATTCCTCTTGAGGATGAAAAAAACCCCCTAGGAACACCATTAACTAGCATTGAGAATTTAGCAGAAGAGACCACATTCCATAACAAGCAAGACATTTTAACATTAAACCCAAATTTTCTAATCACTTGGAATAGAAAAGTCCATGAGACTCTATCATAGGCTTTAGAAATATCAAGCTTGAGAGCCATCCCAAGGATTTTTATCTTATCCATGGAGTGAATAGTCTCATGTGTAGTGATCATAGCATTAAGAATCTGCCTACTCAGGATGAAACCTTTTTGAGCAGGATAAATAATTTTGTCAAGCAAGGGTTGAATCCTCATGACCAGCATTTTAGTACATATCTTATACATAGTGTTGCATAGACTAATGGTTCTAAAATCAGCAAGATGTGAAGGTTGAGATTTTTAGGACAAGTGCTATGAAGGTATTATTAACTTGTTTCAAAAGTTTTCCAAATTTGAAAAAATCATGAATGGTAGCCATGAGGTCTGCTCCTACAATCTCCCAATATTCCTGAAAGAATATAGGAGGAAAGCCATCAGGACCTGGGGCTCTAAAAGCACCCATGGAGAATAAAATAGCATGGACTTTTTCCTCAGATATAGGCTTTAACATTTCCAGATTATCTTCTTCTGTTATCAAATAGGGGATTTTATCAATGAATTGATTCATAGGTCTATCAATTCTATCATTATTGTTTTCTTCCATAAGCAGGCTTTGAAAGAAAGCCCTGGCTGTCTCCCCTATTTCATTATCCTCAATAATAATGTCACCATTATCTAGGACAAGCTTAGTTATTGAGTTGGCTTTCCTATGTTTCATAGCTGAGAGATGAAAAAGAGTAGTGTTCATATCCCCCTCTTTAAGCCACTGAACATAGGATTTTTGTTTCAGAAAACCTCTTTTCTTTCTATAAGATTATTCCATTTTGAAGAAAAGATATTATGTTCTTTTAAGGTGCCCTTAGAGTCATCCCCTTTATCTATTAGTTGATGTATAGCCTTGAGTTTTCCAACTATATTTTTCTTCTACTAGAAGAGTTGTCCAATGTTGCATCTATTCCAGCCATAAACTTCTTGTGTTAATGTGTTGGAGTTTCTTGACTATTCTAAACATGGGAGTACCTTGAATGGGAATATTCCACCATTGGGCCACAATTTTTATAAAGACTTTGTGTTTGATCCACATAGCTTCAAAATGGAATGGGGGAGGTCAGAATGTCCCTGTTCCCTCTCACTAAGGAAAATCAAGTAGTGGTCATACATCGTTCTAGGGAAAGCCTATGCCTGCATATTTTGATAATCATTCCAATTGCTTGATATCAGAAATCTATCTAATTTAACCTAAATCATTTTATCTCCTCTTCTTCTATTGGTCCAGGTAAAATTTTGGTTTTACAGCTCTATGTCCAATAATCCCCAATCATTGATGAATTTAGAAAAGTTGAACATGCTGTCTGAGTAATCAATAATTCCACCCTATTTTTTAGAAGGGTATAAAGGAGTATTGAAATCTCTGACTAGCATCCATTTAGTGTTCTGAGGATTATTCTTGAAGCTACTCAAGTCTATCCATAATTTTTGTCTCAAAGCTCTGTTATTTGGTCCATAGACATTGATCAACATCCAATTCAAGGAATTAATGAAAAAATTGATAATCAAGAAGTGCTTATTATGGGCCATAAGAGATCCTTGGATTTTTTCACTATTCCACATAGTGACAATCCCCCTAAAGTCCCTTTAGTAGGACTAATAAAAAAAGCTGCCTTAGGCCATATATAGTTACCAATTTTTGCAAAATTCTCCTCATTCATCTTGACTTCTTGGAGTAATAAAATATCTAATATCTTATCTAAAATGAAATTTTTAACCTCAAACTACTTTGAGGGACTGTTAAAGCCCCTTAGATTCTAAGATAATATTCTCATTTAGAGAGTTTGGGGGTTCGGTCTCCAGTGTTTTTTGTTTTCCACTGGCAATCTCCCTAGAAATCTCTCTTTGTCTTGTTTCTCTTAGGGTTGGCCTCCCTTGTTTGGGATCAATGCCAACATCTATAGTTTTTTTACCTTTTTGTATCTTTTTCTTTGGGGTAACCCATTCCTCCTGTTCATTACTACCACTTTGTCCTGCTACCCCTATTGCTAAGTAGTTTCCTACTTGGTCTCTGATTTCTAGAGCATGGAAAATGTTTGTATTTAATTGTGGTTCTGGTACTCCTTTAGTGTGATTTTTGGGTGTTACTTCTTCCTGTCCAACCCTTGGAACTTTTTCATCTTCATTAACTTCCTCTAGCAAAAGGATACCTCCTACCCCTTCTTTAGACATATTAGTCTATTTTTCTAAAGTGTTGACTGTGTTAAATATGGCCTTCTAACTATCATCAGATACTATATTTTCCTTTGGGACATCTTTTCCCTCACTACTAGTGATATCCTCCTTTCCCTTCTCCTCCTCTCCTTTTTCTATAGCCTTTTGACTATCATTTGATACTATATTTTCCCCATTACTCTCCATTTCTTGCTTGTTGTTTGCTTGCTCCTCCCCTTCATTCTAGGAATCATCTTTCCTCCCCCTTTGCTTTGTTGTGCATTGTGTCATTAAATGTCCCTTATTCTTACATATTTGGTAGAAATTGGTATCATTTTCATAAGTAATTGGCTGAGTCTAGGTCCCATATTTAGAGTTCAGCTCTATGGTCATAGAGAGAGTCTTATTTATTTCAACATTGAAATAAAGTCTAGCATACACACATCTGGACTTTATTCTGGTTATATGATTTGAAGTGACATATTGGCCAATAGAATTTCCAATAGCTGTGAAAATTTTTTCATCCCAAAATTCCAAAGGGAACCTTGGCAGTCTTACCCAAGCAGGAACAGTCTTATTGAGGTCTGAGTTAGGATCAAATCCTAGTTTCCATGAACATAAGGCAAGAGAATGTGGTCCATACAACCAGGGTCCTCTAGCAAGGGTAGCGATCATGTCCTCCCTATTCGTAAATCTAAAAAGGAATAGACCTCTTGCCATGGTAGTGATTAAAACACTACCTTTAAATTTCCACCTAGATAGAACCCATTTCCTAACCATTTTGATATTAGGATGGAAAGAAAAAAACTTTCCTACTAGTGTAAGGTCCATAGATGCCATGAGTTCCTTCACCAGATCATCTTGGATAATTAGTGCCGTGCCCTCTGAGATAATAGGGAGGCTCGACATGCCTTTTGAGGGACACATCTTTTCACCTGTAAGTGCCTTCTTCCATTTGTTGGATGGACTATCCACTACTAGATTCTTGGATAGATCCCCAGAGGTACTACCACCTGTAGTGACCTCCATTGGATCCGTGATCCCATTGGTCGCACTTAGGGGGCCCAATTAGGTGGGAAAAAACTAGTTTCAAATATTGTCCACATGCCCCCAGCAGCTATCAAGATTCATAATTAATTGTAAATAATATGTTATTATTATTATTTTCACAACATAATTTTTAAATATTTTGTTGTAATTATATATATATATATATATATATATATATATATATATATATATATATATAATTTATTCTTTGTACTATGGAATAATGTGGGGCACTAAATTAACCCCAAAAATATTAATGTCCCAACACTCCCCCTTAATGTTTACGGAGTATGCATGCCATATTTATATTTTTATACAAAATAAATTATAATCCATAAACCATTCATGACGATTTTAGGCTACCATGTAACACTTGAAGGATCTATACACCTTTATCATGTGAATGTCATATTTTAATACAAAAGGATTTATAATCCTTAAATCACATAGACTGATTTAGAATAGCATGGTAGTTGTATTACATCCCATATTTTATCATGGATAAGATAACAAGCATTTGGATATTTTTATAACATAACGAACTCCATTATAAAAAAATGCTTTATTATTGGGTACACCATAAACTCACATAGAGTGAAGTTTATAGAAAATAACATTGGGTGACTTTATACAATGATTCTATAATAGATAAGTATAGAGATGAAAAATAACACATGTGAATTAGGAGGTTAAATTGCCATGCACACTCCCCATCAATGCAAATAATGATAGGCTAAACATTATTCTAAACTTGTAAAGCATTACAATACATAGTAGTTTTGTGAAGATATATGCCACTTCATCATCTATATAAAAAATGTAGATCAATATAACCATTGAGTACTTTTTATTAGATAAAATGTACTTGAACTTCAATATGATTAATTATTTATTGTTGAACTAGATTTTTTCCAAAATCTATATAAATTTAACTGTCGCATATAAGATTTTTATTATGAGAGACACCCATATAGAGTTTTTATAACAATATTCATAACCACATTGCTTCATTAACATCTTCCATATCACTTTTATCCTCAAATTTTGTAGAAGATATAAAAATAGTAGGATGTTTTTTTTATTTCAAGTAATAACACCTACACCAAACTTAAACACATATCTAAAAGTAAATTTTAGATCTATAACATCACCATCATGATCAAAATCACAATAACCATATACATTAGAATTATTAATAGAATAATAATACAAACAAAAACAAATTGCTCTTTTGATATACCTAGGTATGAATTTTTCTAATTTATAGTTATCCAAACATGGATCTTACATGAATTTGGAAGAAACACCTAAAACATATGAAATATCTAGTCTAGTAATAGTTAGATAAATTAAACTTCCAACTAATTGCCTATATAAAGTAAGATTTCTTTATGACATGTCTGTTTTGGATCAATATTAATACCAAATTCAATACATGTAGATATAGGCTTAAAATCAATCATTTTAAATTTAACAAGAAGGTTATGTGCATATTGAGATTGAGATATTAAAATGGAGATTTTATCTTGAAATACAAACACGCCTAGAAAATTTTGAGGAAAACCTAGATCGTTCATATAAAATTATTGATTTAGTTTATATTTATATTTAATAATAAAACTATCTTGACTATAGGTAATGGTAAGATAATCTAAATATAACATAATTTAGATAATATAACCAATTTTAATTTTCACAAAGATATAATTATCAAAATAAAAACTAGAAAAAACTTATTCATATAAATTAACATATGATTTTAGAGTACTAAGATTTAGGATTTTATTTTAAACCATTAAAAAAAATTAAATTGCAAACATGATATTCTTTTTTAGGTTATTCAAAACCTTTAGGTTAAGTCATATAGATTTCTTCTTCTAGTACACCATTCAAGAAAGAAAATAACATCCATTCGGTGTATTTCCAAACCATTTTGAGCTACAAAAGTAATAAGTAACATAAAAATACTCATTTTTTCCACATGAGAAAAGGTTTAAACATAATCAATTGTAGGTTTTTAATGAAATCCTTAAGCAAATAGCCTAGCTTTAAATTTGTTAATTTTTCTAATTGAGTTATATTTAATTTTATAAATCCATCTAGAACCAACAATATTCCTTTTATAAGGAAGAGGGATAAGTTACATAGTATGATTTTTAATTAACTATCTATGTTTAAATTTTATATCATCCTTCCATTTATCATCTTAAATGGTTTCCTCAAAATATTAAAGTTCACATTAATAAACATTCATTAAAAAATTGTAAGCATAATTCTAGTTATTTTATTAAAATTTTAAAGATTAGAAAATAAAATTAAGTATTCATCCCATTTAGGTCTTTTGGATTGAATAAAAAATTTGATAAGACTCCCCCTTAAACTCAAAGTTAACAAAATTTTGGATCATATTCCTATAAGACATTTTTTTATTCATAAGAAGGAACATAAGTGTCTAGTTCTTTGTAAGATGAAACTTAAGAGGATTCTACATAAGGTTTGAATTTTTTGTTTTAATAATTTTAAAATTATTATTTTAAATTATTTTTCATACACCCTTAATCCTTAATTTCTTCTTTCCTAACCTACAAAAATTCAAGAGAAGGAAGTATGACCAAGTTTCTTTCCTTTGAATTTAAAAATAAAAATAAAATCAAAACTTATAAATATCCTAAGGTGAGAAATACTTGGTTTTTTTATTATAATTTTTTTATAGAGTATAATTATGAATAATTTAATTAGTAATTCTATTAATAATACTAATAATAGTGTTCATGGATTCAACCCAAAGAAACTTAGGAATAATTGTTGAATGTAACATGGTTTTATCCATTTATAAGATAGTATTTTTTTTTCATATTATCAATTTCATTTTGATTTGGAGAATCGGGAGTTATTAACTCTCTTTGAATACCACATGAAATGAAAAATTAATTAAATTATTTAGTAATGTATTCATCACCATTATTAGTTCTTGATATCTTAATTTTCAAGTTAGAATAATTTTGAACAGAAGTTTTAAATTATTTAAATTTAGATAAAACTTCATATTTATTCATAATAAAAAAATAAAAAATTAGTTTTTGTTGAAGGACTTCTATTTTTTAGCCTGTGGGACTTTGTTCTTTTACTTTGGGTCTTTTCTTGTTTTAATATTTTTATTGTTGAAGCCTTGTAAAACTAGATTTATTTTACTTGTCAAATAAAAAAATACAAATCATTATAGTGTGATCATAAATAAAATTAACAAAAAATAAAGATTCATTAATAGAAGGAACTTAAAAAGGTCCTCTTACATCATTATGAATAAGAACTAAAATATGAGAGGATTTTACATCATGATGTTTATGAAAATACTGAGTGTTATGCTTACCACATAAACAACCTTCAAAATTTTAATGATGAGGACAAATATTAGGAAGTATAATGATAATATAATGATGATAAATATCATAAATAATTTCAAAATTAACATGTCCAATCCTTTCATGCTATAATTGAAATGTATTTCTAATTTGAGAGGAAAGACAAGATGTAAAATAAAAAATAGTAAAAATATAAAGACCATTATTTTCAATACCTTCAACAATCATATAATTGGATTAATATTGAATGCACCACTTATCCTAAAAAATTTAAAAACTAAATAATCATGCATAAGCTGTGAACATGATAATAATTTTTTCTTAAGTTTAGGAACATAAAAATCATCATTTAAGAATCCATTTCCAAATTTTCCTCTAAATTGTTTAATAGCATATAAAAATTAAATATTACCTAAATATATCCTTTCATTCATATATTTAGCATCATCTCAAAAATTATACAAGCATGTCATTTCCTGAGAAGCACCACTATCTAAAATCTTTCTGTTATCATAAAAAGTAAATAAAATAGTATAAAGAGATATAATATTATAATTTTGATCCTAATTATAATTTTGATTCTAGTTTTAATTTTTATGTTTATTTTTTATTAGAAAATTTATTCCCTAGTTTATTATTAGGTTTATTGCAAATTTTTCATTTTTTTATAACAATCTTCATTTTTATGACCAAACTTATTGTCATAGCCCAAATTTTCACCCTTGGAAGATTGTTCAAGCCTTCTAAATTTTGGATAACATGGATACAATCCTAAGGTATGGGTGGCCTAATGTTAGATTGAATCTCTAGGTTATAGGGCTAACTCCCATTATTATATTACTTAGACTCATTCACTAATTTATTAATTTAAATTAAAATTGAGGGAAACCTTCTCTAATGGAGGTGATGCACCAAAAACAATTTACCACTATCAACTAGATGCAAGTGTATGTAAACCATGAGACTAACATGAAATAAACTCTACTCCTAATTTGCCTCTCTACATCAACATTTCACATGAAGGTTGTGATAGATTTTTGAGCTAGGAGGACTAGTTAAGAGGTCATAGGATGACGCTAATGAATGGACATCTCACTCAACCTTAACACTTAAATTAGACACTTCACAAGACCTAAAAAAAGCTTTCATACTAAATATAAAAGATAGAAAAAGACAACATGCTAATGAATCTAAGCTAATCAATTAACAGGATCAACTAGTCATTCACACAAATTGAAAATAGGCAAAAGAGGAGGTAAAACTAGAAGTTTCTCATTGATCATAGGTTATAAAATGGGTATATATTTTCCATACCCAAGTGGAGGATAAATACATAGCCTATCAAGGCTAAATTTATATAAAAATGAGAGAGAGAAGAGAAAAGGGCATATGAGAGAGGTTATAAGTGTCTAGAAGGATTTATAAACAAGAAATATCTTTGAAATAGTCTTAATAAATTTACAAGGATATGTGTTCTTATTTTTAATATTCTTCAACTACCAAATGGCATAGGAGTTACATTCCTTGCTTGATACCTTGTCTTCTTTTCCAAAACTACCTTTCTATTGGCTTAGAGAGTGACAAATGGTATTCATTAGTGATCAATTATTCTTGAGTTACATATTAATATACTCTTTGACAACTTGCATAAAAAATATTGTAAAACATTCTCTACTATTATCCTCAATAACTCCCCAAGATCTCATTTTTCACATTAAGTTCTCTTTAACACTCAAATCCTAATAGTCCTTAAAACTCAAAAAACTCCTTAAGTGGAAGGATGTAAAAACAATATTATAAAAAGTGAGGGTATTTTTGAGTACCCAATATCAACTTAAATATCCATAGAAAGTTTCATGACCTGAGAGCAAGTGTAAATGTACTTTTTCTAATGTTATATCTCTCCACTTAGGTCTCCATTAGCCCTCTAAGTATAAAAACTTAGAATTTGATCCAAACTTATCAAAGACATGTGAAACCACAAAAAAATTTGTTATTCACTTTCCATATACTATGACCATGATCCATGCAAATTTTTATCTTCAAAAACCATGTGTAGGTATGAGAACCATGAAATGGTCCAAGAAACTAGCCTTTTTCATAGTCTTCATTAATTAGGCCTTTAAGAGTAATTTTAGGGTGGCTTGTAGGTATTAATGGGATTGAGTAGATATAATATTCTCAATCTACCCTTCCCAATGATTTATATCTATCCATGATCTTTTATACCCTATTTTGATCTTAAACCCTCATAAAAGTACAACATTTAAAGAGTCCATACAATTATAGGTACAATAAAATGTCATGATGAGGACCTCCCTAGAGTGAATAATGATGTCCAAGAGGTTTTAGAATAATTTAAAGTAATTTTAATCACTTTAGAGACAAACCTATCTCATATAATCCCTTTTAGGGTTTTAGGAAGGTTTAAAGTGGTGTGAGTCTTAATGATTGTTCATAAACCTTGGGACTTCAAATCATGAACCAATGCCAAAACTTTCAAGTAAAAAAGTGTCCTTCACTACCCCTAAGTTCTTAAATTACCATATATATATATATATATATATATATATATATATATATATATATATATATATATATATATATATATATATATATATATATATATATATATATATATATATACATATATATACACATATATATATGTATATATATGTATGTATATATATATGTATGTATATATATATGTGTATATATATGTATATATATATATGTATATATATATGTGTGTGTATATATATATGTATATATATATGTATATATATATATGTATATATATATATATATGTATATATATATATATATATGTATATATATATATATATATATATGTATATATATATATATGTATATATATATATATAAAATTATATATAATCATAGGAAGTTGTTTTTCGAGTCTCTATTATACCATTGGAGAATGTTTTTCCATCTTAACCTTTGTTCATACATGTCATGAACCCAAACCACTAGGGTATGAAGTGTAGAGACCTATTCATAATCTTTGAGAACCATTATACTCCATTTAATAGATTAGAGTCACACTAAACAAGTTAAATTCTGGTTTAAACTACAATTTTTCACTTAGAAGAGCTCGATGAGGTCTTATAGGCCTAAATGGTTAATTTTGCCTTGATCTGCCTATGAATTTCCTTATAGGGTCTATACCATATTTTTTCATCTCCCAATACCCTTAGTTTATTTTTCCACTGATCTACCTATGCATTTTATAATAGGGTCTATACCAAATTTTTCCATCTCCCAATTCCCTTAGGTTCTCATCATACCCTCAGCAAATCAATCTTCTCATGACTATGCATACAGGGTTATGTATATGGCCTTAAGCTTACCACGCCTAAACAAGGCCTATAAATATTTCCATTTTTTTTTGATTCAAAGGATTATGTGTATTCATACTATCATAAGAGGATAATTCAAATTTTATTTTATTCTTCTCAATGACGTGTTCTTTCTCAAACCAAATAAGTACCTCTCACTCTAGGTAAGCATGCAGATGCCAATTTGACTGTGGATGTAGGGTTTAAGTGAGTATTGTTTGGTTCACTTCCTATGATAATATTTTTATAATATATTATTTCAAATGGATATTTTCACTTCTCCTTTCACTCACCTAAACTCCAATCTCATTGTGTGCATTATGTCTTCACTTCAAGTTTTTAACCAACCTAATTTACTTAGGCAAACTTGTAGGTGATGATTGGGTTTTAACTACATATTAGAGTTTATAAATATTCTACAAGTAAATTAGAAAAATAAATACTTTTTACATTATATTTATAACTTATTTAAATTCTTCTAAACCTTCTAAACTCTTTCAATACCTCATATCTCCATAATAATACCTTCTTTCTTACATCTGTTTAGACATGGATATAGGTGGTGATTAATTTGAGTCTTTTTAATTTAAAAAGTTGAACCATGGAATTATTTAACTAGATAATTTAAAATTTTATACAAATTTGAAACTCATCTAAGTATTCTTTACATTCAAACCCCCTACAAACATGTTAGCACTTTCTAACCATGCATGTTCTATCTCATGTTTTACCTATAACAAGCATTTTCAGTTTCTTTACTTCCTCAATGAATTTTTAATTACATAATATAAATATTAGGGTTTATAATTTATATAAACATATCTTATTTTTTCCATTTTTCACACATTTACATTATCAAATGATCTCCATGTTGACTCTAGGTCTCAAATTATTCAAGCTTACCAATTCTGATAGTAGGTGGTTATTTTATATCTTAACCTTGAGTCTTAAGACCAAAAATTCTAAACTAACATTTAAATATTCCAAGTATTGAAACCCTACATTTCCTTTATGGTTTAGGTTTTTAATATCAAATCTAAGTGCATAATTTATCTATATTTCACATGAAAATGGACTTATAGGTCTATAGACCTATAGGTCTATAGACCTATAGGTCTATAGACCTATAGGTCTACATTTTCATGTTTTAGGATTTTAATGATGGTTGGTTTGGTATCTATAATCCTATGATAATTTATTCATTATTTCATCACATTTCCAATGACTTTAATAACCTCATACACTTCATGCAATGTAGAATTGAAACTTCATAAACTACTTTATAGACAGTCTCAATAACATAGTCTTCAAGCATAGAAATATGAGTGCCACTTGACGTAATATTATGGAATAAAAATTCATATGAAGGACCTTTAATTATATTTAAATATGGTGTAAAATATTCAAACATCCATTTAATGCACTAGAAGCTGCCAAATTCTCCAAAGTTTCAAAATGTAGATTGTGACATATTTCTCATGAAGGTTCTTCTTAAGACCATGTAAGCTATCAAATGATAAGTAATTGTAAAAAAACATGGAATTATTTTAATAATATATAAAAATCATATAAAATCCTATTCATGCTTCAATAGGATTCAAAATACATGAAAATGGTGCAAAACATGAGCTTATGGGGTTTACTAGTTATATTGCTGGCGATGGTCCCTATAGCTCAGCCCCTCAAACTTTGAAAGATTTTAATGAATATTAAGCCCATGAGAGACAAAATTATGCTTACTTATAATTATTAAAAACATTTCTTTTCCCATGTTTTGAAGCTTATTATCATATGAACAAACCTGCAACTTTGAGGATCATGGAGTCTCTTTGCTTTAAAACTATTTGTTAATATTTGTTCATAGAGTATATAAAATTATATTATTGTCTAATTCATCGATACTTTAGGTAATTATTTCCATATTTTACCCCTAAGATCATTTGATCCAACTCCTCCTCTTTTGTATGGAATGAACACCTGATAACAAACTTTCTCAGTTTATCAAGGAGGCCAATAAAGGTTTTAGTCCATTTATTGGATTGGAAATACATACATAATATTTATTTAGACCATGATGGTATTTTATAATTTTTATGAGTTATGTGTGGTCATTTTTGACCACCTTATATTTGTTCTTTACATTCTTCCTTGGATTTCTCTACATATATCTCAGTTTTTATGAACAAATGACCTCTATAGAGCAGTTGCCTTGCCAAAAAAAATGAAATAGAGGATTATGGAGCTCTTATTGACATAAATTATGTATTTTTAATGTAAAACGTGATTTTATTCTCCTCTTTCATCTTTCAAGACTACGTGTGAGTAACCTGCCAATGTGGACAAGTGTATCTCAATGTAATCACCACCTATGGACTTTCATGTTGAGCATTACAAGATAAAACATATGTTGAATTTGCACATATGCCTTTGTAAATTATCTTATTATAATGTTAATCATGATATATACCTTCCTCAAAGGATTTTAGAACGTAATATTCATTTATGGAGCATGTTTGTAAGGCATTTGATAACCTTCATGACTCATCTTATTTTAAAACCTCCTTGACAAATAGACTAAAAAAAATGACTTTGGATATACCACTAAACCTTATTTTAAATACTAAAAATGATGACTTGGACATCCATCACACATTTACAACACTGACTTATGTAATAATTAGCTAGGAAAAGTAGGAAAATGTGAGAAATGGAAACCTTAATCTTGTCAAAAAACTTTAAAATCTACTAATTTACCTTTATAAAGACCATTTGAAGACCACACAAGGTATGGAAAGGAATAAAAACAAGGTATGAAATCATGACAAGAAATTTTAAAACTATAGTGGTTGACATTTTGACCTTGGTGGTCAAAATTGGTCAACAAATTAGTGATTCATAGGGTAGCATGCCTGTAATGCTTATTAGACATATAACATTGTCCTTCCATTGGGAAATGGAGTCACTTTCAATAAAAATGAGACCTAATCATGTATTTACCAAGACAAAACAAACTAAATTAAACTCTAAACTCACACTAAAAAAGGGCAACACTCAAATCAAAGGAAAGTAGACTTATGCCAAGACACTTAGGAAACATAAATCATAACAACTACAAATAACTGACCTCAACTTTTTTCTTCCTCTTAGGTCAAAGGGGAATTTTATTGGATCACTTAATTCATGAAGTATGAAATCATGTAAGATAATATTTGGCTAGCCTCTTTCTTTGCTTATCCTTCTTCATGACTACCAACATATTCGTCATGCCTTTTAATAGGTCTACAACAACAAATAAACTTTTAAGGAACACATACTGGTCCAAAACTTCAACCTCTACCCTCTACTATTGTTATTATTTGTAAATGGTCCCCAATATTTTCAAACATTTATTTTTAAAGATTTATGAAACATAAACCTTACACTACTAGTTGAAGAAGCATACTTGGACTTTAATATCCTCTTGAAGGCTCTCAACTTGTCCATCTACTATTTCTAGCTTCTCAAACTCATCAGATTGAGATGGACATGATGGAATATTGGCACAATTGTCTCCAAGATAGATTTAATTTTTCCTTGAGGTATTGAGGCCAAAAATATATCCACATTTTATTCTAAGAGTGTACCAAGGTCTGAAAATGGAATAAAATATTGATAACCCATGTTGAAGATTTCAAACAAGTCATCATCTAGTGAGGTTGCATCTCAAAAAGACAAATTTATAAGTCTCTCTCATTTTATATTATTGATTGGCTCACTAAAAATACCACTTATTATCTTAACCAACTCATAATCATCTAAGATAAGTGATTATCTTGATTCCAAGGCTTTGAATAAGTCTTAACCATGTTCTTTACTAGTGTGCAATTCCAGTAGGTCTCCTAATGATTCTTCAAAATCTTCATTGTATAAATAAGTAGACTCATTCTATTGAATAATATAAAGAATACCATATCAATAAATTACACTATATTACACATTTAAAGTACCAAGATCGACATATAATTGAATATCTACCATAGTAAGCTCCTCAAACTCATCAAGAGGCTCTAAGAATTACTCCTCTTGATCATCTATAATTTTTTGTCATGGTTAACTAACTAATTGACTATTGTAACCACTTCAATTGATTTACCTTAATAATTTTCATTCTCAATCACACCAAGTGGAAGACATTAAAACAAACCAACATATCCTTTACCCTCTACTTCATATTCTTCAATGATGTCTTATTCATTCTTGAGAGTATCTTCATGGTCATCTTGAGAAGAGATTACAACCAGCTAATCATAGTCCTCACTCACTGCTTCCTTATCATGTCTAAAATTTGAATTTAATTTATTCTCACAAAGGGGAGTACCAATAAAAATATCCTCTTTAGACACACTTGAGATGTCTTCATCATGACTATCCATAAACTCCTTTCTAGCTACATACTCTTATTCAATATTCCACACCATAGGTTATTATTTCAAATTAGAGATGGTGGGTAGGCAAGTCAATTCACTAAGATTATTGATACTTGAATGAGTGTCCTTCCAACTAGGTATCTTAAAATATTTATTTTTAATCTCTTGGGGAAAGGGAGGAAAACCTTATAATAATACTCTCTCATTTTCCCTTTTCAATTCTTGAAATGTCTTCTCTAGGTTTGATATGCCTTTGTTTTATTAGACAATTGAGACCATGAGGATTAGGAAAATATCTTTAGGATCTTGATAAACATTTTAACTTGACAAAAATATCCCTCCCCTATACTTTAAGAGTCTCTTTGCAACTAGGAATAGTCCCTTGTGTGGTTTCTAATACTTTTTCTCTCTCTTGATCTTAGGTGGGCATAGGATAAGATTCATATACAAGAGTTGGCATGAAGAAATATAAAATCATAGTCTAATAATGCCTCCAAGATGAAGTTATCTTGGTTTATTAAGTAAGGGTAGGTATAGCTTGAAGGATATTTAGAACATAAGGAGGTTGAGGATGGGTATATGATGATGGTTAAAGTTGCTTGGGTTTTATCTCTTAATTCCCTCACCTCATTAGTCTATCTACCCACCATTTGATCATGGTTCTCATTTCACCAAACTCATTAGTCATAAAATATTTATTTTACTCTCCAACTGCTATGCACCTATCCATCAACATATGTATTGACTTCCTCATATTCTTTATAAGGTGATAAGGAATCATGTCTCTAAGCTCTACTCTATCCCACTTTTTCATTAACCCTTGAAACTTTAGAATATTTATATTAAGTTCCAACAAGGATGTGGTAGGGGAAATAAAAAAATTAGTTGGAGTTGGAGTAGGAGGAGGTGAGTATGACTGCTACAAGTCTTGGTAAGTCTACTAAGGTATATAATTGGAATCATATGAGGTAAAAGTAAGATAGCCATAGGAATGATATGGTTAATAATAAGGTTGATAAAGATCATGAAATGGATAGTATGGATCATTATGGGATTAATAAGGAGGTATAACATAGAAATTATCTTCATACCTAACCATAAAACTTCATGATGTAGACTAGAGCAAGAAAAATCATCAAAAATTATTTGAAATAAGTAGTTGGGATGCTAGAACCAGTTGATTGATCTAAGAGTCACCATTGATGTTTTTTAATTCCTTCAAAGGATGATATGTATAAGGACAACACCAATAATCCTTTAACCACTTTGGACCTTTGTCTCACTAGTCATACCAAAAAATTTATATCCCAAATTTTCACCCATGTAAGATTGTTCAAGCCTTTCAAATTGGGGATAACATGGAGATAATCTTAGGCTATGGGTGGCCTAATGATGGATTGAATTTATAGGTTATAGATTTATCTCCCCTTGATGTATAACTTAGGCTCATTCACTAATCTATCAAATTTATAGGAAAAGGGAGAAAAACATAATCTAATGGAGGTGATTCACCAAAATAATTTGACCACTACCAACTAGCTGCATGTGCACATTAACCATGAGACTAACCTAAGACAAAGACTATTCCAAATCTATCACTCTACATCATCATTCCACGTGAAGGTTTGGATAGATGTTTAGGCTAAGAGGACTATTAAATAGGTCATAAGATAACTCTAGTGAATAGAAAACTCACTCAACCTTCACACTTAACTTTGACACTTCACAAGACCTAAGCTTTCAAACTAAATATGAATGCTAAAAAAGGACAATAGGTCAAGAAAGCTAAGTCAATGACTTGATAAGATCAACTATTAATGCAAATATATTGAAGTCAATCAAAGGTACAAGTAAAACCAATAGTTTCTTATTGTTCAAAGGATTTAAAATGGGTAGGGATTCACCATACCTAAGTGGATGATACATATATAGCCTATTAAAGCTAAATTTATAGAGAAATGAGAAAGAGAAGATATAAGAGCATAAGAGGTATAAGTGTTAAATGTATATAAGGAATTATAAACATGAAAGAGTTATGAAACAATCCAAACATATCTTCATGGAAATGTGTTCCTCTTATAAATATCCTCCATCCCCTAAATGTCATAGGAGTTACATTCTTTTTTTGACACCTTATCTTCCTCTCTATAATTACCTTTCTCTTAGCTTATAGAATGACAAGGGTACTAATTAGTGATCAAGTCTTATTAAGTTACATCTTGATTTGATCTTTCAAACCTTTCCCTTGTTTAAGAGTATTCATAATTGATCCTACAATGATGATTATAATTACTTAGATGTCTTGAAGCTTACATGGTCTTACTATGCCTATCTTTATCCAAATGGCTCAAATAGTGATTTTAAATTAATGAATGCATTATTTCTCCATAAAATTAATATTCATATCATATTAGACCTAAATAAACTCTTTGAAAGCATAAATCACTCCCCAATATCTCATTTTTCACCTTAATCTCTCATTAGCCCTCAAATCTTTATAACCCTAAAAACTCACAAATGTTTTTATGTGGAAGGATGTGAAAATGATCTTGGAAAATTTAGGGTAGTATCTAATATCCCCTTACATAGCCATTCCAAGTTTAATGACTTGAAATCAAGTAAAAGTGTACTTTTTTCTATTGGTATCTCTCTCCAATTAGGTCTCCATTAGTCCTCTAAGCCTAAAAATTCAAAATTTCCTTGACTTCTCCCACATGTGTGAAACCACCAAAAAGTGTGTGATTCACTTACCACATTATATGACCATGATCCAAGCCTTTCTTCACATTATGAGACCATGTGTTGCTATGAGAACCATGAAATGGTCATAGAAACTAGCCTTTCTCAAGCCTTTTTCACACTACCTTTAACAACTCAACTTGTATGAGTACTTTTAGGGTGTATTGTAGGGATGTTTTTGATTGATGAGATGTAATACACCTAAATAAACCTCTACCAAGTATTTAGATATATCCATGATATTTAATACCCTATTTTGATCTCAATACCTCAAAAAAGTACAACATTTAATGAGTCTATACAATTTTAGGTACATTTAAATGTCACGATAAGGACCTCATTAAAATAAATAATGATGTCCAATAGGTTTGGGTCCCTGACATATACAAAGAAAGGTTAAGATGGTAGAGCACTATATAATGCCATCTAAAAGACCTAAGGAATAACTTCTTGTGCTTAAAACTATAAGGAAAGATTACATAGGAACTTGATCACTTAGGGGTAGTTGAAGACACTTTCATACTTGAAATTTATGGCATCGGTTTATGAACAATCATTAAGAACTCAAACTACTTTAAAACCTCCTAAAACCCTAATAAGGACATGATGAGAGAGATTGGTATCTAAAGTACTTGAAATGAATTTAATTTCTCCTTTATGGATACCTTTTCATCATATATTAAAACCATTAGACTCCATTCACTAGTTTAGAGTCACATCAAAGAAGAGAAACTCTTGATTGAACTATAGTCCTACACCTAGAAGAGCTTAAGGAGGTCTTATAGGCATAAATGGTCATTTTTTATCTTGATTATAATATGAATTCCATTATAAGGTATGTACCATATTTTTTCATCTCCAAATTCCCTTATCTTCTCATGTTACCCTCAACATATCAATCTTCTCATGACTGTGCATACAGGTTTGTGCATATGGCCTTACGCTTACCAAGCCTAAACAAGGCCTATAAATATTTCCATAATTTTTATTGAGTCTTAGGATTATATGGATCCATAATATAATAATATGACCATTATAATTTGAATTTATTCTTCTCATTTACCTATTCTTTCTTAAACCAAACAAACACCTTTCACTCTAGGCAACCCTGTAGATGCCAATCTAATTATGGGTATGTAGGGTTTAAGTGAGTCTCGTTTAGTTCACTTCATTTAATCATATTTTTAGTTTATAAAAAATGAAATTAATATTTTAACTTTTATATTCACTCACCTAAACTCTAATCTCATTGTGTTCACTTTGTCTACTCTTCAATTTTGAAACCAACTTACTTTACCTAGGCAAACTCGTAGGTGATGATTGGGGTTTAACTACATACTAGAGCTTAGAAATATTATAAAATTCAATGAGAAAAATAAATGCTTTTTAAATTTTATATATATATATATATATATATATATATATATATATATATATATATATATATATATATATATATGTATGTATGTATGTATGTAAATTATTTAACTTCTTCTTGAACCTTATAAACTTTTTCAAGACCACATATCTCCACAAGCATATACCTTTTTTCTTACATCTATTTAGACCTAATTATAGGTGGTGATTTGGTTGAGATTATTTTGAATATAAATATTTGAGTCATTTAATTATTGAAATATATCATTTAAACTTTTATAAAAATTTATTAAAGGCTCCTTTACATTCAAACCCTTTACAAACATGTTAGGACTTTTTTTTATCATGCATGTTATTTCTCATGTTCTACCTATAATAGGCCTATTCAGTATCTTTAATTCCTCAATGCATTGGTAATTACATGAGAGAAATATTATGGGTTATAATTTATATTTTTTTTTCCCTTCATCACACATTTACATTCTCAAATTCTCTTCATGCTGACTCTAGGTCTCAAATTGTTCAAGCTTGCTAATTCTGATTGTAGGTGGTTATTATGTATATTAACCTAGATTCTTAAGACCACACCTTATCCAATAACCTTGAAATATTAAAATTATTTAAACCATATATTTAATTCGTGGTTTAGGTTTTCAATATCAAACTGAAGTTCACAATTTCATAGTATTTCACATGAAAATAAACATATAGGTTTGCAGACCTGTAGATCTACATTTTCATGTTTTAGGCTTTTAATAATGGTTGGCTTGGTATCTATAATCCTATGATAATTTATCAAACTTATAATCACATTTTTAATGATATACATACCCTTATAGACTTATGTCAATGTAGGATTGAACCTTCATAAACCACTTTGCAGGCAATCTCAATAACATAGTCTTCAAGCATAGAAATAGGAGTGCCACTTGAAGGATTGGTATGGAATAACAAATAATATGGAATATCTTAAATTATATGGAAATATTGTGTAAAAAATTCAAAAATCCATTGTATTTACTATAACCTATCAAATTCTCAAAAGATTCAAAATGTAGACTATGACATCTTTCTGATAAAGGTTCTTCTTAAGACCATAGAATCTCACACATGCCAATCAGTTGGAAACAAACATGGGATGAATATGATTATATATTAAAAACATATACAATAATATTCATGATTAAAAAATATTCAAACTACATGAAAATGGTGCAAAATAGGAGCATGTGGGGGTTATTAGCTATTTTTGATTGACTATCTTGTTAGCAATGGTTTATACAACTCAACCACTCAAAACCTAAAATATTTTCATGAATATCAAGACCATGAGGGACCACATTTTTAATATTCAAGTTATATTTATACTTTAAATATTGTAGAGGAGTTAAAATGTCTCTTTGCCCATGTTTAGAAGCTCATTATCATATGAACAAAACTTTAGCTTTGAAGATCATGGAGTCTCTTTACTCTAAAATTGATTGTAAATTTTTTTTATAGAGTATATAATTTTATATAATTTGATAATTCATGAAACCTTGAGGGAATTATGACCCAATTTTAACCTTAAGATTATTTGATCCAACTCCTCCTCCCTTGTACAAAATGAGCACCTGATAGTAACCTCTTTTAGTCTGTCAAAGAGCCTGAAAGAGGTTTTGGTGAATTTAATGGATTTTAAAGACATGCAAAAGATTTATTTCAACCATTATGGCATTGGATAATTTTTATTAGTGATTTGTGATCATTTTTGGCCACCTTGGATCTATTCTTTACATTCCTCCTTGCATTTCTCTGCATATAGCTTAGTTTTCATGAAGAAATAGACTCCACTGAGAAGTTGCCTTGCCAAAACGTTTGAAATAGAGGATTATTGATCTATTAATGATATTAATGATGTATTTTTAACATACAATAGGCTTTTATTCTCTTCTTTCAACTTTCAAGATTGTATGTGAGAAACTTGCCAATGTGGACAAGTGTATCTCAATGTACTCCCCACCTATGAAATTTTATGTTAACAATCAAAAGCTCAAACCTACATTAAATTTGAACATATGATTTTATAAAATATCATATTATAATATTAATGATGATGTATACTTTCCTCAAAAGCTTTTAGAATGTGGTATTGACTTATGGAGCATGCTTGTAAGGTATTTGATAACCTTAAGAGACTCATCTTCTTTTGAAACCTCCTTGACAATAGACCACATAAAATTACTTTTGATATACCATTAGGCATTATTTTCAAGACTTAAAATGATGAATTGGACATCCCTCACACCTTTTCAACACTGGAATATGCAATAATTAGCTAGGATAGGTAGGAAAGGATGAGAAACTAAAACCTTAATCTTGTAAAAAAACTTAAACTCTACTAACATACCTTTAAAAATACACATAAAGTGTGGAAATGACTAATAACAAGGTATGAAAGCATTAAAATCAAGTTTAAAACTATAGAGGTTAAAATTATGACCTTGGTGGTCAAATTTGGTCAACATTTACCATATAAATTACAATTCCTATTAAATTTGAATTTATAATTATTGTTTATAGTTTTCTTGTTCCCATCCTTATTAGTGACATTAGAAGATTTTTATTTTAAACATTTATATAAATTTATGGTTTTTTGTTATTTTTTAGAATCTTGTTTTAAGAGAGAAGTTCTTGAGTGACATTCTCTTTAGAGTCAAAATTTGACATCACTTGTTCTTCTTGAAAGAGAAGAGTTAAAAGGGTAGAGAGGTCAGGGATGTCTTGCTCTATTTGACATTTAGAGTTAAGAATGAAAATAATTTTGAAACTTCTCATGGATATTTAACTTAATAACAAAAACAGGAAGTTGATCTTTAATTAAATTGAGATTACATCCATCTAATTATGATTTGATATTTTTAATTTTAGTAACAAAATTAACAAATTTTTCATTACCTTTCATGGGATTTTTCATGAGTTGAATAATAATCTTGATAATCTAAAACTTAATTACCTTAATTCATTGATTAAAAACATTTCTAAGATTCTCTAGGATATTATTTATTTCCTACATAGATTTGGAATTGAACTTTAACAATCCTTAGGATGATTGACATAGCTTCTTGAGATTTTTATTGATAAGCATTTATATTTCTAGTTGTTGCATGTCTCCCAAATGGAGGTTTCTCAGTCGCATTAACAATAGTCTATAATTTTCTATCCATGAATTCAACTATGATACAAATAATCCAAATTTTATAGTTAGTTTCATTTAAAATTTTCAACTTATCCATATTGAATCTTTGAGAGGTCATTTTATTATGACCTCAAATAACACTTTACAATATTTTTTCAAATAAAACATATAAATATGATTTTACATGTTTTTTTATCTAGTGGATAGCAATGAAATGGTAAATGCATATGTTTATTCCTATAAAATAAAATACACATCAATTTTTATGATATATAAACTAGAAAAATCTTGCATTCCAAAAATTGAGAAAGGAAGGTGACTATAAGGAGAAAAAATTAGGTAACTTATCCAATTTAAATAAGTTAATTTAACTTTGATGAACCTATTTAATTTTGTATTTACCTAATTTATAAAGATAAACTATATAATAACAATGTTGAATGACATACACTTATGATGTCATAAATTTTTTTTTTATTACAGCTTTTTTTAAATTGAAAAAAACTTTATTAATTGAATCGTTCATCCACCAATCAATCACATAAAATATTAATCAAATAATCACCACCTCCCACATTAATTGAAGATACAAATTTAATTTCACTTGAAGCAGTAACTCAGATCATGATTCAGAATCAAGGAATAATTATTTATTTTTGTATTATGGCTACTACACATTGCACTAGACATATAGATAATAGAAAACCATTTAAACATAAAAATTTATAAAATACCAAACACTAGAACATTATTGTTTTAATATAAAATTTATAAAATATAAAATTAATAATATAATTGAGAAAAAAAATCATGTGCTAATTTGTGGGAGTTTAAAAGCATTGGTTAGTTTACTGTGACATATAACTGTAAGCTTAGTTGTAATAGGAAAAAAATTATAAATCAATTGAAGTAACCAAAAAATATAAGGTATAATGCAAATAAGAGAAGAATCTAATAGAGAGTGCAACGTGCGTACATTTAATTTAGGCATTTTTTCAAATAATTAATATGCTTTCTATATGAAATTCATCTTGGAATTTTTTCAAATAATTGACATGCCTTTGTATGCACATTACAAATCTTTTATTTTAGAAAACATTGGGTAGATAATTTAGAATATGTTGTGTAATTAGGTTTATAAATTCCAATTTCATTTGAATAAATTGTGTCTTAAGTCCATTTTCAACAAACCCATTTTCCTTGATGGGTTTGTTCCACTAGTGTTTGATATTTTCCTACAAGTGTAAATTATTGTTGCCAATTTATAGAATGTGAGATTCTAATTCCTTGGTTTGAATTCAAGAGGCTATGTTTTAGGATCATTTTTGTGCTCAAATTTTAGGACTTACCTACTATTTTCTTAAGAACAATATGAAGGAATAGATTATAGAGTTTAACAATTATTTTTATCATTCTGAACCAACCAATAGAAGAATTGATGTGCATGAAAGATAAATATTTAGACCTTCTTAGAGATACCATATGTGATAGTATTAATATCATCATATAATATCATTCTTCATAAAACAATCACAAAATTTAATACATAGTGAAAACTTCTCAATCCCCCCATCTAGTGTTTTCCCTAGATTAAAATTTGGAGTCAAGATAGTGATGTGCACTAATTGATACCCACAATCCATTATGCAATGAAACAAACCATAAAAATCACACACTTGAAAAATAATTGCTACACCCTTAACCATTTGTATGTCTAAGGATATTTGTCACTGACTTGTGGCTTACATACCTCTTTTATATACTTGTTACATTTCTCTATGTTCTTAGATAGGTCAGCCTATGAAATAACCTTGGCTAAGTATATATAGGAGGTATTGGTTAGCATTTATTCATTATGTTAAGTATTTTATTATTAGTGCATTATTTTGGAGGTTGCCCCCTCAAATTAGCTTTGCTATATTATACAGTATTCTACTCTGCTATCAATTATTGCTATGTGATCTCTCATATTTGCTTAATTTGTGTGATATAAAATTATTCTCTACAAGCATCTAATTAATTTCATTACAAGTGGTATCAGAGCTTTGATTTGGGCAAGTATCCTAAGGTGATTTTTTTTTGGATCTGGTGAGGCATGGCTTTTGGGAGTGGTGGGAGCAAAAAACATAGCTTACAATCTAGGAAGAATTAATTTTTTCTGTGAGTGAAATATTGCTCAAAATGCTTTTTTTTAAAATAATATTTAAAAAAAAAAAAAGGTCTGGAAAAAAATATCCCTTTTCACAATTGTAGTCATTGGATTCATCTCAGTGAGACAAGCGTAATCGTATATTTTATCAATACACTTTTTTGGTGCCAAAATTTTTACCCTAGTTCACAAAGTCAATCATTGGATTCATCTTGGAATGGTGATTACAATGATACCATCTCCTAGTAAATTTTTTTACATAAAAACCCTCCTAGGGGTTGTATATGGTAGATCTTGGTACTCAAGGAGGAAAAGGGGAAAATAAACTCCTAAGACTCCTACTGATGACATGGAATCTAGAACTTCAAATCTGATGATTTCTTAGCTTCAGGTAGACATAAATAACTTGGTGAGGCATGGTCACTTTATTTTAGTACAAGATGATGTTTCAAGGATGCATGGAGAGATTAATAGGGTTCATAATGAATTTCATCATATCACTATGCAATTGACTGCCCTTGCATCTTAATTTCAATCCAATAAACCTCCACTTTAACATTTAAATCCTCCTCTCAACAACAAAAACTCTCATGCTAGTATGAAATTGATGTTTCAAAAAGTGGACATGCGTAAGTTTTATGGTAAGGATCCTCTCACTTGGATTACCCAAATTGAGAATTTATTTGAGCTACATCAACCCCCTAGTTTTCAAAAGGTGATAGTGGTGTCTCTATTTATGGAACCTAAGCAATTCATTTGGTATCACTAGTTATGTGCTCAAAATAAAAAGAATGGTAATCCTCTTACATGGTTTATTTTAACTAAGGATTTATTGGCTCATTATCAAAATAATGTCTCTAAGAACTATTTTAGCCAATTAGCCAAATTATGGAAAACATGAACTGTGAAGGATTATATTCATTAGTTTTAGAATCTCTCTTTATGAGTGGAAGATATCACTAAGAAAAAATTTATTGATATATTTTTGGGTGGCCTCAAAGATAGCATCTAATTCAAGGTTTGAATGTTTAACCCAACATCTGTATCAAAAGCTATCCCTAGGGTATGTATGATAGAAGAAAAAGAGATGGTCAAAAGGAAAAATTTCACTATTGGTCATGATCACACCTTTCCAACACCATCATTTCCATATCCCACCAAATTAACACAACAAAAAATTGAGGAGAAGCGATCTAAAGGGTTGTTTTATGTTTGTGATGTAGAATGGAGCAAAGACCATCATTGTGAGAAAATGAAGTTGTTTTACATTGAAGGTGCCAATGATGATGAAGATGATGAATAATTACAAGGTGAGGATGTAGAAGGTTCTAAGGAGGAATCTAAAGACTCAACTTACTATTTCTTGTCATGCCCTTTCAAGTATTAGTACTCCCTAAACTCTTAAGATGATGGGTTTTATTAAGAAATAGAAGGTCACTTTCTTGATTGATTTCAAGAGAAAACACAACTTAATCAATAGTAAGCTGGCTACTCATTTGATGTGTTTCATTTATCCAACTCCAAAATTTTATTTTATGATTATAGATGGTGGTACTATCAGCTATTCAAGAAAATGTCATAGTATTAAGCTGGCCATGGGAGACTACCTGTTAGATTCTCTTATGTTTGTTATTCCCATGGGTGGAGCTAATACTATTCTAGGAGTATACAGGTTCACCACTTTGGGTACTATTGAGATGAATTTGCAATAATTATTCATGCATTTTCATTCTGAAGAAAGGACATTTGTGCTAAGGGGATTAAGGGATAAATCTCCACAACTTTTTGGCTCCTATAAAATGACATAGATTCTCTGTAAGGGTGTTAAAGTATTTGTAGCTCACTTATTTTCCATGAAAGTATAGCCAACTTAGCCATATACACCTCTTAATCTGTAACAAGTGATTGATGCCCATTCTATTGCTTTTGGTGACATGCCAAAAGGACTTCCACCTAGCCACATACATGATAGAGAATAAATACATTAGACAATAACATATTAATGTGGGAAAACCTATATTAACATGGGAAAACCTCAACATGATTAAAAAACCTAAAAATCATATATCCATTAATTGACAAACATTTTACACCCAGTAACTACATTTTCTCCTCACTTGTCTTTACATAACTCCTTTACACAAAGCTAGAAGGCACTTTCATGTGAATAATTTGTAATGCAATGATTTTCATTTCTTAAAATGTTAAAAATTCCTTTATAAGGGGTGTTAAAATTTTTAACAAATTGATTCTCCTTTCTAACTAATCACATTAAATAATAAATATAAGTTTTATTATTTGAACAACATAGTTTTAAATACTGTTTTGCAATTAAATAATAAATATGAAATTTATTATTTATTATTTTCACTATGGAACAATGTGGGCCAGAAAAGTATCCACACAAAAATTAATTTTCCAACATGGAACATACTCAAATTTCTCTAATATTTTCTCCAATGGATGATATAGATATTTTTTATCATTATGTTGATGTAACCCTTGAAACCTATATGCACATTGAAGATCATGTTAATGATAAAAGTGATAATCAAGATAATGAGATTATGTATGATAATCTTGGAATATCCAATACCATTGATCCAAATGAACTTAACGAAGTAGATCCCAAGCAAGACAAATAATTTTCTGAACTATTTCAAGAGCTTCCTCAATGTCCTAAACAAGTGTATAATGTTCTTAATTTACTACTATAATATACAAATACATAGCAAACAATGATAAAATTATCTCAATAAGTGCCTTACAAAAAATTTAATTTGAATTTGGTTATAATCATTACTACTAATCATGGAAAAACTCCTATAGTTACATATTTGTTAGGATCCTTGCATATGGGGAAGTCCCTTGGTTCATAATAGATCAACATATTTATATTTATAAGTGCATCATATGCATCTCCTATAATAAACATGAAAGGTATGATTTCAACCTCTCCCTATGTATATTCTCTTATGCAAATTATTCTATCTTTACATGCCAAAATATTAACCTATAATAAGGTGTCTCCTAAGTTTCTCACTTAATTCACTCTAGTACTCTATTCATAATACTTTTACACATGAAATATCCTCTTACCCACTACCAACAAGCTTTGTATCATGTAAGCTATCACTTTATGAGGGTAAAGCTGATCCTGAGTAGCATCTTCATTTGTTCTATGAAACAAATTTGGACTATGCTTACAAACATAAATAACTTACCATAATCTTTCCAAGAAGTCTCAAAGAGTATGAATTTTGATGGTTTTATGATCTCCCACTTCAATTAGTCATAGCATTTAAACCATTGGAAGATCAATTCCTAATACACTTATCTACCAACATTGGTGAAAACATATCTTTTAAATAAATTTATAAACTCTTGAGCAAGGTCCAAATGATAAAATTAGTGAATGTGTTCTCTAGTACAATACTATGCTAGTAAATATGACAAAATATATGGAAAAAATGAATTACAAGATATATTGACTCAAATTTTATTAGAACTACTTCATGAATCAATAATGTTTAAATTTTTTAGATATTTCAATGAGTTCTACCATTTAGTCAAAGAAATGAAAGTTAAGGTTTTAGCATTAAATAAGTTAAAATATGCATTATGTGTTACTTCCACATGAAATTTCAAGTTTCAAAGTAATACAAAGTTAAAATTTAAATATAATGAGAGTAAAAATAAATAAAAAGTGACACTTAATACAATATCACAACCATTGAATAAGATTCAATTAGTAGCTCCACTTGGGATGCGATTTAAAATGTTACCACATCCTCATCATATATTTTTCAAAAATATTATTAATTAATATCTCTTAATTTTACCTCATACATTTAATATTGAATTGATTAGGCCTTTAAAACCACTATGAAACCATACTATATGTTGAAATTCCTTGGGACCCTTCTTGACCCTATCGGACCTTGAGTCTAGTTAACTACTTAGCTAACTAAACTCACTAACTTACTAACCTAAACATCAACCAAACCTTTTTAGCCTTTTTGTTGACCCCTTTTCATTTAAACACTCTACCATCAATGGTTAGATTAATTGTTAATGGTTAGCCTAACCATTGATGCTTACGTGCTCACCTTTTTAACACATCACCAACTATATGTGAGATAACAAGGCATAATTTAATATGTTTGCCTTATGCATTGTTAACAAAATTCCAAGCATCAAGATAAAAAACCTCAACCTTTAGGTAACATTCCATCATCCATCTCTCTTTACCTATAAAAGGAGTGGAGTAGGAGGTGAAATGGATCCATGTTCAAGATATCAAATCTTCTTGCATATAGGTATTCAAGTCTTCTAGTATCCATTATTCCTTTAGTAACTCAATAATAAAAAAAGATACTTGAACCTATTTTGAGTTTGGTTTTGAGCATAAAGTATTGTTATTCTAGAAAAATTACCCTAGCCTTCAACCATAAACCAACTAACAAGCTATAGGTATATTCTACTTATTCTTTATTTCATTGGATTTCTAACCCCCTGACCTGATTAGCCCTATCTGTACCTTGTTTCCCAAATTATGAATCCTTAACAAAACCATTATCAGACCATCCACCAATTTTCAATTTTTTTTAGAAACTTTCAAAAAACCAAAGGCAACTACTAATGATTAGCACAACCACCGATGGTCACCCCCAATGATTGAAAGTTACGCAATCACCGATAATTAGTTTAACCACCAATGGTTTATCCAACCACCAATGGTCACTATTGTAGAAAATAATAACAAGTTATTTTCAACCCCTCATCCCAATTGAAACCTAAATTTATGTGTTCCTACCTATTCATAGAATCCTTTCTAATTTTTTGAACCTGACTTCACCCACTTTAACATGACCATTGATCCACTTTCACTATATTTAATCAATTTCTTTAACAAGTATTCTATTTTCTTCTTTTATTACATTTGCATTACTCTATGAAAGTATATTAATTTTATAATCTTTAAAATAATTATTATTAATAGTGGATTGACAACCTCCTAATAAGCTTATGCTTCATGGATCTATCTCACACTAGGTAGTCCACCCAACTATCTTGCTAACAACCCCTTTTTAAGTGTTTTCTTATTTGCAAGTTATTCCTTCCAAGCCAAAGAGGAGTTATTGAAATTCATATAGATTATGTTCACATAACAAACCATTTATTTATACCACACCCTTATTACTAGTTTCTTATCTTCATCCAAAATTAAGAAATGAGCATAAATTAAGAGAAATAACCTCAACCTAAGGGATTTGAAAGTAATGCATATTGTGACAACCAAAAATGCATTAGACATTCTAAAATAAATTTTTAAGGCTAAGGCAAAAAATATAGGATCTTGGTGATGATATTAATATTAAGGTAAACACACCCATAGAGGAAGTTAGACCACAACATAATAATAATACAAAGTTGAAAATTTTTAGAAATCCTTTCCAAATCAATGTATAGTAAAAAATTTAGATATTTCAAAAATATATCACATGTATAATTTGAATCCTCCTCCTAAATAATATGGGCATCCAATAGATGGAATCAATTATACATTAACACAACTCTAGTAATCACATTTGAAGATAGATAAATCAATGATGATGGTTTTAATAGGTATGACTATTTATTAGATCATACATAAATAAGAAACATATTCAAAGTGTCATGATTGAAAATGAATCAATTTAAAATACATTCACAATGACATTAATTTATATTCTTGGATACACAACTCAATATTTATAGCCTACATCACATTTAGTCAAATAATTTAATGTGCATATATAAGATACTTTCGCACATATAGTATTACTTATTCAAAATGGTTTAAAAATAGTAAAAACTCCATTTCTAGTCTTAAAAAGCATAGGGGTATTTAATATTTTATTAAGACACTCTTGGATATAGAGGCTTCATGTAGTAACATATACATTACATGTATTCCTAAAGTACACATTGAAATAATGTAGTAAAATCTCAAGTCATCCCATACTATATTTATAAGAAGTGGTAGCTCCTCCTCCTCCCCCATCACCACCATAGTTGGTTTTGGAACCTATTTAAAAGAACTATATGAAATTAATCAAGATACATACTCCAAAACACATATAAAAATACTTAATTTACCCATTCAAGTGCATCATTAAAATTCAATTATGAAACCTGTACATAATATTTATATAAAATCATTTCAAGATAAAAAGGTACATATTCAAAATAAAAATCAATCATCTCAAAGAGTTAATCAAGATTAAAAAATATATAAATCTTATACAATGAATCTGAAGGAAACTCCTAAAATAATTTGTCATTTTCCACAATGAACAAACGTAGTTATATAAAAGACTGCACCTAGTCTTGCACCTTGTCTATTTACACATGTGATAACCAATTCTATAAGTAGTAATATGATGGTTATGATACAACACTCGATGCTTTTTAATATTCAAATACATCTACATGTAGTAGTACTCATCCATTTAAAACAAGGATTCAACTCTTAGATTCAAGAATACACTATGATCATCCCACTGAAGGGATCATCTATTAGTTACCCTCCCAAATATTTCAAAAAAATAAAATATCAAAACTATATATATATATATATATATATATATATATATATATATATATATAATACAATAACATTCAAAAGTATTTAGAAAAACATGACATGAGATGCTAGTTAGATATTTACATTAGTTATCTAACATATTTGTTATTAGATAAGATATTATTTTATATATACATATGAATTTTATAATGTACTTGAGTGTGAAGGAGGACATATCCATTCTTAGATGTTGGACTTCCTTTCTACCCAATGGTGATGCCTATATTCGGGGTATATAAAATCTACATGTTACACTATATATATATATATATATATATATATATAGTGATTAAAAATACAATAACATTCAAAAGTATTTATAAAAACATGACATGAGATGCCAGTTAGATATTTACATATGTTATCTAACATATTTGTTATTAGATAAGACAATATTTTCTGTATACATATGAATTTTATAATGTACTTGAGTGTGATGGAGGACATATCCATTCTTAGATGTTGGACTTCCTTTCTACAAAATGGTGATGCCTATATTTGGGGTATATATATCTATGACCTAAAATTCAATGTTAAGCTACATATATTAAAAGTATCTTGATAAATCACTCATATTTTACATTGTGCTACAAAATAATCTACTTTTGTAGTAATATGACATTGATACATATGAATGAAATATACTAGTTTTTACTTTTTATATGTTTCTTTGATCTTTTTTAATTTATTTCATGAAAGGCTTAACATTTATTATTTATTATGTGTGTTATTTTGTCATTGTGTGTAAATTTGTTGATCATTTCTGTGAGATCATTATTTGGTGTGTGATCCATTTAAATGTGTCTATTTCTTATGGACATTTTCCTTATGTGTAAGAAATTTTTGATTATGGAACATTGAAACATATCCCTTGTATGCAGCCCCTTGGCCTTATTATTTGACATTGTTGTTATCACTTTGGAGTACACCCTATTTGAATATGTGTAAAGAACAACCTCACTCCAGATGATATAATTGGAACTTATCAGAGTTTGGGTGAATATGTACTAAGAATAACCTCTAGATAGGGTTGGTTTGCTTAAGATTTATGTATAAAATTAATCTACTTTTGATTTTTTGGGATGAAAAGGGAAAAGGAAACTAAAATAAGAAATACTATCTAATTGAGTGATGCACATGAATGATTGGTATTATCTAAAAGATTTTTGAAATTGAATAAGGCACACATTGAATCTAAAAGAAAACTCTACATTCAAACCTAAACATTAGTGTTTCAAAAGAAGGCCTGAAAGAAGTTTGTAAAGTAAATTTTATTCCTAGCTCTTCAAATGCCATGTAGAGGATGAGATTTTCATACTATGGAAAAGACCTATAAAAGGGTAATTATATTCCACTTATATTTTGGTTCATATTCAAATTAAACTCTTTTTTGATCCAAAACCATATGCAAAAAATTTTCTATATTTGATAAAAATGGTGCCAATTACAATGTCTTCTCTCCTTTAGGAATTAATGAAAAATGGCTTAATATATATATATATATATATATATATATATATATATATATATAATATATATATATATATAACCTGAATAAAAAGTGGCATTGATTTTAGATAGGTACTAGTCTTGATTAGTTAACTCAAGACCTAATCCTTTTACAATGCTAAAACAATTTATCAAAATCACCAAAATTTATAAAAATTTGTATAATATTCAAATTTTTGCATAAAATTGGAGGTGGTGGGCCCATGTTAACTTATAAAAATACTCATGCATTAAAATACATTCCATTCCTCAATAATAAATTAATTTTATAAAATTAAACAAAGTCTTCAATTCTTCAAGTCTTCAAAAATTTGTATGACCTTTACTTTGGCATTGAATTGAAAAGTGGTGGGCCCATATTGACTACCCAACCTTATTTTCAAGAAAATAATACCATAATTTGGAATATAAATCCATATTTAAGGATATTATAATTTCTTGAATGTCCTTATCTTGCATGAAAAGCATGGGAGATGCATGAAACGAGTCAAACTAGTCAACCAAAGAGATGTGGACTCAAAGACTAGTCAACTTGCATAAATTGGAAATTATGGATTGAATTGAGAATGATATATTCACTTAAAACATATATATTTCACGTGGTAAATCCAAAATTAATTCATTTTATATATTTTCAATGCCATTCCTCAAGTTGACCATTTGACCAACTAGGCCTATAAGACCAAATATGCCTAAAAGCCAATCTATAAATTTGAACTACATTAAACCTATGAAAAGATGACATGAAACCTTAATAATAATTAACTATACTTGTAAAAAATTTCCTCATAAAAATATGTTTTATTTTGATGAGAAAACACTCACCATTTAGTCAATAGGGTTGACTAGGCCTATTTTACTCCATTTTCCTATAGACTGGCCATTTTGATTAGGCTGGTTGGGATTTATAAGATTATTTATAGCCAAATTAAGATTTTATGATGAACAAAAATTATTATAATTTTAAATCCATCAATTATATTTCATTGAACTATCTTGTACTTCATTTTACATACTTTTTTCCACAAAAAAACATGATTTTTCCCTCATCCATTCAACTCCATACATAAAATTGAAATTTATGGAATATTTTATGATTTTAGTTGAAATTTTAAAGGTTTTTATGTTTATTAATGGTGATTTTATGGAAATAAAATCAACTTTTGGTATAACTAGTTTTTTGAGGGTTTAGGAGGGCTTTGACGCTAAATTTTCAAAATAATGATCATTGAAGTATAGACCTCCAAATACAAAAATATTTAAATGTATATGTATCACACTTAACCCCATATTATCCTTTAAAATATTATTTTCCCATGCAAAATATATGAAAATTTATCAAGTGGAAAAATTTACTTGTGGGGTTTTGACTGTATTCTAATATGCCTATGCTCTTAATGATTGTTCATAAATAAAAACCCATCAACTAGTCTCAATTTTTAATTAATTATAACTAAATATGGGTCTCAAAAACATAATAATATTTTTTTGACAAACTCGACATGCGGTGAAAGATACGAGCATTTGAATAGGAGGCTTGCAAGGGTGTTTAGAATTACAAAAAATGAAAAATTTACCAAAATGAAAATAAATCTTCACCTAATTAAAAATGATTTAAAACATTATTATTGGTTCTATGGCATGTTATAAAAACACTCTAAAATCACATTTTTCTTAAAAATTCAAAAAACCCCTTTTTAGCCTATATGCCTATTTGCTTGCAAAAGACTGTATAAGCATGGTTTGATTAAAATTTAGATATTTTAAAAAATTTAAAATTTTTATTACTATTTAAAAAAATCATATAGTTCTTTTTAAACTTTTACTTGGTCTTATAAACCTCTGTGGCACTCCAGAATGATGCCTGCTATAATGTTGATCTCCAACGGATATGTTAAGGAATGTTACAAAATAAAGAGTATATCCAATCATATAATGGAATTTTTAAGAAGTTTCATCAAGTAATTATGACCTTGTATACAAAATTTGATGTCTTAAAACCACCTTTAGCTCCCAAAAAACTTAATTTCTCTCAAAATTAACCCCTGTGCATGGATTGTCTGCATATTTAAACTTGGCAATGCTATTTCAAAATGACAATGACCCATTTATAATATGTTTTTGATGTTTTTACCAAAATTATTGATTTTAGGCCACAATTCCTATCTTGAAAGGGCTATTTAATGGTTTCTTGAAGGTTTCAAATGATAGGAGTAGTAATTTAGCCTTGATAAGTCAAATTACTAACAATTACATGCCATAATTATGTGTTTTCTTGTGTGCTTGTTGATTTTTATTATTGGTGCCATGATTCTTATCATGAAATCATAGGGAATAGTCTACTTAAAAGATACATTATTATGTGCTTATTTAATAAATATATCTACACATAACAATGTGAATGAATTTAATTCAATATGTTATATACATGCTTAAATAATGATTGCAATACTATGATGACATACTCTCGAACATGATGAAACTATATTGTATGATCATATATTTATAACATGATGTAATTATCTCTTATTTTGAGATGAGTTAATTCCAAACTACATCCCTCATCTCAAAAGAAAGGAATCAAAGTGGGATTACAGTAGAGATCTAAACCTTGATGAATAAATTTAAACAAAATACATGTTTAAAGATACATGATAAATTCTTGAAAAAGTACTTACTACAATTTTTTAAATATTAAAAATCATATTTATAAGTAGAATATAGGTTTTCCAAGATTCAAGTGAATCAAAGATCAAATGTATGAAAAATATTATCACATAAATATAGATTCTAAGGGCATATGACATGCATATTCCATCATTTTCAAATACTCAAGGCATAAAATCATACACACTTGAGTGCATACACATGGGCATGTAAAAAATAGTTACAATAGAAAATTTACAAGTTATTTTTTATCCCTAAAATGGATTTAGATTGAGTTATATACAGTTAAATTAGATAGATATATCTTAGGGCACAAGGATGATAAACTATCTCTATAATAGGCCAATTAGGTGTTAAAATCAGATAGAACATATGTTGAATTTATTAAATTAATAATAGGATAAATATAAAAAGTTTAACTAATCTATGTATGAAAATGGCAAAGAAGTAATATACATATCTATTTATGATGCTAATATAGTGTTGGATCTCAAATAGGTAGAAATTATACTAGAAGATGATTCTAGAATAGTTACATGAATCTAGATTAAATGCCTTTGAAATTATTGACACTATTCTCAACCTGGGACATTTGCATTCATTTTACTATTTGAACTTGATGCAAGTGTCCTATATGGAATACCTATTATAAAAGGATACAACCACATGTATGATTCTGGGTTTGACATCACCTTCACTCTAATGCATTCATATCTAAGTCATGGACTGTCACTCCACATTAAATTGTAAAACCCTAGTTCTTCATCTTCATAGTGACCTTAAGGGAAAATTTATTAGTGGGCACATAATATCAAGATGACCCCAAATACCAATCTATCAGTGAAAATTTCATATATATATATATACAATACTTTGAGGAGGGCCTTAGATGAATGTAGTTCCCCCCTACTTATTGGCTTATGTGTGAATCATGTAATATTTTTAAATCAAGTATAATAAGTATATATATTGTAAATTTTCAAATTTTTCTCTTGGGATTATATTTTAGTAATTCCAACCCATTGATGTGTTATTCCTATGATTGGTATGGAAATAGGAAATCATTGTTCAATTGAATGCTTAATAGAGTGCTTTTGATAAGTTTCCTTGGTCTCTCTTTGTCTTTTTCTAGGTGAGGAATGAATGAGGGTTGATCTTATATTTATATCAATCCCTTTGTATAATTAACTCACATTAAATCACTTAGGGAAACCATTAGGATATGTTTCATTTTAAAAATAGATGACTTTAAAGCATTAGACACTTTTGTCAAGTCATGGTACTAGCATTCATGTAGGTGTCTATCCTAGATGTTAGTGTCTAAGGGGAAGTAAAGTAGGTGTAGACTCAAAACTTACAAATGTCCAAGATAAGTACATTTTAAGAATTATGGGAAAGATATAAGCCATGGGTTATCAACATGAGACTAGTCAGACTAAAAAATAGGCCAAGGTGCATAAGATATAGAAGATGCGAGACTTGAAAAAGTGGGAAAGGTCTAAAACTAAGAGGAAAAATTGAGGTTTAAGTTTTCTAAGTGTAAAATATTAAGGTGTTATATAATCCATAAATATCATCAAGATTGAGGTGCTATATAATCCATAAATATCATCTACATTCCTCCCCTTTAGTCTAGTAATAAAATTGTTAGTTTAAAGGGAATGAATGCATAACTAGGTGTGTATAAAACACCTTGTATTTGTGTGTATCCAACTTGAGTGTTTTATAGGTGAATGACCTATGACCAAGATAATGTTACAATATATAATCAATTCATTTAATATGGAATTGAAAGTATTGAAGATATTGAAATTGAAAGAGCAAGGTTTAATATTACATGTGTGTTGATGTAATCACCTTGCCTATTATAAAGTTGATTTGATAAATTTGTATCATTATAAGGATCTAAAATTAATATTATTATAAATATAGATAAATATATAAAGTACATATATCCAAAATTATATAGAGAGATTGGAAGGCACAGTCTCCCAACCTTGGAGCAAAGGAGAGTTACCACCTAGTAATTGAGATTATCTCAATCATGCAACCCAATGATACTTATGACCTAGTGAGAATAGATGGTACAATAAAGTCCAACATGAAAAATTTGATAGATTAAGTGATTTAAGCACTTCAACCATACCAAAAATTGAACTAACTACTACAATATATTAGCTTAATAAATTCTATAAAAGTCCAACTAGGTTATCTATACATAAAAGTCTATGATGTGGTAATAGTCCATAAAAATGTATTGGAATCTATAAATGATTTTGATTTTTTAATATTATGGAAAAATAGAATATAATGTGTACCTTAGATATGTCTCATTATAAAAAAGAATATAATATTGGTAACAATGTATAGAATTATACCACAAATGTTTATCTAAATCATACAATTATATTCTTTGACTAATTCAAAAACTATGTAAGTGTGAAGAACATGCTCCCATATCATGCCCCACTATATATGGAGAAGGAAAAAAATTAATGTAAGTACCAACATGGAGAACGTGTTTCTAAAACATGCCCTACTTGTAATTTATATATGTTAAATATTAAATAGATGTGGAGAACATGCTTCTAAAGCATACCCCCACTGAATCTAAAAACTATGCTAGTTGTGGAGAAAATGTCTCTATGACATGGCCCCATTAATATTGCCCCATTTGAGGTGAGGCAAAGATATGAAATGGTATTTAACTCACCTCAAAATGATAAGATAACTATATAATCTATGAATTAAACCCTATAACATATATAAGGAATATGTCTAGATAGATATAGCTATGAATTACATACAACCAATGTGATCACATGAAGGGATAATATGTATGATAAGGATCATGGAAACATCTAGATAGTAATAGTAAAATCACAAGAAATAATAACATACACAAGATCACTAAAAATCATGTTAAAATGTAATGTTCCAAGGAGATCAAAAATAAGGGGCATGTTTAAATGCCACATAATTGAAGGGACATGACTTAGTCCAATGTCCATAAAAGTAAGAATGAAATTCAAATGTCCATACAAAAAAAATACATATGAAAATTTCAAAGACATAATACATATAAAAAGGTTCCATAATCAAAGGATCTTATTCAAATTCTTGAACAAGGAATATAATAACAAGGCAAGACATTAAAGAAAATGCATAAAGGAAAGTATAAGAAACCAACATAAACATGTCATAGTAGCCATGGATCAAATGTGATAATAAAATATGTCAAGTGTATATCATGTCAAGTATCTTGTGTAATATATAATCATGGTTAAATTCATGTATGAGTACATATGTAATCTCAATCATGATAATGAAATTTGATCATCAAAATTTATAGTTCGTGTGTATCAAGATCGAAGAAGTAGATGCCTCTAATGTCTACATGATATGAGTAGAGGGAAGGCCCAACATATGAAATAGAAATCTATCATATATTTATGTATGCATGTATAAAATTCAAATATAACCATGATACACATGTGTATGTATAGTTATATATGTATGCCATCCATAACATGGAACTAACACATAGATGCCAAGGAGCCAAAAGAACATGTAGGTGCTGAAAATATTTTTGTATTTTTGAATGTTTTTTATTTTTTTTAGTATTTTGGAATGTTTGAAGATGAAATATCATCTTATAATTCCATCTAATTTATGTTCATAAATATTTCCACACTATGAACTTGGTGTAATAATCTTGTGATACTGCTGATGAGCATGCATAGGTTAAATATCTATCAATGTAATATCAATGATGCTTTACATATTTAAAATACGACTTTGTGGTCATGAAATTTTTTTAGGAGTAATATGAGTAGGGGTTTTTGTAACACATCATTGAGTTATCTATGGTTACTTTTGAATAATCATAATAGGAACATGTATAATTGCTCTTGATAATTAAACATGGTGCATAGTAAATGGGTATTCCATGGAAGCCACTATGTCTCTAATGTAATGGTGTATAAAGCATTAGAAACCTAGTAAATGGGATTGCATGTTGATTAATTTTTTGTGTTGAATTAATCTTATTAGGTTTTAAGGTCAGCATACCCCCATTTTTGAAAAATGAGGACCCTTGTTCAATTTTGTAAATTGTGTTATAAATTAGACTTTCTACTTGATCAAAATGCATTATTGAATATCATGTTTTGATATAACTTACATTTACATATTAGTACATAAAATTTATTTTATTACATCTAATGTTTTTAACATTATATTCATACATATAACGCAATGCCTTCATGGATAATAATAAATTGGCTATATGCTCTGCATGCTTTCCTACCTATGAGAGTTTTGAATTTGGTCATGGCTATAGGAGACCCAAGGGGACCTCCTAACTTATCTTCCCTATCCCTTTTAATATGAGCTAGCCATAATAATATCATGGGTTGTGATTCCAAACCCATGACCTAGGGTGATGCATTAGTTCCTAATACATGGAAGAATGTCCTCTTGGGGGATAAAAAATATGTGAGTTAGAAGGTTGTTCCACCATTGTTAGAGTCAATGGATGGTTCCCTTAAGCTCCCTAATCTAGTAGTGGAAAGAGTTGTTTATTCAATGGAATACACTCTTATAGATAAGTTTTTTAACTTTAGACCAAATGTTGATCTGGTGAGGATATGGTCCGCTACTAAATGGAAAGTGAAAGGTAGTGTTTTGGTTAGTGTCATGGCTAGGCAGATGCTCCTATTTACTTTTAAGACTAGTGAATATATCTCGATAATCCTTATGGTGGGACCATGGGTGTATGGAATGCAAAACATCTCTCTTTGTAATTTGAAATTGAGATTTAATGCTATTGGTAATCTAAAAAAATGACCCTAGTTTGGTTGAGGATTTTAGGTCTCCCACTAGAATACTAGGATGATGAATTCATCACTTGGATAACAAATACTTTCAGTCACTTTATCACTCTAGACAATACCACCAAGAACAAATCTAGTTTATTATTATCATAATTTTGTGCTAGTATTGACATTAAGAAAACTCTACCTAATTTCATCACTCTTGAGTCAAAATTTTGCAAATGGACACATCCAATTCAATACAAAAATGCCATGATTTTTATCAAATTTTTAAATAAAAAGGGCACATCTTTACACAATTCAAAGCTAATAAAAAAACTTCATCATTTCAGATAGACAAACCAATGGAGAAGAGGAAGACTATCCTTTTAAAGAGGATATCTTAAACATCATCAGTAATCCCCAAAAGGAGAAAAAAGAAGGTATGGTTGGGGAAGAAGATAGATCATTATTAGATGATAAGGAGAAACATCTTAGGATTTATACCTCTAGGAGGGAGGCTCTTAAGACCTCAAACATCAATCCCAATTCAAAAAAATAATTGATTGGTGAGTTTGAGATAATAACCCCCTATTTACAAAACTTAGAGGAGGGAGAGATACATCAGCTGACTAAGAATAGTGTTGATCTAATTTTAGGGAGTTCAGAGTTATCCAATGTAGATATTGGTAGTGAACACATCCTTAAGGGTATTGGGTGCCCGATCAAAAGGGAAGGAACTAATAGAAAACTATGATGTTTCAATTCACCAAGGAATAAATCCCTTAGTCTAACCCTAGGTGTGGGATCCAATAAGAATGATAAGGACCTATATTCTAAAGGTTGGACCATTGCTAACAAGAAATGCAAAGTCTAAGGAAGGAAAATTGTTGATGTGGGTGTGTTGATTCCAAATCTAGAAGACCCACCCAAAGAGAAACTAGATAGAAGGTTATCAATAAGGAAATTTCCATGGGTAGAAAAAGGACTCTAGAGATTGGCTCTAGAAAAGTCCATGGTAAATGAAGATCCTATCATGGAATATTAGAGGGTTTAATAGCCACCAAAAGTAGTTCCTTACAAGAACTGCATTTATGATAATAAAATTGATATCTTTTTATTGTAGGAAGTTAAGATTAAATATAAATGATTTTAGCTTATTGCCAAAGAAATATGGCCAAATGCTAAGTATTATATAAATGATGCCTCATGAGCTTTAGGAGGTATTGTGACTATGTAGAATAATAATGTTGTGAAAAGAAGTCTTATCTCTAGATGCAAGAATAGTTTTAGTATTAAGATGTATAATCATAATAAGTCTTAGAATATAATCAACATTTTTTTATCTTAATCAAAGAAATACAAGAAAGGATTTGTGGGATACCCTATCCACTTGGATTGGAAGCAATAAGGAGGATTGTTGGATGCTTTTTGGTGATTTCAATTCACCACTCTATCCTTTCAAAAAAAATGGTGGTATATTAGACTATATTAATATCATGATTGGCTTAGCTAAGTTTATTAATAACATAGGCATAATAGATCTTGATCTTCAAGCATAGTTCTTCACTTGGTTTAATAGAAGGAGAGGTGAGAATTTAATACATGTTGGACTAGATATGGTGCTCATATCCCCTAATTAGGATTACACTAACACATAACACTTGGAAGGTCTCCCTAAGATGACATCTGACCATAGCCCTCTCCTTTTATCTTAGAAGGATAGGTAAATAATGGCGCTTTCCCATTTAGTTTTGAATGTATGTGGATCAAACATTTGAGCTTTAGAGACTAGTTAACCAGTTGGTGGAATATCATTATTGAGAGACCCCCATGTTTAGGCTAGCTTATAAGTTAAATATTGTCAAAAACAAAGTCAAAGGTTGGAACATGTATACTTCTAAAAACATTTTTTAGAACAAAAGGAGGATATTTACTAGTCATGTTTATATTCAATAGCATATGGCCAAAGGAGACAAATAATGATATGGTGAATCAAGAGGACTCTTTGACAAAGGAATGGAGTGATTTGATACAAAAGGAAGAAATATTCTGGAATCAAAAATCCAAATTTTAATGGCTCAAGTAAGGGGATATAAATATCACCTTCTTCCATAAATCTACCATGAGGCATAGGAAGAGAATTAACATTAAGAGTTTAATGGATGAGAATGGATCTTTGGTCCAATTATATATTCAAATGGGGTAGGTGGCTATCAACTAATTTCAAAATTTTCTTGCAGTTCAAGATAAAATGGAAAAACAAGAGTTAATTGATATTATCCCTACTCATTTAAATGATGAATATAATAAAATCCTAGCAAAACCTATTATAGAAAAGGAGTTTAAATCTTTCCTCTTTTTGATGCAAGATTATAAGGCCCTAGGATTGGATGGTTTTGCCCTAGCCTTTTTCCAAGAGGTTTTAGAAATTGTGGGGTAGGATGTTACCAAGGTGGCCTCAAATTTATTTAAGTCTAGAAATTTATTGAAATCATTGAATCACACCTTGATATCACATGTTCCTAAGAAACTAGATCTTATTTATATAGGGGAATTTAGGCCCATTATCTTTTGTAATACCGTCTACAAGATATTTTCCAAGATTTTGGTTTGTAGACTACAACCAATCTTTGATCAATTAATTAGTAACAACTAGAAGGGATTTATTCTAAGAAGACAAATTTTGGATGATGTTATATCGAGTCATGAGTACATTAATTCTATGGATAAATAAAATTTACCTAGGATGGCCTTTAATTAGACATCTCTAATGCTTATGATAGAGTGGATTGGATCTTTATTTTCAAAAAATTTGATAAAATGGGATTCCAAGATGGAGTAATATAGCTCATAAAAACATGTGTCATGACCATCAAGTACTCTATCCTTGTTAATGGGGTTTCTAATAGATTCTTCAATGGAGGAAGGAGTCTTAGGCAAGGTGACCCATTATCCCCCCTACCTACTCATTCTTGTGTTGGAAGTTCTTAGTAGAAGTCTCATGAAGTTGTTGAGATCCCAAGAAATCAAAGGTAGTAAACCTAATTGAACAAAGGATCTTGATGCCATATAATAATTTGTTGATGACACTATCCTATTTGAAGCTACCTTTATGGTAGAATCTAGGAAGTGGATGGAAATTTTCAAGGATTATAAGGATGCGTCTGGCCAATGTATTAACTATGATAAGAGCCTGGTCTATATTTTTAACACATATTTAGACCTTCAATAGAAAATCATGAGGATAATTGGTTGTTCAAGTGGTGAGCTCTTAGGTGTTTATCTCAGCCTACCTTTAGTTATTAAATATTTTTCCCCCTTATACTAAAATTATATCCTTGAATGAATTCAAAAGAAGTTGGTAGGATGGAAAGGAAAGATACTGAGTCAAGCAAGAAAATATCAACTTTTGAAGGCCTCTCTTTAAGGAATTCCTATTTATTTACTTTCCCTCTTCAAAATTCCCAAATATGTAGTGGAAAATTTTTAAATAATTATGTGGAATTTTCTATGGACTAGGGTAGAAGAGAAAAAAATAATGGCCCTAGTCAGTTGGGATAAATTATACAAACCTAAATTATAAGGAGGAATAGGAATTATAAAAAATAACTTGACCAATAAAGCCCTATTGGCTAAAATTGGGTGGAACTTCATGATTTTTAGAATGGAGTGGAGTAGTATTATGAGAGAAAATACCTAACAAATAACAACCCTAATTCTTTCCTTTACAATTTTGGTGTCCCTAGAGGATTGGTGATTTGGAATAATGTATTGAAAAGGAAAACCCTATTGTAGAAGGGAATTAAGTGGAAATTGGGGAATGTTAGAAACATTAAATTTTGGGAGGATAGTTGTATAAAGGGCATCATTCTTTATAATATACATAACTTTCAAAGACTTGATGATAGAGCCATTACATACTTTAGGAGATTAGTTTTTTATTATTGTCTACTTAGTAATGGTGATTGGAAATAGCTATCAATCTACTCTCGGGGCCACAATGACCTTCTCCCAAATTTTGAGGAATTTTATCTTCTCATCTAAGACTACATCATTCCTATATTCCCCTCAAGTGATAAATTACTTTGGGCCCAAGACAAAATGGGAGTTTTTACTATCAATTTGGCATATAATTTTTTCCTTGAGTCCAAAGAGGACACAAATTTTTGGAGAAGGGTCTAGAATCATAATTTGATTCCCAAATTCATTCATTTCTATTAGATTTCAACTCATAATAATATCCTTACTATAGTTAATCTCTAGATTAGAGGATTCCAAATTCCTAACCATTGTCCACTATGTAAAAGAGATGAAGAATCAGTTTCCCACCTCTTATTACACTATAAATTCTCTTGGGAGGTGTGGAACCTGGATTTACAGACCTTGGGATTCTACTGGAGCATGAATCATAACCTCTCAAATGTCAATATATTTTGGTTTTCCCCATTTCTTCACCCTTAATGCAAAGAGATATGGGCCCAGATTCCCCCCATCCTAACCTAGGAAATCTGTAAGGAGCATAATAATAGGATATTTAGAGATAAAGATAGAGATTCCAAAGAGGTTTTACATAGGTTTCCTAAATATATATAGGATAATATATATTTTATCACTTTAAAAGCTATATAATCTCTCCTAATAGGTTGGAAGAAAGCCTAATCAATCAGTGGAACATCCTAGTCCATATTTGTAGAGCTAATAATTCCAAGAGGATTACTTGTGCTTATACTAAATTGACACCCCCTTCTATTGGATGGATGAAGCTCAATTTTAATGGATCTACTAAAGGTAACCCAAGTCAAGAAAGTGGGGGAGGAGTATTGAGATTTGAAAAGGGAGAGCTTGTTGTGGCCTATGTTGGTGGATTAGGAGAAAACTCTAATAATGTTACTGAAGCTATGTCCCTCCTTTGGGGTCTCAAGGTGGATCTTTCTATTACAATTAAAAATATCTCAATAAAAGGTGATTTAAAACTTATTATTGATTCTATTAAATATATAACAAGTGTGTGTTATAAAATTGATGACATTATAAAAGACACAGAAACTCCTTCATGGTTTTGAGAGAATTAAGATTAAACATATTTATAGAGAAGGTAACCAAGTGGCAGATGCAATGGCCAATTTTGGAAGTAATATTTTCCCTCTAATATGTTGGAGGAACCCAAAAAATCTTCCTACCAATGTTAAATATCACCTCTAATTGGAGGGCTAACCTTATTTAAATCAATGACCTTTATAAAACATTATTGGTTAGAAAATATTTTAATATATATTCTAATTAGGGGCCTCATTATAGACAATTACCACTTAGAGGGGTGAATATGTGTGGTAACAAACATGAAAAATATGATGCATGAGTACACTTTAAGTTGAAGGGAAATGCCACATCAGTGACAATAATATTGGTGAAATTTCTAGACATCTACCTAGATGTGACACGAGGTAGTGCCAATTCCTAAAGGTGCATTGTCCAACTGTTAGCCTGCATAAGTTACAAAAATCTAGCAATTATTAATTGATTAATATGAATGATTTGAAGGTTTAGATTAGGGGTTTGATTGGTAATAAGTACTGGTTAAATTAAAATAACCACACCATTATTTTTGGACTTTTCTACATCAAAGTGCATTATCCTTAGGTGCTGAAATTTTCTTTGAGAAATCCTCTCCTCAATACCAGAAAGATATCAATCATGATTGGAGACAAGGTTATAACTGAGCCATTTTCTTATGATAAGTTTAAATCATATGCCATGCTATGGATCATTTTCTATGAGGGAGGCATTTTTCCTTTCCTAGAATGCCTCTATAGATTTGACAAAAATCTTGTAGCCCAATTTGTTCCTCCTTGGGATGGGGATTTCAAGGTTCAAGTTGGTGGAATATAATTTGAAGTAAGTAAAGAGACTATTATGAAATCCATGAGTCTATTTTTTTGGGGCCAAACACTAAATAAACTAACCAAAGTCCAGGACCCTAAAGGATTGAAAAAATTCTTCAAAAAAGGTGAGACACTAGTTCAACTACAAGGTGGTTTTGATAGGGAAAGCCTCATCTACCCATATGATAAGGTCCATTTTCTTAGTATGAAAAATTTTAATTTGGAAGGCATATTTAAGTCTTACTATCATTATTAATTGGCTCCTTTAAACCATTTTCATCATAAGTTTCTTGTAAATTTTTTGTACTTCCTATTATTGTCTCTTGATTCCTCTATCAAAATTTCCAAGAGTATGATTGAAAGAAACCAAGTTGTCATTTCCATCCCGCTCCACCAAGGACTAATATTTCATCTCTATCACCTCTACTTGGCACTTTTCCCACCTAAACCCATTAAATCTCACTTGGTTGATGATGCCCATGATAATGATTTAGATGATAACATTCCTCTAAGTGTCAATTTTGTTACCCCTTTTAAAAATAAGGCCTCTAGCCCTATCCTACAATATTCCTTGAGAACCCTAAGATATCCTCATAAACCCAAGGATGTGGTCACTAATCCCCCAATTTCATGACCCCACTCTAAAAAAGGCTCCAAGTCCCCTCTTCTGTAGTGAACTACTTTGTTGACTCTAGAGGGTGCTACAACTGGGTCCCTTAGCCAATTACAAAAAGTAGAAACTAAAGGGTTCTATGAAATGAATAAAAAACCATCACATTTAAGTGATAATAAGATGAAGGGAGACACTCAGGAATAATTTATTCCAAAAAAGGTGAGCAAGAGAAAATCTAAAAGTGTTGTTGGGGTTGAGAAGCTTGGCAATTCAACTATGGACAAGGAGCATTCTCATCACTAGGAGAAAGGGGAGGAGTATGTTAATAAATATATTGGCAATGAGATATTAAGGAGCACTAGTAGGGGACTGGGCATCAGAAGATCAAGTAGATTGGTAGGTGGTAAAACCTTAGTGTTGAATTTTTTTTTTAATTTTTTAGCCTTTGACCCTGAGAATGAAGTTGAAATCATAAAGGTTAAATCTACTCTTGATCAATGGGGATAAAAGGAGGGCACAAGCTACTTTGAGGAGTTAAATAATTCCTTCCATGATTCTCATAAGGAGGATATGGATTCCATGGATGATCCTATGAAAAAAGATACCAATGATAAAATTTTCAACAATTATATCAATCCAAAAAGGATATGGAGGAGATTAAGAATGGGTTGCATTCTCTTAACAATAAAATGAAAGGCATGACCACCCTATGTGTGAAAGTTATCCACCATGTTGATACATCCCTATCTATCTTATAGGCTATTTTGGGTGAAGATATGCACATAGAAGGCAAAGCTACCATGAAGGAGGAACTTATATTTTTCATCAAGGAAAAGTGGAAATATAATCCTAATAAGTTTTTCTATTTTTTCCTATGTTTGGTTTTTGTTTTTTGGTTTGTATGTTCTACTAGTATGTAGTTTTTTCATTATTGTTCCACTATTTGTGGTTGCTAGCCTATTTTATTTCCCTTGGGGATTTTTATATAGGGGTATGCACCCTTTTTTACATCTCATCTATACCAAAAAAAATTGACTCATACATTTCCATCTTGAAGGATTGATGGATATCCAATTATAATGAACAAATGTTCATGGCTTTATACTTCAATGATTAATTTGACCCTTAATTGGCTATTTAATATGGTCCCATTTGAATCCAAGTTTAAATAAAATTAAAAACCTTACTCTAAATTAATTTATCCTAAGTCCTTATTAAAATGTATTCATATTTATGCAAGGTCATTTTATTACATTTTAGTCCTAGTTTAATTTTATCCATAGTCTTAATCAAATTTATTAATTCATTATAACTTTAGTCTAAGATTTATGCTAAGTATTTATATATCCCAATCATTTATCATTTTATTTTTTTTAAGAATGAATTAAATGCATGGAATCCAAGTGTCAAAACCTTACTTAATTAGATCAAAAATCAATGGCACAGGGTGATCATGCCAAGTCAATAAGTGAAAGTTTCTTGGATCAAAGATAGATGATGCATTTTCCTACATACAAATATTGATCAATGATCTATATTATAGGATGGAATAAAAAATTCAAGATCATAGATCGAAGGTGTGCATTAAATCTTGTAAATTAAGATATAATAATGAGCTTGAATTCAATATGTCAAAGGATCTAAATATTGAATATGAAGTTGATAAGTGTCACACTCATGACAAATTAGATAAAGATCAATGGTCTACATTTATTAAACTAAATAGGCAATAGATCAATGACCTATATTTGATCATATTATTATGAAATCAATAGCATGCATTTGATCATATATATATGAGATCAATAGTATGTGTTCAACCTATGTGGCACAAGAGCATTAATTGGATGGACACTATCAATAGGGTATACATATTTCATGTGGAACTTTCAAATGGCATGATATTGGAAGCCCAGATCAAAGATCAAAAGTTGCATTGAAAGTCAAGGATAGGAGACTCCTAAGGAGATCAATAGAGTGAATTTAATCCAATTCCAAGCTGCACAAGATGATGACACATGTTCAAAGTGACAATGGTCAAGTTTTGAAAATAAATAAGTAGCGTGACAAGAGATTCCACATAGGCAAACATGCTAGATCTAAAGATTTATGGACTTGAGAATGTGAAGGTATAAGTACGAGATATAATATGATCCAATTCACCAAAACATATACTTCAAACTTGTTTACCACCATTAAATCTCTGATTAAACCTCTAAAAATACCTAAAAATGTATGAGAAACCATAAATTGTTCTTGGATTCATTATTTTGAACCAAAAGAGAGAGCTTGGTGATCAAAATTGTTCAAGGAGTTCAATTAGATATTTAGAATATTTAAATTTTCATTCTCAAGTGGGAAATTCAATCATATTTATAACAATGGCAACATACAAAGCTACTTCTAAGAAAGTGGTTGAATTGTATTTATCAACATATGCAAAGGGATGAGTACTCAAAGACACAAAGTTTTTGTCTTCTTCACTGAATACTAGAGATAATAATTACTCAAGTTTGTTTTGGACCATTGAGAACTAGGATAGACCAAAGAAGAAGAGAAGCTGCTTCTAGTGAAGAGACTCTATGATGACATCATAGAAATTCAGATGACTAGACTCCATTATGCTAATATTAAACTAGAGGTACTATAGTATATCAATGTCCTTAGTCCTATTTTCAAAGATTCTAAAATTTACAAGGGTATATTGATTCATGAAACTAGTTTAAGGAAAATTGCATACATATCCCTTGTTACTTTTGAGTCTTACTATAAGTTAATTAAGCCTCAAATATACCTTGATTCCATTAATTCTTCAGCCCAAAAACATACCATGATGGACATCCTTGTAAAATGGCTAGGAGTTGGTGATAAGGTCATTGTATATACTACAAATAAGATCCATGTGAGTCAAGTTAGACCAAGAGTTATAATGGTCATGACTATGTTGCTCAAGTTATATGTATTTGCACAAATTACACATGTTAAACTAATATGGGTGTCTGTGGTATATTTCATAATTGAGGAAATAGTAGTCCCTCCTCTAGGTGAAATAATTATCATTTCCTTAAGAAGATAGATCTATGGGATTAAAATGAAGAAGAGGATTGATTTCTACATGATGTCCTATTTGCTATATGCCCAATGTGCCACCACCAAGATCACCAACTAGAGATAATTATCACCTAATGGTACTCAAACTATGTCTTAGTATTACTCCAAATTGCATATTTATAAGTATAGTGACCATGTCTAATTTATATGTGATTGTGTGTACCCTACCTTGATCCGAGCCATTGATGGTATCCCCATGATGGTGATAAGTTCATAAAGAAAGAACTCCATTTAGCTAATATGATATATCTAGTTATATCATGATTGCATAGCTATAATAATTAAAGGAACCTAAACTACCCCTCTTAAACTACCAGTTCATGTGCCTAATAGGTTGGTAGAACAAGAAATTACGTAACAATTACTCAATAGGATATATGGAATTTGGAAGACTAAGAGAAAGGGACATCTACATAGTTTTCCCATGATAATTGGCAGAAGCATTTTCAAGTGATGGGACCACATTGAAGCAACTTCAAAACATAGGATTTCCTTTAACTTGTAGATAGATGATCATAAATAATGGGATATATATGGTAGATTAAAGGAGAATTTGAGAATCAAAGGTATTTTGGTTGTGCCTTATGAGCATGAACCTAGTGCATTTGAATTTGTATACACCAAGGCAGCTTCCTACTATAAAGTTTCTATAAGACTGAAAGAACACATTATAAAGCTTGAGTCTAGATTACAAAGAGATCAAAATATGGAGGATATATGGAAACTTGGTCCAAGGAAATATCAATTTTTGCATATGGGTTCTTCTAAGCTTCCATTAGTATATATCCAAATAAAATGTAGGCTTGAAGAAAGGAAACCAAGTGAGCCTTCTTCAAGCTCCTCAGTCCCTAAAACTTTTGGAGTAGCAGAGCAAGAGTTACCTCAACATGAGGTTCACATGAAATCTTTATATCCTCAAGAATATTTGGAGGATGCATTGACAATGTTATCCATGACACATGAGTTAGACTTAGATGTAGAGGAGAAGGTTGAGGAATCTAAACATGATAATGGAAAAGAGAAACCATTGAGCTTAATGATTATTGATCCTCCCAAGAGGAAGGCTAAAACTACAATTATCTCAAAGGTAAAGAAAGATAAATATCCTTCACACCACATTTTAAGGATATCAACCTTTTTAGTGAAGTTAATCCTATCTATGGACCAATTATACCTAAAAAGTTCATATATGAACCAAGGTTGGAAAATATTCCTACTACTTATCATCCATGGGCCATAGTAAAGACTACAAACATTCATATGAGACAAGATTTGAAGCTTTGGATCATAGCATTACAATATGAAGTAGAAAAGATATTGGCTACTCCAAGTCAAGTAGATGACATATAATTAGAGGTTCCAAGTAATAATATGGATTAGTCTTTAGATGGGGTCAGATATGGTCTAATTTATATAGGATTAGAAAGATTCACTAAGATAGTGGTCATGGAAGGGGGTCAGGAGGTTTTACAATAAAAAGTTGATACTTTATTTCACTTAACCTAGAATAGATAAAAATAATACCAAGTGAGGCCCCTATATTCAAAGAAGATGATCTAGAGCTAGCATAATACTAGGCAGAGAAGTTACAAGCTATAATTAAAGGGTTAAAATAAGAGAAGATGAATCTAGAAGATCAATCCATTATGCCAATTTTAGTAAACATTATCAATATTTTTTAGATAATTATTAAAGATACATTCAGTTCTTTCAAATCAATAAGGTCTAAATTGGACATACTGAGAAAACAACATATCTTAGATATGAACCAAGTTAATCAATGGAAAGATTTAGATAATAAAGTAAAGGAATTAATCAAGATATTGATGGATGTCTAGATTTATGAACTCAAAATAGTCATCTTATTACATTTGAATATGGATATGATAGTCTTGATGGTGAAGATTAAGGATATAAATAAGTGGTCAAAAGGCATAGAATATCGCTCAAGAGATTTCAACCAATTAGAAAGTAGAATGGTTCAGATACTAAGAGGTTTGATCAAGGATCCAACCATCCTTAGTCTTATTGGCTTGATAACTAATGAAGAGTTCTAGCATAGAGCTACTTTTTTATGCCTCTAAATGTATCATATGTGTCCTTAGTGTTCAAAGAACAATTCTTATTTTGGAATTATATGAATTTAGAGCATGAGTAGTAGGTTTTTGGAACTTATGTGGCCTATGGTGAAATAGAGGTAGAGAAATTTTTAACTTGTTCCACAAAATTTATATTAGCTAATGGTTAAGATCCATCATGGAACAAATATTTTCAAAGTGTAAGTATCTTATGCTAATACTAGTGAATTATGATCAAAGCTTGAAGTATAGACTAATCTAAATGGATATTTACAATGAAATCTAAACTAAAGTGATATGGTTAAAAAAGAAGAAAAAGAGAAGGGTGAGGTGGAAAGAGAATAAGTGATTATTGATCTTAGCCTCAAACATTATGAAAAAGCTCCAATTTAAACTAAGTATAGATTTAACTAATATATAGTACAAAATAGCATAAAATCAAATCTAAATACACACTAAGCAAACCTTAAAGGATGATATGAAGAATTACAAGAACTAAATTTAATTTAAAATTTTGTTACCATACTCAAATAATATTAGCACATTTGAACACATAAAAAATGAAACAAAGCAAATTTTAGATCTTTCAACTAATCTAGCATAAGCACAAATTAGCAACCCTATAACAAAAGATGCAACTTAGAATTCATAAAAACTATTCAAATTTGAGACATAAGACTAGAAATTGAGAGAAAAGCATGTAATAATTGACACAAACAAACTTGGACAATCCTTTCAAAATTATTTGATTGTATTACCTGCTCAAAGATACAATTTTTTCTCCAAAAAATATTCCCATTTAGAAGATGGTATTACTTCCTTTTATAGAAAGACAAGGTAGTATTACTAGTCATTTGTAAGATACAAATGTATAAAAGATAAGGATAGCTATCCTTTTTAAAAAAGTTATATAAGACATTTGTTTTTCCAAACTAGACTAATCTAGAGAAAAATATGCTAATAGACTAAAATATTCCTTTACAAAAATAATATTACTATTTAAAATATTACACCATTTTTACAAAAAGGAATATTAATTAATTAGTGGGTCCATTACCAAAGGGTCTTCTAGTTTCTCTTATAGAAGCTCTATAGCTCTTTAGTGTTGTTACTCGACAAGATCCAAATCTACAACTAGATTTAGGAGATAGGTATCATCTTGATCATCTAAGTCTTAAAAATATCTATCATCTCTTGCAATATATTCTTATATGTTTATGACTTTTGCAACATTTTATTCAGTAGTGAAGATCATGTCCTAAATTCTGCTATTATCATATCCTAATTGACCCTACCTTTTTACCCTTACTTCTTGCATCACTAGAGTGAATCTATTCTTATACTTCTCATCATCAATTATGAACAAACTTGTAGACTTTGAATTATTATCCAACATAGTGCCAAGTAGTTGCTTAATATGGGCAATTAGCTCTTCATCAACCATTAAGAGTTTGTCTAAGCCTACTAAACAAGCACTTAAACCTTAGATCTTATCCACCACAATCCCTAATATATCATTTAAGTAAGCTAGGATAATGGTTTTGAACTTAGGAATTCTATTCCTAATCAGTATATTAATGAGATCTCTTATTTTAGCCTCTGTATCTTGACATTCTATCATCAATGTTTTGGCCACCTCACTCTGCTAGCTTAATGCATCTTGCCTTAGCTTCATTTATTTTAAGGAGTCAAACATATCAAAAAAGGATGATTCAAACATATTTATTATGGCCTCAAGATCTAATAAGGTAGCTTGGGTCTCTAAATTCTCCTTTTCCTTCTTCAAGTTATGAATCCTTTATTTCATCCCCCTCATGTTATCTCTAATTTGAGTTGAATGATATTTAGTTAGGATTTCAATATCTTATGCATAGATGGGAAGTTCACCAAGTTACTACCATCCAATTAGGGTTAGGTCTATCAATGGATAAACTTTTGGAGTGTGAACTCTTTAGTTCCCACCATGGATTTTCATGTTGTCATTCTCTATAATCCTTTTGTCTTTGGATTGAATTGTATAGTAGTAAATCACTCAATATAATTTGGGGGTTTAGGGGCCTCCATCTGGGTACTACTTGATTCTCTTAGAGCATCCATATACTTGTTTTTGACCCTATAGTGGTCATAATTCTTCTCTCCTCTTATTCCTTCATCAAAGAATTTATCCAAGGCTTGATGTCATCATGAACATTAATATTAATAGTTTGATTCAAGGCCCAATAGTGAGACAAAGTGGCAATCTTCTACATTTTTTCATAAATGAATCAATCAGGGATGATTGGTCTATGGATAGGGTATTCCTTGTTCAATAAGTTGATTTCACTTGTATGATGAGTGAAAGTCAACTTTGGCCACTTTGATCCAACTGAGACCAAGGCTAATTCTACTTTTCTTTTCTATGGGGATGTGATTAGAACTAAATCTAAAGTAACCTCTTTTCTTATATGTTATGTCCCTTGATCCTAGAAAATACTTATTAAAACCTATTTGATCTAATATATATGGTGTTATAGACACCAAATTGATGCACATATACTAGTTTGGGTAATTTCATATATTTCAAGTATGTAGAGACCATGCCATTAGGATCCCACATCTTTAGCTCATCAAGTTGTAATTTGAATGAGTCCCAATGTTTGGACATAGTAATCACTTGATCCTAATTAATTAACATAGTCTTTACATTAATTAAAGGAAAGGGATGGAGTAGTCATTTCCTCGTCTTTGCATACACTTTCCACACCATTACGAAGTTGGTAGGAAATTTCTTGCTCTACCAACTTGAGGGGAATGTAGACAAGAAACTTGTAAGGTTGGATTAAGAGCCCTTCAATTTTGATTACTATAAAATATTGATACAACAAAATGTATCCCATTAGCTTCCCATATTTCCTAATTAGAGGGATTACCCTAGGCATAGGGGTGCCTATGATGGATTTTACTAAAGCAGGATAGACAAAATCACAAAGGAATTTCATGTGGTGTCTATATTTGAAAATAGGTAGCTTTGAATAATGATGGGAAATTGTGAGTCTACCCTTAGGTGTCTAATTCTTGATATGAGGGATATGGGTGAGGGCTAATAAGTCATCTAACAGGTAAGAAATGATGAAAAATTGGGTATTGGTCTTCTTGTTTATGGTTGTGAATTTTTTTTAGATATATGTTGATGATCTCTCCAATTAGAGGAGTGATCCCTTTCTCCACCATGAAGTAAATATAAGACACCCAATTTTTTTTACATAAGAGGTTGAATGGGCTCAAGATATTATGTTCAATAGTGTCATGATTAACCTAACCCATTCCCTAAATTGGGTAACTAAAATGTTGCCAATAGGGTATTGGATCACATGGCTCCATTGGAGTAACCATGGCCTAAGGATAGTGTCCATATCATTATTTTCAGTCTATTCCTTAATAGTGGGTAAATCCACTTGGGGTTTTCAAAGCTTGTAATAACTTTCAAAGGCTAATGGGGATGAATGTAATTCTTTTAAATAATTTTTCATGAATAATCCAACTTTGTTCAAGCCTATAGTGTTTGAAAATGGGAGAAAAGATGTCGATATAGTGGATTACGTCTAATTTGGTAGTAGCATGGTGGAGACTGGCCATCTAGATTATAACTAGGTTATATTAACTTTTAGTAACAGTTGAAATCTTTTGTTCTTACTTTGTGATAGCCTACATCTCCTTAATGGTTTTGAAGAGCTTAGACCAATTATTATTACTAGTGTTTAATGCAACAATATCTAGGTCAGTGTCCTTAAAGACCCTCCCTATATTATCTGTAGATATAACTCTCTTTCTCATCCCTATATTATTGCCTCCGAGATACCATGACTTCCAAACATTAAAAAATTTCTCATAATTAGATTGCATATGGTCTCTAGGTTGGCTCTTTCATGCTCAAATTACAATTATAATTCTTCTATATTTTTTGTAATCAATCCAAGTTCACTTTGGGATATTTAAGCAATTTTAGGGCTTTGAAACTTTAATGGTGGTAGCTTATTCAAACCTAGGCTTATACATGCCTTAGATATGATTCCAACCTTTGGCTTTATATATTTACATTTTAGGTACACAAGATTTTATATTTTGTCACTTTTTCCTTGCATGGTGCTTATTTGGTATCCATTTAGCACCTTTGATTGCATTTTCATAAATTTCACTAATCACTAGTCATTGCTCTTTTAAATCTAGCCTTTGACTTTGTGCCATCAGATCAAGATTAAGGGTTAGTATGGGCCATTGATTATGATCAAATCCCTCACTTATGATTGGTTTATTTTGATACCAAGACTTTTAATTGTGCCACTTGTCACCTCCATGGACTTTATAAGCTCTAACACCTTTGTCAATCACATATTGAATGCACAACTACCATGTGTTGAGTCTGTGGGCTCTCAGAGCTTCAGTAAAAAGCCATTGATAATTTCACATCATTAGATCATCTTTCATGATGAAGTGTTAGCTATTAGATCTTAAAATATGCATGATCTTTAATCAATGCATTATATAAGAGTGGAATTAGTTTTAAATACCTTAATCTAGGGTTTATTTTGTGTTTATTAAACACAAAATAAACTTTAGGCTAAGGTGTTTATAGCTAAGTTTTTTAGGATTTATATAAAAATGGACCATCACTAAATATTTTAAGCCAAGGTTTACATTTTATATAATAAACACAATGCATCCTTTGGGCCAAAATATTTATGTTAAGCTCTTAAAACATGCTCAAAAGGGTTAAAGTGATATAAGGACAAAATTCTAGATTTTGACCTTCAGTGTTATTATATTAATAAATATGATAAAATCTTTAGTTAAAAGTATTTGGACTAAGTTTTATGTCACAAAGACCCTTTTAAAATAATATTTATTATAAGTATCTATCCTAAGGTTCATGGCATTCAAATAAATGCAATGGGTACCTTAAGATATTAACTTAGACTAAATTCATTTATGCATATATCTAGACTATGAGATCATTTCATTATTTACAATTTAAAGATCTCAAGTGTTTGAACATCCTCTAAGGGGTCCCATTAGTCTGCAATACAATTCATGAGTTTTTTAACAACATTTTGGAGTATATCATGGTCTTGAGAAAAATAACTTTTTAGATTAAATTTGATGGCCTCGCAGACATCAAATGGCAATCATGAGAATGTCAAATTTAGGCTTCTGAAGTTCTTAGTTTTGATGTGTTTAAAGTTGATTGTCACATAGACGTCAAATACTTCCTCATGGAATTTAAATTATGGTCATGTAAATGTCAAATTTAATCTCATAAAATTCCTATATCCCAATGCAAGAATGCATTATGGTAACTCTGTGGGGATTTTTGGGATCTCAAGCTTAGTTTGCTCCATATGATTAAAAACCATGATGAAATGAGATTCGTTCAATCATGATCCAAGACCTTGTATGTGATTGGTTCTTTTTAATATGTAGGACCCTTTTCTTTTAATTCTTGAATGTAGGAGTGTCATGTGGTAACTCTATGGAGCTTCTTGGGACTTTGACTTTTTAATGATGCCTTCACTCTGTCTGATCCTCAGTCTCGATGAAGCATGAGCCATAGATTGTGATCCAAATGCTTGAACATGATTGGTCCAAAGGATAAAGTGTTCAATTTTTTGGGATTTTCCTTGCTCCATTAGATCAAAAGGCACAATGAAGCATGAATCATTGGATCCTGAAAAATGTACAATATTTAAGTTAGAAGCTAGGATGAAAGAAACTTAGGTTAAGGCATTTAAACTAAGGTATCATTCATGTTGATAAACATGAACATGGCCTTATTATTAACACTTTAGGCTAAGTAGGTATTAAAAGTACCATCCTAAAAAATAAAAAGACCTTACCAATATAACATTTGACCATGTTATAGATACAAGAAACATAATGGAAAATAAAAGGGATCAAGGCATAATTTTTAGGCTACAGTCTGGCTGTGTTAAAAAACATGATGAAGCCTTAACATAAAACATGGGGCTTAAGTCCAAAATAAGTTTAAAATATACCCTTTAATTTGATCCCACCCAATTTATATTTGAATTAGGGGTTTACGCTAGGGTTTTAGAACATGAATCTACCAAAAATGACTCCATGAAACCTGTAACGATAAGACAGGAAGACCAATTATTAGAAAACTAGGAAAGCTTAAAGCAAACCATAAATCAGTAAACCAACTTTATCAAAGTGTATGATATTAAAATTATAATAATGTTCAAAATAGGCCATGATTTTAAGGTTAAACTTAAAAATATCTCAAGGGTCCCAATTTTAAAAAATGGGCGTATGTTGACTTCAACAAATGGAAACTTTAGGGGGAAACATTATAATATGTTAGAACTTAGAGACTTTAGTTTAGACAAACAACTAATTCATCCATTCCATTTTGATTGATGTCATTATCCAAATCATTTTATGGTTGAAACACACCTTGCACTTACAAAATTGGGATCAAATATTAAGACATAGCCATGTTGTGTGTGTGTGTGTGTGTTTTGATTCTACTTAATAACCATACTTCTAGTTTAGGGAAGGCATGGACATTTATATGCTACCATGTAGGCATCCATAGCCCTAATAGAGATGCCTTTGGCTTCACTCATGGCCTTGCTGCATTTCCAACCAAGTGTATATAGCCTTGATGGACATTAATAGAATCACCTATACTTTAAAATATCTTGATTTTGCCTTGAATTCTTTTTTTGTATTTTTTTTCTATCTTTTATGCTTTCAACAAAGTTAGGAACTAGGGTATCTAGGTTTATGGACTTGATCAATTATTTTATCCTCATAAAACACCTATGGGTATAACCATTATCCAAAGTAAGGATGTTTTTTTTAATTTCAAGAATGAATATGCCTCATAGTTTAAAATTTCATCCTACAAGTGCAACTGTTCTTAACATCAATTCTTGGTCAACACAATGTTCAAGCTCTCATAGAATAATTAGCCTCTTTAACTAGTCTTTATCAGTTTCTTCAAATCATAAAATTAGGCATGCATTTTATATCTATGGTCAACAAATATATTAAGTTCAAACCCACATTCCTAGACTTTGGCGGTTTAATTAGACTAAATAAACTTTGATCTCAATGTTGTCCAAAAGGACTTATTAAAAACAAGGAATAAGGTAAAAAAAGCAACACACAACAAAAAGTAGTAAAGTAACAAACAAAAAAAAGATATGTACATGCTTATATACAAACAAGGGATATGAAGGAAAGAATTGAAAGAAATTAACTAGCCTACCTATACTAAGTCTAACCATCTTACATGTTTACTCCATAAAGACCTCAAGATGAGTAGTAGAGAAGTAATGTTTGAGGTACTACCCATTATTGGGATATGTGAACTCTTCTCTTTATAAGTCTTTGAGTCTACAGGTGTTGTCTCTCATTGTGTCTATAATCTAGTATGGGTCAATCCATAAAGATGTGAACTTTCCATGTTTGCCTTTAGGTTCAAATTCTTTATCCTAAAGGAGAACTAAGTCCCTTTGTCTGAACACCTTAATCTTTGATCTTTTATCAAACCACCTCTTCACTATGGTCTAATGTTTTCTAAAATTAGTGAAGCCTTTCTCCCTTGAAATTTCCATCTAAATGATTTCTAACAATATTTAATTTATAAGATCCTGACCTTCTTTCATATATTACTGCATGAATTTATACGTGGGCAACTTGAGGGTGATAGGTAAAATAGGCTCTTGGCAATACACCAATAGAAAAAGTTATACCTTTAAGGCTTGTTTGATCCTTAACCTATCTACCCATAGGGCATACTTAAGAAGCTTATGCCAAGTCCTGGGATTGTCTATATTGGACTTATTGATTGACTTCATTAAGTTCTTGTTGGTATACTCAGACACTCCATTTTCTTGGGGGTAATGGTTGGATGAAAACTTGAGACAAATGTCATTATCATATGCCAATTCAGTCATCTCTATGGATTTAAATGTAGATCCATTATCAAAAAACAAAGAGACTTGGGTTCTAAATTTGGTACAAATGTTCTCCTCCTATAAACTAATCACTTATCCTATCCTGCATTATTTGGTGGCTACAACTTCAACCCACCTTATGTAATAATCTATGGTAGTTAGGATATACTTGTGATAACATTCATATGAATTAGTGTTGATTACCCCTACAAATTCTAACCCTTATTGTGCAAATGGTTTATCAACCATGACTAGTTGTAAAATCATTGTTGTCTTAGGTTCTTTGGTGCTAAATATCTAGTAGGAGTGACATTCCCTAATGTACTTGTGAGAATACTTTAAAATAGTTGGCTAATAGTAGCCAAATCTAAGGATATTATGGGTTATAGTCATCCCAAATGGATGTCTATGGACTAACTTCTCATGAAATGTGCTCATGATTTGGTTAGCTTTTTCTTTTGAGACACAACTTAGGTAGACCCCTTTAAAGTTATTTTTGTATAAAACCCCATCTTTGATTATACAATGGGATGCCTTGAGCCTTGGTGACCTCTTTGGATATCTAATCGATCCTATAATATAGGTGCCATTAATTAGTAAATGAATGATAGAATAATACCACTCACTAGCTTAAAGGTTTTGTTGATCTACTTGCATAATACTTAGCTTGGGTTTGGTATTAGAAATCATTTAGATCAGACCTTGGCACCTTACTAGTTTTGCCATTTTCATTTTTATGTCATACTCTTATTAAAATGGCATCCATTTACCTCTATGTTTCCCAAGTTCAAATATCTTAGCATGATCTTGGTGGTAGGGTCAAGTAGAATAACATGTACCTTATTCATAAGGATGTAGTGCATAAATTTATTCACAAACTTAACTAATGCATATGTGTTTTAATCAATCAGTAAATAGTTAAATTCAAAATTCTTAAAGTTAGTACTCATGAAAGCTATTAGGTTATTATACCCATCAACCTTCTTAGTTAAATTTATAACCATATTATGTTTAGATGCAAAAGAATAGAGATAAAAATCTTGTGAAAATTTAGGACTTATTAGGACTAGATATTGGCTAATTACTTCTTTGATGTCATTAAATGGCTTCATGGAGTCTCCATTCCAAGTGACCTTGATATCCTTCTTTATCATGTCATTCAATGGCTTGACAATCTCTACAAAGCCAAAAATGAACTTCCTTAAAAATTGTATCTTACCAAAGAATGGTTTTAACTCTTTCTTACTATTTAGAGGCTTTGTCTTAGATATAACTTCCACTCTCTCAAGATCTATGGAGATCCCTTCTTTAGTTATGACATGACCCAACAATTTACCTTGAGTAACACAAAAGGTGTTTTTATTTTTGTTTAAGGAGATTACATACCTTATACATCTCTCAAAAAATTATTGTAAATGCATAAATTGATCTTCCCTATTTTTAGAAAAAACTATTAGATCATCCATATATATAATGATACACTTACTAATCAAACCTTGGAAGGCATGGTCCATGGCCATTTGAAAATTAGCTCCTGTGTTGATCAATATAAAAGGCATTCTATTATAGGTTAAGGTCCCCCATTTGGTTGTGAAAGTTGTCTTCATCCTATCTTCCTTGTCAAATAACACTTAGTTGTATCCTAAAAATCCATCAAGAAAAGACATCATAACTGATCCTAAAACAACTTTTATCACGTAATCAAGAGAGGGAAGAGGATAGTTATCCTTTTTAGATGCTTTGTTTAAATTTTTAAAGTAAATTCATAGAATTATCTCACCATTCTTCCTTATAACTAGAACCAAATTAGACACCTAGGTAGAATGCCTAATGGGAAACATGATTCTAGAATCTAGTAATATTTTAACTTCTTTTAAGATCATTGGTTCTAAGATAGGGTTCACAAGCCTTTTCTTATACCTAAATGGTTTAAAACTTTATTTAATGGTTTAGTGTGGGTGATGATCTTGGATTAAATATCTTCAAGTCATCATATGACCAAGCTATGACATCCTTATACTTGGTTAGCAACTCTTTAGCCTTCTTCTCAATGTTGGTGCAAGCTTTCCCAATGTTTACTAGTTGGGGTTGATATTGAGGGACAAGATCAACAACATTATATTCCTTCCCACTTACCTTGGGAATATTATAAACCTTAACCAGCTTGTCTTAATCAAATAGCCTCTCTAAGGCAATCATGCCTTTGGGAATCTTATTATCATTTAGTTGAATGACTTTACCATCAAATTTGTCCTCCCTAAGTGAATTTTTATCAATATCATCATGATATGAGAATCAAATGATATATAATTAGTCATGAAATCCAATATATATTGATCATCACTAAATACCTAAAACTAATTTACATTATCAGCGACCCAAAGACAAGGCACTAGTTCAATGCTAAAATTGGGGGAGTCCTGGTTGGGCCTAAGGTTGGTTGCAACAGATGCCAACTCATCAATAGTTTGGTTATCCTATGTTGGAATGGAAATAATACCAAAATCATCTAAAGAATAAATTAGATCCTAGACCTTAAACTTATACCTTTTGAGGTATGAGAGTTTACATTGAAATTTACTTCTCACTTGGCTAACTAATAGCTTAGAATCACCATAAACTAATAGCTCTTTGACATTATTTTTTATAGTAAATTTCAAACCTAGGATAAGGGCCTCATATTCATCAATATTGTTAGTGAAATAGAATTAGATCCTATATGATGCATGATATTTCTTATTTTCAAGGTTAGTTAAGACAAGATTGACCCCAAATCTAGCCTTACACCTAACACCATCAAAATGTAACTTGCATATCCAAGATATAACATGAGTACTCTTAGGATCACATACATTTACAAGCTCTAAGGTGAAAACCCCTAGGTTTGAGTCAATTATTTTGACCCTTACATTCACATCATTGTACTCAGTGATCATATGCTTCATCCTTGGCTCTCTTTCAACCCTGATCTGGTTTGGTACTCCCTTCCAAGGCAACCATAAATGTGAACAATCTATGGAAGTGTATCCATTCATATATTTGGTCCATTCCATACTTAACAAGATGCCAAAAACATTGGTAATGTTAACAAATTAGACATCAATAAACTACTACACTCTAAGATCAAAAACCAATTGCATATGAACATTTAATAATTCCCCAATCACCTTGACTCTAGATTTTTCTAATTGAGTAAAAACTTTTATCAGACTTAATATGTGTCAATACAAGTTATTTAAAAATACCTAATTGATTAATATTGGTTAACTCACCACAATCTAATAAATAAGTATGCAAATTCTTACCAAACATCTTAACTGTAAGAAGGAAAGGAGGAGATTATGCCTTAGCTTTATGCACAATCACATTAGAGAATATCAAATTTGGGTGGTCTATTGGATTTATTTGACAATGAATCAAATAAGAGGTCCCTTTGTTCTATGATCTATGTGAATTCATGCAATATGATGATAACTTTTATTTTCTTCATGTCTTCAACAATATTATAACCAATTTTTTTTTTAAGAATTAGGAACATCAACATTATGTTTAGAGGTACTCCCTTTGGGTGGTTCTAGATCATTGCTTGAAGAAGTGTCTAGAGGAGTTATAAAGTTATTTTGAGGCATTGAGGTAGTCAAGGTATTCCTCTACTATCTATTATTCTAAGGTTAATTATTGTTTAAGAATTTTTGGAAGGCCTGGATCTCCTTAGGGGCATCATCAAGTTCATTGTCCTCTTTAAATGGGAAGTCAAAAGCCTCTACCATGAAAGTTTGATTAGTAGGCTTAGACCCTAAATTACTTATACCACTATCTTTGTTAGGGAATAGTTCAAATGTGTCCAAATCTTCTTAGAAATATTCAAAATCCTTACAAAACTCTATGCAATCAATCTCACTATGCTTGGTTGTACAATGCACTTTGCAATAATTAGGTAAAGCAATGTTAGTGAGATTAATGTCCATAGTCCTATGTTTAGAAGATGGTTCATTACTCTTATTATTATGGAAACCATCATTCTAAAACCTATTTTTTGGCCTATTAAATATTTGGAATGAGAAGTTCCTACTTGAGCTTTCTCTAGTATTGCCAACTTAGTTTTGTAATGGAAGGAAATCAATGCTTAATTTTTGGACCATTTTAAAGATAAATTCATTATCATTATTAGGAGTTTCATAATTATGCACTTAGTTATTATTAGTACCAATATTTGGTACTAAAACCCTTTGATATTTTTCATTTAATCCATTAATAGTAGGATGACTTAAGAATCCTAAATTCTAATTGGGATCAACATGACTCAAAGGTAATTGATTCAAATTTGGTAATGGATTCAAGGCTTGAATATTCTTGTTGTTGGTAGGGAAAATGTTTATAATGGGCATATGTGGGTTGATATTTGGGATAGAGTAGGCCATTTATCCTTAGGGATAAATTTGATCATTGATGATCACTACCTCGTAATAATCCATGGATAATGAAGTTATAGCTAGAAGGGACATTTTCAAAAATATAGAAGTCATGGGATCTACTACATCCTTGTAGATTTATAGAGATAAAACATCATCAGGTTAATAGGGTTATGTGGTCCTAACATACATTTTATAGAATATAGCATTAAAGGACCCTATGGGCTTACTTGCATCCCTCCTAATGGTGGTGAACTAGTGGTATATGACACATAGACTACCAAGTTTACCAAACTAGTCTATGAAAATATTAGTGAAACCATCCTAGATAGTAATATAATTGTCAATAAAATTGAGAAATCATTCATAAGAAGCATATTTAAATTTAAAATGAAATAATATACATGCTACATCTTCATGTATGACATTTATCAACATTAAAGTAGTTTTAAAAGATTGAATGTGCTCTTCAACAATTACAATACTAGTTAGACTAAATATTGGCAAGTATTTTTAGGGTTATATAGGATATCACACACCACACCTAGCGCATTGATTAAAGAGTCTCCCAATGCATCCATACCTAGATGAAGGTTGAAATCAAAGGTACCTTGAAGAGGTGAGGTTGGAAAATATTTGTAACATCTACGCCTACCTTTATCTCACATGGTTTTCCTATGGACTTTAAGTTGAAGCAAAGGTTATCTTTTATATGAATGTGATCTTGTTCAAATCCTTGGAAATTCCATATTGAAGATTGAATATCCTTTCTAAAATATTATGTATCAAGTTAATCTTTATGAATAATAAGGATTAAACCTACACATTAAGCTCATTTTTCAAAGATTGTATAAAGAACAGTAAAGGACATAAATATTTGACTAAGCTAGCTCAAAGATGTGTCCAATTATACAAATATGGTCTATATTTATAATTTTAAGATAAAATAAAATTATATCTATGAAATATATGCCAAAATATCATCAAAATAAGCTATTCTAACCTCAAATACTATGGGTCTTCAAATCTTAAGCTATCTTGATCAAAACGAACAACCAACATCAATTAACTTTGATCTTTGTCTAAAGGAAGCACAAAGATAGTTCAAAGATCACAAATATCAATGATATTTACAATTCTAAGAAAAGAGTTATGAAAAAATGTAAAGATAACACCAATATTAGATTAAAATACACTAAGATAAGTAAAGATTCAACTAAATCACAAATAGGGCCCTCATTCTAGCACCAGGGAGACTTGTTGATGTCTTTGAATGTATCACAGGTGTCCTTAGTGTCCAAATAACAGTTATCATTTTGGAATTATAGGAATTCAAAACATAAGTAGTAGGTTTTGGCACCTTACATGGTATATGGTGAAATAGAGGCAGAGCAATGTTTAACTTGTTTAACAAAATTTATATTAATTGATGGTTGGGAGCCATCATGGACCAAATCTTTGCAAAGTGTAAGTATCTTATGCTAATACTAGTGAATTATGCTCAAATCTTAAACTACAGATGAATCTAAATGGATATTTACAATGAAGTCTAAACTAAATTGATCTAGTTAGAAAAGAAGCAAAAGAGAAAGGTAAGGCAAAAAGAGAATAATTGATTACTAATATTAGCCTCAAATAATATGTTAAAGTTCCAATTTCAACTAAGTATACATTTAACTAGTATATAGTGCATAATGGCATAAGCTCAGATCTCACTACACACTAGGAAAACCTCAAAGGGTGATATGAAGAATTACAAGTAAGAACTAAATTTACTTTAAAGATTTTATACCATAATAAAATAGAATTATCACATCTAAATATAGAATAAATGAAGCAAAGAAAATTTGAGATCCTTTAACTAATCTAGCATAAGCACAAATTAACAAGCCTGTAATAAAAGATGCAACTCAAAATTCATAAAAACTATTCAAATTTGAGACTTAATACTAGGAATTGAGAGAAAAGCATGTAATAATTGACACAAATAAACTTGGACAATCTTTTTAGAATTCATTGATTATATTAACTACTCAAAGTATATAAATTTTGCTCTAAAAAATCTCTCCCTTTACAAAATGGTAGTATTGCCTTTTATAGAAATAAAAGATAGTATTATTGATCATTTTTAAGATATAAATGTATAAAAGATAAGGATAAATATTTTCTTTAGAAAGTTATATAATACATTTGATTTTCTAAATTAGATTGGTTTAGAGGTAAATATGCTAACAGATTAGCATATGCCTTTTAAAAAATAATATTCCTATTTCAAATATTACACTTTTTTAACAAAAAGGAATATTAATTATTTGGTGGGTCCATTGATGAAGGGTCTTCATGTTACTCTAGAAAAAACTCTATAGCTCTTTGATGTTGTTCCTTGACAAACTCCAAATCCACATCTAGATTTGGGAGACAAGTATCTTCTTGATTAGCTAAGTATTCAAAATCTCTATCATCCCTTGCCATAGTTTCTTTAATTCTTCTAGATTTTGTAATCATTTGTTTAGTAGTGAAGATCATTCCAAAAAAAATTCTATTATCACTGCTTGATTGGCCTTAGATTTTACATCTTACTTCGTACATCACCAAAGTGAATCTATGCCTATATTCCTCATCATCAATAATGCCCAAGGTTGTAGACTTTGTAGGATTAGCCAACATGATGCCAAGGAGTTTCTTAATCTAGTCAATCAGCTCTTCATCATCCCTTATGAGTCTATCCATCCCTGATGACCAAGCACTTAAATCTTAGATCTTATCCACGACTATCCCTAATATAGCATTTATGTAGGCTAGGCTAATGGTTTCAAAGTTAAGAATTCTATTTGTAATCAATATATTGATGATATATCTTATTTTAACTTCTATATATTACCATTTCTTCATCAATCCTTTATCCACCTCACTATATTGGCTTAATAGATCTTGTCTTAGCTTCATTGATTTTAAAGAGTCAAACATATAATAAATGGATGCTTCAAACATATTTATTATGGACTCAATAACTAATAAGATAGTCTAGGTCTCTAAATTCTCCTTTTCCTTCTCTAAGTTATGAATCCTTTATTTTATCCCCTTGATGCTAACTTTAACTTGAGTTGAATGAGCTTCAATTAGGCTTTCAATATGTTATTTATGGATGGGTAGTTCACTAGGTTGTTGCCCTCCAACTAGAGTTAGGCCTTTAAATGGCTCAACCTTTTAGAATGTGAACTCTTCAGTTCCCACCATGGTTTTTATTTTTTTCACTCTCTCTAATCCACTTGTCTCTAGATTCAATTATATAGTAGTAGATGACTTAGTATATTTTAGAGGTTGAGGAGCCTCAATCTAGGTACTATTTGATGCTCTTGGAGTATCCATCTACTTGATATCTAACCCTATAGTGTTCATAATTATTCTCTCTTCTTCCTATTTCAAATCCTTTATCCCAAGCTTGATGTCATCATACACATCAATGTTAATATTTTGGGTTAAGGACCAAGAGTGCGACAAAATGGGAATCTTTTGAATTTTTACATAGATGAACAGATTAAGGATGAGTGGTCCATGAATAGGGTATTCCTCACTAAATAATTTGATTTCACCTGTAGGATGAGTGAAAGTTAAATTTGGCCTCTTTGATCCAACCATGACCAAGACTAATTCTAGTTTTCTTCTCTACAGGGGTGTTATTGGAACTAAATCTAAAGTAAACTCTTTTCCTCTATCTTTCTTAGGTTCTTCAGCTTGCTCTTAAGGTGATTTATTTTTCTCTTCCTCTTCATTAGTCACATATGCTTCAACAAGGACCTTGAGGGAATACTCCATTATTTCATTTAGCTACAAGGCAGTCGTGTCTAAGTAATCAAATATAGATGTTGGTCTTTGAGGTAGGGCTAAGGATGAGGGTCCTTTACTAGGCCTCTCTTCCAACTTATCATTCCCAAGACTTTGTGTAAATTGTGCTTAGGGCTACATCTGTATCTTTGTTTTCTCTTGAGGTGGCATAGAAGGTCCAAGTAGAAAATGGTATTGTATAGGTCCCATTTACCATATGTCCCTTGGTGGATTTTCATCACTACTCACTCTCTACTCATGTTTGATGTTATGCCCCTTAAGCCTAGCCAACACTTCCTTGAACCTATTTGATCTGATATATATGGTGTCATGAAAACCTTAGTTGATCACATATTCTATCTTGGGCAATTACTTGGATTTAAAGTATGCGAATACCATGCCATTAGGATCCCACATCTTCATCTCATCAAGTTTCAATTTTAAAGAGTCCCTATGCCTTGCCATAATACTCACCTGATCCTAATTCTAGAACATAGTCTTGATAATAGCTAAAGGAAATGGATGGGAGAGGCCTTTCCTCTTATCTTTGCATACTCTGTCCACACTATTAAGAAGTTGGTAAGCAATTTTTTACTCTACCAACTTGAGGGGAATATAGATAGGCAACCTATAAGGTTGGATCAAGAGCCCTTTATTTTTGGTCATTGTACAATCTATATACAACTAGATATATCTGATTAGCTCTATATATATCTTGACTAGTGATCTTACCCTAGGCATATGGATCCCTATGATGGATTTCACTAAATAAGGATAGACATAATCATAAATTAATTACATGTGGTGTTTATGTTTGAAAATATGTAGCTTTGAGTAATGGTGGGAAATTGTGAATCTGCCCTCATGTGTCTAATTATTGATATGATGGATCTAAATAGAGGCTAATAAGGCATCCAACAAATAAGACATCATGAAAAATTAGGTGTTGGTCTTCTTCCTTATAGCTATGAATTTTTTTTCTAGATATATGTTGATCATCTCTCCAATTGTAGGAGTGATCCATTTCTCTACCATAAAGTAAATGTAAGGAACCCAAATATTAAATACATAAGAGGTTGAAGGGGTTATAGATATTTTGTTCAATAGGGTCATGATTACTTGAACCCCTTGTTTGAATTGGGTAACTGGGAAATTCCCAGTAGGGTCTTAGATCACATGGCTCCCTTGGAGCAACCATGGCCTAAGGAAAGTGTCTAAATTATTCTTTCCAACCCATTCTTTTATAATGTGTAAATCCACTTGGGGTTTTATAAGATTGTAATAACTTTCAAAGGTGTGTGTGGAAATGAATGTAATTCTTTTAAAGGTTCTTTCATGAATAATCCAACCTTGTTCAAGACTACAGTGCTTGAAAATGGGAGAAATAATGTTGATATAGTGGATTACCTCTAGTTTGGTAGAAACATGGTGGAGACTATCCATCTAGAATACAACTAGATCATAGTACCTTCTAGTTATAATGACAATCTATAATCTTTTTTGTGATAGCCTACATCTCCTCAATGGTCTCAAAAAAATCAAACCAATTCTTATTACTAGTGTTCAATGCAACAATGTCCAAGTCAGTATCCTTGAAGACCCTCCCTTCATTGTTTTTAGACAATTATAACTATACATCATCCCTATATTTTTCCCTTCGAGCTTCTATGCCTTTTAAAATTTACATAATTACTCACAATTAGATTGTAGATGGTCTCTAGGTTGGTTTTTTCATGCTCAAATCATAATTAAACTTCTTCTAAATTAGTTGTAATTAGTCTGAGTTGACTTAGGGATTTTTGTGCAAGTTTTAGGGATTTGAAACTTTAATTGTGGTAGATTATTTTGACCTAGACTTATATGTGCCTCAGATATGATTTTGACCTTCAATTTTATATATTTGCATTTTGGCCACACATGATCTTATATTTTATCACTTTGTGCTTGTGTGGCACTTATTTGGCATCCATTTGTCACCTTTTGTAGCATTTTTCATAAATACCACTAATCACTAGCCATTATTTTCTGAAATCTACCCTTTGGCTTTATGTCATTGGATCAAGATCAAGGGTCAGCATGGGACATTGATTATGATTTGGTCCCTTGATTATCATTGGTTATTTTTGCTACCAAGCCTTATGTTTGTGCCACTTTGTACCTCCATGGGATTTTTTATCTCTATCACCTTTTTCAGTCATATATCAAACGTATGTCTACCATGTGTCAAGCCTATGGGCTCTCAAAACTTCATTGAAAAGTTATCAGCAATTTTGTGACATTAGATCATCCTTCTTGATGAAGAACAAGATATTAGATCCTGCAAGATGTATGAGATTTAATTAGTGCATTATTTAAGAGGGGAATTAGGTTTAAATAACTTAGGATAAGGTTTATTTTGCATTTATTAAACATGAAATAAACTTTAGGCTAAGGTGTTTGTAGCTAAGTTTTTTGATATTTATATAAAAAAGGGACCATGACTAAATATTTTAAGCTAAGGTTTATGTTGTATCTAATAAACACAATGTATAATTTGGGATGAAATACTCATGTTAAGCTCTTAGAACATGCTAAAAGGGGTCAAAGTGATATAAGGACCAAATTCCAAATTTTGACCTTCTACTTTATTGTATTAATAAACATGATAAAATATGTGGTTAAAAGCATTTGGGCTAAGTTTTATGTCATAAAGACCCTTTTAAACTACAATTTAGTATAGGTATCTCACTTAAACTTCATGGCATTCAAACAAATGCAATGGGGATCTTAAGATATAGACTTATACTAAATTCATTTCTACATTATTTAGATTATGAGACCATTTCATTATTTATAGTTCAAAGATCTCAAGTTTTTGAACATTGTCTGAGGGGTCCCATTACTCTGAAATACAATTCATGAGTTTTTTAACAAAATTATGGAGTATATCATGGTCTTGATCAAAATAAACTATTAGCTTAAATTTGACAACCTCATAGATGTCAAATATGTCCTCATGGACAAAAAATGATAGTCATGAGAATGTCAAATTTAGGCTCGTGAAGTTTTTAGTTTTGATGGGATTAAATTTGATGATCATGTGGATTTCAAATATGTCATCACATATGTCAAACAATGGTCACATGAATGTCAAATTAAACTCATCAATTTCCTATATCCCAATGTAAGAGTGTTATGAGGTGACTCTATGGGGCTTCCTAAGATCTCAAACTTAATTCACTCCATTTAATTAAAAACTACAATGAAGTAAGAGCTGTTTGATCATGATTTGGGACCTTGTACATGATTGGTTAATTTTAATATATGGAACCCTTTGATTTTATGTCTCAAATGTAGGAGTGTCATGTGGCAGCTTTGTAGAGCCTCTTAGGACTTTGAATTTTCAATGATGCTTTTGATCTGTTTTATCCTTGATCCCAACTAAGTGCGAGTTATAGATCATGATCCAAATTCTTGAACATGATTGGTTATAAGGACTAAGTGTTTAGTTTTTTGATATTTTCCTCACTCTATTAGACCAAAAGACATGATGAAGTATGAATCATTAGATCCTCTAAAATACATGATATTTAAGTTAGACGCTAGGATGAAAGAAACTTAGTCTAAAGAATTTAGACTAAGGTCTTGTTTGTGTTGGTAAACATGAATGGGGCCTTAGTATTAAAGCTTTAGGCTAAGTAGGTAATAAGGGGACCATGCTAATAAATAAAAAATACCCTACCAACTTAACATTAGACTGCATTATAGATACATGAAACATAGGGAAAAACAAAAGGGACCAAGGAATAATTTTTAGGCTATAGTTTGGTTGTGTTAAAAGTATTACCAAGCCTTAACTTAAAACTTGGGGATTAAGTCTAGAAAAAGTTTAAAATATTCCCACCAATTTTCTCCTACCAAATTTAGATTTAAACTACGGGTTTATGTCAAGGTTTTAGAACATGAATCTACTAGCAAGGACTCCATAAAACCTATAACTATAAAACATGAAGAAAAATTATTAGAAACATTAGGCAAGCTTAAAGCAAACCATAAATCAGTAAACCAACATTATCAAAGTGGATGATCTTCAAATTCTAATAATGTTCAATATAGGCCATGCTTTTAGGGTTAAGCTTCAAAATATCTCAATGGTCCTAATTTTCAAAAATGGGTGTATGTTGATCTCAAAACTACCTAATTCATCCAAGAGCTCAAAAATAAAATCAAGGGAACTATAGGGGCTAACAACAAACATATCTTGGACATGATCTTCTTAGTAGGTAATAGTATTAGTAGTTTCAAAAGTATTAAAGAAGTAATAGATAAAGGGATTGAGGTCTTAAAATATTTAGAAGGGAAAGAAGAGGAGTTGTTTATGTAAACAACAATCAATCTCATATTTATTGATGGATAATATGACAAAGCCATGAATATTTTTGCACAAAGGCAAAAGTCTATAGCTACAAGAGAATTTCAAAGTCAATTGAATTGACCTAAAATATTCTTTTATACCAAAACCATGTAAATCATTTAAAAGGAATATTTTATTTTGTAAAAACATGTGCAATGTGTAACACACATGGATTGTAGATTAGTTGTTCTTGAAAAGTGTTATTGGTTCTATAATATTTGTAAAAGGACACCTATCCTTGACACTTGTCTAATTGTTATTTAACAATAACTATTGACATACCTCATAGGTTGCCTAGAAAAAGAGGTATTATGATTATAAAAGGGTAGATTTTTTTAGAGAAAAATATTTGTTTAAATTTTGGATCAAGTAATGCAAGCAAGAGAATCATGCAAATATTGTCTCATATTTATTTATTTGTTTGTTATCAAGAATGCTTCCTCAATTTTATGGTTTGATGTTTAGTTTTGAATTAATTTTATGAATTTTAGATGTGCATATGTTAATGTAAATTTGTTTATTTGATCTTATATTAGGTTGATTGAATTTTTTTAGATTCATTTTAATATCCTTGATTTTATTTAAGATGTTCTAATGCTATATTTTTTTGTGTAGTTAAATGTTTAAAGTGGATCTGATTTCTAATTTGCATGTTTTAAATATCCTTAGAAATTTTCTTGGTATATGATAGGATCTATAATTTTGGTAATTTCATGCCATATTTTGGTTTTAAGATACACACCTTTGATAAAATCAAAGTTTTTTCAAGATTTTTGGACTAAAAATTAGAATCATCCTTCTTCTTCCCTACCCTATTTATTTTCTCATTTTCTTGATCAAATCACTGTAGTTTAATTTATCATTGTAAATAATCATTCTGTATTTGGTTTTTATACTTTAGGTTTTTATCATCATAACTATGACTTAGAAATAAAAAAATATCATCTTTCACAATACTTTAGGACCATAGTTTATCCCAACAACCATCTACATAATCATTTTATGAAATAGTCAAATAGCTTGGCCACTACTATACCCTAGATATCAATAACATCATAACCAAAAACTCATGCAAAATATTGTTTTAATCTTGAAATGAGAATTTTTTTAAACACTATGTAAACCCTATGATACACTGACATGCAACAACATGCCATTTTATTGACGCTAGATGGAAGGCACTGAGCTAAAGATGTGTGAATTTGAAGTATCTTGAGTTTATTTTAGTGAATTTTGTTCAAATATCACTTGATTATTTACATATTTATGTTTTTCTTAGTTTAAATTTGTAAAGATCATCTATATTCATTTTTTTAGACTAGTCGTTAGGCTTATTTAGCTAAAGATAGTTAATCTTTGAAGATTTATGTTAAATTGTTGCAAATGTTGCTTAAGATTTGTGAATCTAATGTGTTTGAGGTTAATAATAGTAATTTAGTGTAAATATAACTCATATCTACAAGTTTGGATGTATCTTTAAACTAATACATTTAGAGATAGTCATTCTTTGAAAGATTTGTATGAATTTGTGTAAATTTTGCTTGAACTTAGAAATCTAAATATGAAAATATACTTCTTTTTAAAATTTTAACTATTATTTGAAAATTTTGAACTAAATATAATTTATCTTTGCAAAGATAAAGTTTCTATGTTGTATTTTGAATAGGAATTAGATTTTACAAGCTAGATCTACCATGAATAAGAACTATGTTAAGGTCTGAGACAAGGCTACCTCTTCTTTCCTTAGAACTTCATAGGAAAATAAGAGTGTATAAAGGTAAACATAGAGTTTCTAAATCTCAACCTAATTTACTTATTTATATTAATATATTCAATCATAACAAGGTATGGCTTGGTTATCTAGATCTTTTATCAATGTGTCTAGTTAGGTACATAACTTACCAATAAATCCATAGAAATATTTTCTTTCATTTAGTCCTACTGACATTGTTATTGCTAAAGAACACATCAAGTCTTGTAAATCTACCTTAAGATTGCTAAATGTTGTTCATGAAGACATTACTGTAGGTTGTTTCCTTTCACCTTTATAGATGAAACATATGATTGGTTTCTCAATCTTCTTAAAAATCACATTAGTAGTTGAAATGATTTCAATAATTATTTCATTGATCAAGTTGGAAAGATCATCAATCCTTGTGTTCTATATCAACAATTCACTATGGCAAAGAGAGATTTAAATGAAATAATTAGAGATTTTAATGCTAGATTTCAAAAGATGTATATCAAAACTATAACTCCCTATAAACATGATGAAGCTTTATCTTTAGAGATTTATAAGGATGCTTTAGATATAATGACTTCTATATTTATAAAAATAGTTTTTGGAGTCATAAATACATTAGCCTTGGCTTATGTTGAAGATGTAAAAATTAATGATCAAATGTAACCCTAAGGTCAATTAGCATATGGTACTTATAATATCAATCCTAATTTTCTTGCATTGAATATCATCCCAAATGTTAGTCAGAATATGTATACTTTGAACCAAACTCTAGTTTTAAACCAATTGCCTTTGAGTCATGCTCATCTTCGTCAAAACCTAAGATTGGTAAATAACTCTAAAATTAGATCCCATACACAATATCAATGAGATATGGTGCCAATATATAGTAATAATAATTAATTACACAATTTATAATCAATTATTAAGGAAAATTAATCCATATTGAAAATGGTTCAAAAACTGAGCATTTATTTTCTTCAGTTACAAAAATAGTAGGTAACATTGGGGAGAGTTTCAATAGAAACTATTCTTGTCAAAAGTTTAATAGATGTATAAGTAGGTTTCACAATAAATAATAACAAAAATAATGAGTCATTTACAACTAAAAACATACCTAAAATAAACATTTGTGATGTAGATATAACTAATTATTACAAGGTTCATAATACTTCAAAACATGGTGAGTTAGATTGTGTATAATTTTTTAATAATTTTGAAGTATTTCAAGATGAATTGGATACATTTAAAATTTTGCCTAATAAAGATAATATTGTAGGGACATCTATATTTTTAGATACATCAAAATCTTTCAAAACAACTCTTATGGTGGAAACCTTTGATTTTCCATTTCAAGATGAGGATGAACTTGAATATACTCCAAAGGAGATTCATTATTTTCAAACTATCTAAATAATACTCATCCATTGAGTAATAGAGAAAAAAAATAACCATTGACAAGTTCTACTCCACCAAACAACTTTGATACTCCTAATCCCAAAGCAAATAACAATCCAGAACCTCCAAAGGGAAGTAACACTAGAAACAATGATGATTCATTTAGTTATTATACTAGAAGTGGATATACTATAATAGAGATTATGAATAAGATTAAATTTAATATCACATTGCATTAGGTTACTCAAATAACTAAATAGAGAGACTTGTCGCTAGAATCTTTAACAAAAAAACCTAGTAAATCATAGAAACCTACAAATGTAAATGTAGTGATGTATAAGAATAAGATAGAGGTTACACCTTTTTACTAAAAATTAGAGTCTTTGGTAAAAACATAAATAATTGGATATTATATTTATGTGCCTCTATAAATATCATGCGAAAAGGTATTTTTGAAAAGCTTGGCTTAACTCTTATTAGGTCTGAGAGAGTAGTGACTTAATTAGACAAATCTAGAGTTAAAGTGATTGATGAATAGTTAAATGTGCATATGCAGCTTACTTTAGAGCCAAGAATGTAGAAATTTATTGATATTCAAGTTATGGACATTAAAGATGCTTATGTGATGTTGATTAAGAGATATTGGACCAAATATTTGAATGCATACATGTTAACTAATTACTCTCATATGTGGCTACCATAGACGGGGGTGCCTAATCAGATTCAAATTGAAAGGGAACTTAAGATGAACTATATGATCACTGGATATAATACAACCATTTAAAGGGTTAATTTGGTCAATGATGATTTTTGGGTTTAAACCCTTGACACTCCTCAAGTATTTAATTCTAAAGACTCTCATGATTTACCTAGATTTTGTAAATTATATATTGATGGTGTTAGATGCAAATATGGGTCTAGAGTAGGAATAGTTTTGATTAATGCCATTGGGAAAGAATATATTGATTCCTATAAACTTTAGTTTCTTTGCACTAATAATTTGGTAGAGTATGAAGAATTGATCTTAGGATTATAGTTTTATATTAAACACAAGGTTAAGGAGCTACTAGTATGTGATGATTTTGAACTAGTAGTCAATTAGGTCAAAAGAAATTATCAATGAAAATTGTTTTATATTAAGAAATACAAGTTTAGAGTATGGGGCTTGATTAAGTATTGTGATGCTTTACATATTGTCTCAATCCCTAGAGAAGGAAACCAGATAGCTGATGAAATAGATTTAGCTATAGCTAGCCTAATGCCAAATCAAGATTCCCAAAGGCTTAACATTTAATTGATCCCATGTCCCTCTATACCTGATAATGTTTTTAATTTTCAAGTGTTTGGTGATGATCAACAAATCATGGAATTCATGAACAACTCAAGAGTGTTTGAGTCTCATATTATTGATGAGATCAATGAAAACTCTCTTGATGATAGAATTGATGACAAGATAATACAATTGAATGATACCAAGCTTCCCAAAGGTATGATTTCCTTAGAAAAAATATTTGACAAAGACCAAAAAGCTAAAATTTTGATAGTTCCCAAGGTAAATGGGAAAGGTTGACATAGGAACTCAAGGTCAACCTTAGTAAACATTGGAATATCATGCCCAAATGAAGAAGCTAGAAATGCTAGAGAATTATTTACAAAGTACAAGGATGTTATTGCATGGTCTTATGAAGACATAAAGATATTTTATCCTTGAGTTATCACCCATACCATTCCCTTGAAAGAATCTTGTAAACCATTTAGTTAGAGGCAAAGACCATTTAATCCTATTTTGGAAACATTGATTTATAAGGAGGTCTAGAAAATTTTATATGTAAAGATAGTTTTTCCATTTAGACATTCTACCTAGGTAGCTAATCTAGTACTAATTAGAAATAAAAATGGAGAGATTAGATTATGCATAGATTTTTGGAAATTTAAAAAAAATAAAATTGAAAAGGATAATTATCCTTTGCCATCCCTTGACTAGGTGATTCAAATTGTGAGTGGATTTTCCGTGATGGATCTCCTAGATGGTTTTTTATGTTACAATTAGGTACTTGTTAACAAGGAAGATATAATGAAGACTACATTCAAAATAAAATGAGGCACTTTTTCATACAAGAGGATGATTTTTAGACTCATCAAAGTAGGAGATACCTTTCAAAGAGATATAGACCATGCCTTTCAAGGTCTCATAGGTAAGTGTATCATTATATATATGGATGATTTGACTATGTTTTCAAAAAATAGGGAAGATAGTTTAATGCATTTACAACAAGTATTTGAGTGTTGTTGAAGGTTTGAAATTTCTATTAACCCTAATAAAAGCATATTTTGTATAACTAAAGGGAAATTTCTAGGACATTTGATAACTAAATATGGGATTTCTATAAATTTAGATAGATTTAATGCTATATCTAAAATAGAACCCCTAAATAGTAGAAAATAATTAATGTCTTTCTTTGGGAAGATATTTTTTATAAGAAAACTCATTTTTGGTTTTTTAGAGATTTTGAAACCACTCAATGACATTTTAAACAAAGATGCTAAGGTCAAATGGAATGAATAAATGAAGAAGGCCTTCAAGGATATCAAGGAACCAATAGGACAAGCACCTATGATGATATGTCTTAACTTTACATAATATTTTAATATTTATTATTTTTATTCTAAACATACTATAACATCTATATTAAATCATAAAATTGATAAATGTGATCATCCAATTGCAATTATGAGTAATAAAATCAAAAAAATTGAGCTAAATTATTTCCTAATTGATAAATAGGAATTTTATTTAGTTAAGCCAGTAAAAAAATTAGACACTATATTCTTAGGAATAAAGTGCATGATATATTTCCAGACCCTACTACTAAACTCATGTTTATTCAATGTGAATTATGAGGAAGAAGAGGTAAGTGGATGTATATACTCTAGGAATATTATCTTGAAATGAAAACTACTAAATTGGTGAGGTGTCAGGGATTAATTCAAATGATTACTAACATTAATCCTAGATTGAGCATCATGTAGGTGGACCAATAACATTTTCAACCAAATAACTAGTATGATACAATAATTCATTTTTTTATCAATGGCTCTTATCCTATAGGATTAATTAGATAACAAATAAGAGATTTGAGGCTCAAAGAATCTAACTTCTTGATCAAAGATGAGATACTTTACAGTAAAAACTATGAGGGGATATATTTAAGATGTGTGTCGAAGGAAGAATCAATTGAAATATCAAATATATTTCATGAGAAAATTTGGAGTGGCCACCCCTCTCAGAAAAAAACTCCTTAAAAAAACCCAAGGGAAAGATATTATTAGCCAACTATTTTCAAATATTCTCATAAGCATATCAAGGAATGTCATCAATGTCAAATATTCAATACAAAGGAACCTAAAGTAGTTATGCCCTTAAGGCCAATTTTAATTGACAACCCATTTTCTCAATGGGACTTTGTAGGGGTTATCAACCCTAATTATTAATTTGTGCACAAGCATGTTCTAACTTAGATAGATTATTTTACAAGATGAACAGATGTAGTAATAACAAAATCATGTAGGACTGAAGATGTTATCATGTTTTTAGAAGAGAACATTTATACTAGGTTTGGGACACTATTATCATTGGTTTATGATAATGGATCAACATTTACATATATAGAGATGACTAAGTTGGCCTATAACAACAAAAAAAATCTTAAATTTTCATCTAATCATTATCCTTAGGGTAATGGAGTTTTAGAGTCTACAAACAAGAATTTGATGAAAGATATTAAGAAGTTTGTAGCTCAGGAAACAAGAACATGGCATAAATTGATAAAATATGATCAATGGGTAGATAATACTAAATTAAAACAATATTTTAAAGCATCACCATTTTTACTGCTATATGGACAAGAACCAATTTTTCCAATTACTCTCAAATTACCAATTTACAAGTTTATGTAGGAGTATATGGAAGAAGATCAAGAATATGTCAATTATAGATTACTTGATATCATTTAAATTAAGGATGCAAGAGAAGAAGCATTTTATAATCTTATAAAACATCAAACCACTATAAAAATATGGTTTGACAAATGGCCAGAGATTAAGCTGTTTAGACATGGAGACCTAGTTCTCCTATGGGACAAAGCATCTGAGCCAAAAGGGAAACATGGAAAATTCACTCCTTTGTGGATTTACCCTTACCAAATTTCTAAGAAAATGGAAAAAAAACATCTTTAAGGTCAAATACATGTAGGGAGTAGATTTCATGTTACCAATTAGTGGGTAGTATCTCGAGAATTACTTCTCTACTATTCTACCTCATGTCACTATGGAGTAATATCTAATATTTGTTAGGGTTAATGTAGGTAGGTTTAGATAAGTTTCATCCTTTTCCCTTGCCTATAAATAATGTTTGTAAATATATTTTTTTCTTGTTGTTATTTATTTTCTATGTTTTGTTCTCTAGCTTCCAATAAGTCTTTTCTAAGACAAGTCTTCAAGCTCCAAGTCCATCTAAATGTTCAAATGAACTTCATAAAATAAGAATGTGGATATGAATATTAAACATTGGTTGATCATAGATCTTGGAAATTCTAATCTTAATGTTAGGATTATGAGAAATTGATGAAGATTAATAAGTATATTAGTTATTACTTAAAATCTTAAATCTTATTTTTATCTAAGTTTGATTTTAATAAGGATTTCACATGTTTGAGTGAAATTTTGAATTATTAGAACAAATTCATGTTAGAAATTAAATAACATTATTTCTTGGGATGAAGTCTATGACCAAGGATTATTGTCTAAAAATCAAATCTTTGACAAAAATTCCAAACACCTCGATAATTTTGGTTCCCAACCTTTTTTTAAAACTAAAGACATTTGAAAAAAATAAAAATAATAGCCTTTTTGAAAATATTAAAAATTTCTAAGCAAAGGTGATTATGATAACCCCCACCAGGTCTATTGATGCTTGGTTGGTAGTGGAGCAAGGCCTAGAGTAGAACCAAGGGTATTTTTTATTTTAGATATGGATGCATGGCTAGAAATAAAGCAATACCCTAGCCTTCTATTTTATAAATCAAGATTCATAATGAATATATGAATATGCTACAAGTCTATGCTAATGATTAAGGTAATGAAATATGGAATTTGTTCTCTAAATTTTAGTGGTAATTAGTAAATGAATCAAATCACACACATAACATGATTGAGTTTTGATATTTGAACTTAATTATACATTTTAAAGACTTGTTTACTTCATAAATTGATCTTAATAATGGTACTTGATCTTGTGAAATAATTAGTATATTTAATATTTTAAACCAAGAATATCTAAATTCTAACATTTTGAAATGTTTACTCAGAAATTCACCATTTGTTGAGGTGAACATACCCCCATTTTTGAAAAATGAGGACCCTTGTTCAATTTTTCAAATTATGTTATAAATTAGATTTTCAACTTGATCAAAATGCATTACTGAATATCATGTTTTGATCTAACTTAAATTGACATGTTAGAACATAAAATTTATTTGATTTATCTAATTTTGCTAACATTTGACTCATATTTTTCCATCTTGTAAGATCAATGGATCTTCAATTAGAATGAATAAAAGTTCATGGATTTATGATTCAATGATTAATTTGACCTTTAATTAGCTAATTAGTATGGTCCCATTTGAATCCAAGTTTAACTAACATTTAAAACCTTAGTCTATATTAATTTAACGTAATTTCTTATTAAAATGGATTCATATTTATGTAGGGTCATTTTATTACATTTTAGTCCTAGTTTAATTTTAGCCTAAGTCTTAATCTAATTTATTACTTCATTAAAAATTTAGTCTAACATTTATGCTAAGTATTTATATATCATGATCATTTATCCTTTGATTTTATAATTCATAGAAATGAATTAAACACATGGAAGCCAAGTGTCAAAACCTCACTGAATCAGATCAAAGATCAACAACATACGGGTGATCACCCCAAGTTAATAAGTCAAATTTCCATAGATAAAAGATAAATTTTACATGTTCCTCCATACAAATACTAATCAATAATCCATATTTAAGGATGGGGTCAAAAATTCAAGATCATAAATTGATGGTGTGAATTTAATCATGTAAATTAAGATCTAACATGGATCTCAAAGTCAATATGTCAATAGATCTAGAGATTGAATGTGAAGGTTGCAAGTGTCACACTTGTGAAAATTTAGATAAAGATCAATGGTTTATGTTTAATCAAATGAATAGGTAATAGATCAATGGCCCACATTTGATCATATGATTATTAGATCAATAATGTGCATTTGATCATATAGATTAGAGATCAATGGTATCTATTTAACCTAGTAGATAGAGATTGATGTTATAAATAGATTAAAGGAGTCAAAGAACCTAGATTGAATATGAATATTCCATGTGTCATAATAGCATTCACTACATGGATACTATCAATATGGTACATAGATTGCATGTGAATTTTCCAATTGGCATGATCTCAGAAGCCCAGATCAAAGATCAACAACCACATTGAAAGTCAAGGTTAGGAGACTCTTGAGGAGATCAATGAATTGAATTAAATAAAATTCCAAGAGGCACCAGATGATAAAACCTTTCCAAAGTGATAACGATCAAGTTCTAAAAATAAATAAGCATCATGACAAGAGATGCCACATAGGCAAACATGTTAGATCTAAATATTTTGTGGACCCAAGCATGTGAAGGTATAAGTACAAGATCAAAATATGATATAAGTCACCATATCATATACTTCAAACTAGTTAACCACCATTAAGTCTCTATTTAAACCTACAAAAATCCCTATAATGTATGAAAATCCCTAATTTTTTCATGAATTCATTGTTTTGAGCCAAAAAATAGAGTCTAGCGATAAAAAATGTTCAAGGAGTTCAACTAGATATCCATAAGAATTAAATTATCATTCCTAAGTGGGAAATTCAATTATATTTATAGCAATGGAAACATAAGGAGATACTTTCAATAAAGTAATCAAATTGTATTTGTCATCATATATAGAGTGTCAAGTATTCAAAGACACAAAGTTTGTGGCTTCTTCACTGAATAATGGAGACAATAATTTTGCAAGGTTTTTTATGGACCATTGAGAACCAGAGGATTTTGACCAAAGAATAAGACAATCTACTTCTAGTAAAGAGAATCTATGATGACATCATAGAAATTTAGATGATTGGACTCCATTATGCTACTACTAAACCAAATGTACCTAGATGATAATATTGATAAGGGTATGCTAATTCATGAACCTAGTTTAAGGAAAATTGCATAAATATCCCCTATTACTTTTGAGTCTTGCTATAAGTTACGTAGGCCCCAGATAGAACTTTATTTACATTAATTCTTGGGCCCCAAAACATACCATGATGGATGTCCTTATAAAATTGATAGAAGTTGGTGATAAGGTAATTATAGATCCTAAAAATAAGATCCATATGAGTCAATTTAGACCAATATTTAGAATGGTCATGAATATTTTGAACAAGTTATATGGATTTACACATACTACATATTTTGAACCAATTTGGGTGCCTGTGGTATATTTCATATTTGAGGAAATGGTAGTCCCTCCTCTAAGTAAAATCACTAACATTTCCCTAAGCAAATAGATATTTTAGATTAAGAAGAAGAATAGGATTGAGTTATACATGATGTCCTATCTATTATATGCCCTATGTGCCACTACCAAGATCCCTAACCAGAGAGAGTGGTCACCCAATGGTACCTAAAATATGTCTTAGGATTACTCCAAATTATATATTTACAAGTATAAGGACCATATCCAGCTCATATGTGATTGTGTGTTCCCTACCTTAAGCCAAGCCATTGATGGTATCCACATGATGAGGATAAGTTCACTAATAAAGAAGTATATTTAGGAAATAGGAGATATATAGTTACATCATAATTACATAGTTTTAAGAATTGAAGGAACCCAAATTTCCCCTCTTAAACCACCAGTTCATATACCTGACAAGTTGGAAAAATAGGAAATTGCATACCAATTATTCAATGGGATAGATATAATTTTCAAGACTAAGAGAAAGAGACTTATACATAGTTTTCCCATGATAATTGGTAGAACCATTTTGAATCAATGAGACCATATTGAAGTTGCTTCAAAATGTGGGCATTCCTTCATCTTGTAGATAGTTGATCATAGATAATGGGATCCATATGGTAGAGTAAAGGACCATTTGAAAATGAAAGTTATTTTTGTTGTGCCCTATGAGCATGAACCTAGTGCATTTGAATTTGTATACACTAAGACAAACTCCTACTATAAACTTGCTAGAAGACTAAAAGAACATAATATAAATCCTGAGACTAGATTGAAAAGAGATCAAAAGATGGAGGATAAATGACAACTTTGTCCAAGGAAATATTATTTAGTGGATGTGGGTTATTCTAGGCTTCCATCAATAGATATACAAATAAATTATAGGCCTAAAGAAAGGAGACCTAGTGAGCTTACTTCAAGCTCCTCAATCCCTAAAAATTTTAGAGCAACAGAGTAAGAGTTACCTCAACATGAGGTTCAAATGATAGCTTTAGATCCTTAGGAATCTATGGAGGATTCATTGAGAATGTTATCCATGACATATGAATTAGACTTAGATGTAGAGGAAAAGGTTGAGGAATATAAAAAAGATAAGGCAAAAGAGAAGTCATTGGAATTGATGATTATTGATCCTCCCAAGAGAGAGGCTAAGACTGTAATTGTCTCAAAGGCAAAGAAATTTAAAGTAGCCTTCACACACCCTTTGAAGGATATTAACCTATTTGGTGAAGATAATCCTATATATGAACCAACTATACCTGAATGGTTCATATATTAACCAGGGTTGGAAAACATTTTTACTGCTTATCATACATGGGCCATAGTCAAGACTATAGACATTCATATGAGATAGGAGTTGAAGCCTTAGATCATAAAATTATGAGATGAATAAGAAAGGATATTGGATGATCCAAATAAATTAGATAACATATAGGTAGAGGTTCCAAGTAAGCATATAAATTAGTCCAAGTAAGCATATGGATTAGTCTTCAGTTTGGGTTAGATATGATCCAGCTTATATAGGCTTACAAAGAGTCACTGAGACAATGTTCATGGAAGGGGGTGAGGACATTTTACATCAAAAGATTGAGCCTTTAGTTCACTTAACCCAAAAGAGAGAACATAGACTAGGTGAGGATCCTATTTTTGAAGAATCTATTATAATGTTAGCACAATCCTAGGTAGATAGATTACAAGATATCATTAAAAGGTTAAAACAATATAAGAAAATTTTTGAAGATCAATCCATTCTATCAGTTCTAGTAGACATTGTCAAAATTTTTGTGACAACTATCTATGATACATTTAATTATTTGAAATCAGTATGGTCTAAATTGGACATAGTGAGCAAAAAACATACCCTGGATATGAACCATGTTAATCAATGAAAAGATTTAAATAATAAAGTAAAGGAATAGATCAAGATATTGATGAAAGGACATATTACTAAACTTAAAATAATTAGCCTATCGCATTTTAACATGGTTATGATAGTATTGATGGAGAATATCAAGGATATGAATAAGTGGTAAAAAGGCATTGAAGATCTCTCAAGAGACTTCAAACATTTACAAATTAGAATGGTTTAAATACTAAGAGGTTTAATCAAGGATATAACCATCCTTAGTTCTATTGGCTTGATGATTGACAAAGAGTTCCAGCATAGAGCTACCCATTTCATCCAAGAGGTAAAAAATAAAAGCAAGGTCACTATAGGGGATGCTAACAAATGTATCTTGGACATGATCTTGTCAACAAAATGAGAATATTAGTAATGCAATAAGTATTAAAGAAGTAATGGATAGAGATAGTGAGGACTTTAAAGATTTTGTAGGGTAAGAAGTGGAATTTTTCATGGAACCAATCATCAATCTCATATTAATTTATGGAAAATATGACAAATCCATGAATATTTTTTCACAAAGGCAAAAGGTTATAGCTATAGGGGCATCTCAATGTCAACTGAGTTGAATTAGAATATTTTTTTATATCAAAACCATGTAAATCATTTAAACAAAAAAATTAATTTTGTAAAAGCATTTGCAAAGTGTAACACACATGAATTGTAGGTTAGTTATATTTGAAAAGTGTCATCTACTCTAGAATATTTGTAAAAGGACACCTATCCTTGACACTTATATAATTCTTATTTGAGAATAGCTAACTAACATACCACATAGGTTGCCTATAAAAAGAGATATCATCATTGTAACAAAGGAGGATGTTTTTAGAGAAAAACTTTCATGTTAATTTTGGACCAAGTAATGCAAGCAAGAGAATTCTAAAAATATTTTCTCATATTTTTTTGTTTATTTGTTATCATGGCTTCTTCCTCAATTTTATTTTTTGATGTTTAGATTTAAATTTATTTTATGGATTTTAGATTTGCATATGTTAATTCAGAGTTGGTAAATTGAACTTACACTAGGTTGACTAAAATTTTTTAGATTCATTTCAATATCCTTGATTTTATTGAAGATGTGATAATGTAATTTTCTTGTAGAAGTAAATCTTTAAAGTGGATCTGATTTCTAATTTGCATGCTTCAGATATCCTTAGACATTTGCCTGGTATATGAAAAGATATATACTTTTGGTAATTTCATGTCATATGCTAGGTTGAAGATGCACACCTTTGATGAAATTAAAGTTTTGTCAATATGTCTAGACTAAAAATTAGAATCATCCTTTTTTTTGCATTACCATACTTATTTTCTAATTTTTTTGATCAAATCACTATAGTTTAATTTCTCATTGTAAATATTCATGCTAGATTAGGTTTTTAGACTTTAGGTCTTGATAATCATTCATGAGACTTAGAAATAAACAATTTAATATTTCACAAAACCTTAGGACCATGATTTCTCCCCATAACCATTTATATAATCATCTTTTGAAATAGTCAAATAGCTTGGCCACTACTCCACCATAGATCTCAAGAAGGTCACAACTAGCAACTCATGCAAAAGATTATTTGAACCTTGAAATGAGAATTATTTTCAACACTATGCAAACCATGTGATACACTTACATGAATCAATAGTAGGCTTGGTAATTAACTATTTGTTATAAGTTTTTGTTGTTCAGTAATATGCTCATATGGAATTATGGAAATTTTAACTACTTGATTGTCATGAATGCATTTAACACACACATACATTGTATAGGCTTTTGATCAAAGTGTATGGATCTAATGTATTCCTAATAACATATCAAATATTATTGTGTAAGATATAACTAAAAAGGAGTAACCACATGTGTGGTACTGACCCATAAAGGTATCTCAATCTTACCAAAAACCTTTTGGGAGGTCCCATTGATTTCTCTAATTGATCTAGTATAAAAAATACAAATCATGATGAGTATAAACAAAGTGTGTAATTGATGTTGTGGTGAAAAAATTATAAAATTTTAATGTTATCATCAAATCATATAGCATATTTGTATAACGATCAAAGAAGTAGATGCCTCCAATGTCTGAATGATATGAGTAAAGGGAAAATCAACCATCTAAAATAGGCGTAGATCATGTATTTATGTATGCATATATGATAATAAAATATAAGAATGACACACATGTGTATGTAGAGGTAACTAAAAATGACATCCATCAACATGGAACTAACACATAAATGCCAAGGAGTCAATAGAACATGTAGGTACTAAAAATATTTTTGTATTTTTGAATGTTTTTTATTCTTTTTTGGTATTTTTGAATGTTTGAAGATGAAAGATCATCTTATGATTCCATCTAATGAATGGTCATAGATATCCCTCAAATATGAACTTGGTTTAACAATCTTGTGATGGTTTTGAGGATCACATATCGGTTATATATCTATCAATGTAATATAGGTTATGCTTTGCATATGTAAAATAATACTATGTGGTCATGAAGCATTAGTAGGTGTAATAGGAGTATGGTTTGTATAACACATCACTAAGTACATTGTTGCTACTTTGGAATAATCATAATAGGAACATGTGTAGGTGATCTAGATAAATAAACATGGTGTATAGTAAATGGGGATTCTATGGAATCCATTATATGTCTTTGATGTAATGGTATATCAAGTATTGGCCACCTAGTAAAGGGGATTGCATATTTCTTACATGTTTGTAGTGAATTAGTCTTAGTAGTCTTGGTAATTAGTTATATAGGTATACGTATTTCTTTTTTAGTAAGATACTCATATGAAATTATGGAAATTGTAACTACTTGATTGGCATGAATGTATATAACACACCCATGCACTATACAAGGTATTGATCAAAATTTATAGATCCAAGGTATTACCAATAACATATCAAAGATTCTTATGGAAGGCGTAACTAAAAATGTATTAACCAAATGTGTGAGAATAACCTCTAAAGGTAGGTCAATCTCACCAAAAACCTTTTATGAGGTCCCATTAAATGTTCTAATTAATCTAGTAGAAGGATACAAATCATGATGAGTATAACCCAAGTGTTTAAGTAATGTCATGGTAAAAACATTCTCACATGTACCATTATCAATCATAAAACTATGTATAATTAGTTTATTAGGTATGCTTTAATGAATAAATAATTAAGATCATAGTTATTATCCTTATATGCCATGTGTAAGTACCAATAATCTCATCTAATGGGTGCCCATAATGTGATGGAAGAGGATGTGAATTATATGCCATTTATACTTTTATTTCCTTTTTATAATGGCCTTGCAAAGGATTGTTAAATATTTTTAATTTTTAATTATCCCTAGGTTGTGAACCTGAATCTTTTGGAGGATTATCAAATTTAAGATTTTGGTCATCAATAAGATCTTGGTTATTATGTTTTAAGATAAAGCATTTGTTTGTATAATTACTTAGTACTTGATGATAATGATAACAAGAAATGACATAATATACTCTAGGTATAGGTCTATTTATATCAATCTCTATAGTATGAGGAAGACATATAAGCTTACACTCTGGTAACTATAAGATTAATGAAGCTAGAGACTCAAGTAAATAAGAGAATTGTCTCCTTGGTGTATTGGACAAGACAAGTCAATAAGAGTTCTATGAAATTTTTTTAACCATTATGGTTGTTTCCTTTTTATTATCAGTAGGTTTTAACTTAAAGCTTGGTTTTATTATGATCTTGGTATAAGATGTATATGTACATAGTGTGTTTACTATGTACTTGAGCTTATTTAGTGAAATAAGCTTCATTTCATGGTCTTGTACAACATGGCATAAGTCATTAAAAGATTTAAACTTATTATAAACACTAGAATCATATGAATGAGAAAGAGAAATTATCTTTAATATTCCTTTCAACTCCTTATCTATCATAGGATTAATCATTTTAGCTAGCATTGTCTTATATCTCAAGACACATTCATTGATATGTTCATTGGTTCCATGTTTGATTTTGGTAATTTGAGTGTAAGAAACATTTTTGGAAATATTAATGGAAAAGTGTGTTAAAAACTAATCTAAAATAGGTTTGAATGTTTTCATGGATTGGAGAGGTAAACCATAGAACCACCTCAAATCATATTCCTTGAGGCCTCTTGGAAATAATTTGGTAAAAAATTTATCACTAGAGGCATAATCAAGGAATGACACATAAAAGGATCAAAGATGATATTTAGGATCACCTTTTTCATCATAAAATCGAAAATTGTGTCAAATAAAATGATTTGGAAAAGGGTGCACATATATCTCAAGTTGAAGAGGGTTATGTAACACATCTCGTGAATCAATAGCATGAGGAGATTTTAAAGCATTTTGTTTGATGTTTGTAACTTTGTCCTCCAATATCTTTATAACTTGGAGTGTTTTAAATATAGACCCATTAGGATTTATATTAGTAATTTTAGTAATCACCAAGGGGGATGTAAACATGGTTTGAGTAGTAATAAGTAATAAAATTGGTAATTATGTTGAAACAATTGTTATCTCCATGCTAGATGTATAAATAATAGTTTACTGAAACAAAGGTTGGAATACAAAATATATGCCTCCAATAGATATAGATGGATTGATAGGTATGGAAAATTATAGTAACTTCTAATGATTCACCATCATTAGGTGAGTAAGCCTTATTTTTATCTTGTTTACTTATTTCATCTCTTGTAACATACAAGAATGCATATATTAAGATTTTAATATTATTGAGATGATTGATCAATGATTATTTATCCTCCATTTTAATATTCATTTTTTCATTACAAATTCCATTTATTCACAAATGAAAAAATTAGAATTTGTAAGAAAGTACAATAATCATGAAAATAGAAAAAAAAATCAAAAAACCCTAATTGTTTTGGGGTTTGGAGTTTAAATATGAAGTTTACCAAATGTTTAACATTTGGTAAAATGGATTTATATTGGGGTATCGATGGATGAAGGGGATATAAATATCATAGGGAACAAGGGTGATAAATTATCTCCATAGCAAGTCAATTAGATGCTAAACTCATATATAACATATGTTGAATTTATTAAACTAAGAATAGGTTAAATATAGAAAGTAAAACTAAAAAATGTATGGAAATGAAAAATAAGTACTGTAATTATTTGGTTCTAATGCTAACAAATTGATATATCTAGAACAAGTAGAATTTAAACAAGAAGATGATTCTAGAATAGTTTCCTGATTCTAGATTAAGTGCCTCTAAAACCACAAACACTAATGTCATCATGGGATGGGTATGTTGATGTTACTATCTAAACTCAATGAAAGTGTCATATATAAAATACCTACTAGAAAAGGAAGTGACCACCTAGATTCTTATAGGTTTGAATTCACCTTCACTATAGTGTATTTAGATCTAAGTTACGAACTATTGATCTTCATGGAATTAAAAATTCCTTATGACTTTGGGGAAAAGTGGGTGAGTGGGAAGATGATTTCAAGATAACCCAAAAGACCCAATTGTTAATGAGTAGTACATACATATACAAGACTCCTAAGTGGGCCTTAAATTAATTTAGTTTTCCCTTATGTGTTGACATGTGTGTTAATCATGAAATATGTGTAAACCAAGTATAACAATGACCTAACTTATAACTTTCTAAATTAGACTATTACAATGTTCCTTTAGTAATTTAGGCTTGTAGATGTGTTGTTCCTATGATTGATATGAAAATAAGGAAGATTTGTTCAATTGAATGCTTGATATAGTTCCTTTGACATTAGTGTTCATGGGGCATGAAAGTAGTTATAGGATCAAAACTTGTAGAGGTAGAATATATGTGTATTTTAAGATTTATGGGTAAGATAGAAGGTTTAGGTCATAAAAACAAGATTGGATAGACTAATAAATAGCTCAAGGGGTAAAATATAGAGTAGATGCAAGAATTGTACAAGTGGGAAAGGTCTAGAACTAAGAGGAACAACTAAGGTCTATATTTTCCAAGTGTACAAAACTAAGGTGTTATATAATCCATAAATATCATCTATAGTTATAAATATAGTTAAAATTGAGCATATATATGCATATCATTATATATCATTAACACAAATTTAGAGGGAACATGATACTCATTAATGATAAACATATTCAAATATGAGAAGGTTTAAAAGTGACAAATTTTCAAAGTTTAAAATTTAAAAAGAGACAAATATACTAATTCAAAGGCAAAATATTCATTTTAAATAAAATTCTATGAGCAGTGGTCATGGATACTCTTCATTATTTTTTTATCATACAAGTATAAAATACATATCTATCTATGCTTGTGTGACTCAAATATAAGTGGGTGATGTGACATTCAAATATCTTGGCATTATTTCTAATGAACCTATCATGGTTCCACCCTTTTTTGGGTTAGTACATTTGGTATTATTCCCTTTTATGATATTTTGGATAATTAATCTTTCCAACTCAAAAGCTTAATCATTTATTTATATTTAGGATTTGATCACTCTCAATTCTTCATTAGTTTAAATCATCCAAATATTTCAACAAGGAGGCATGGCTCTTCATCATTAGTTATAAGAAAATTTAGTTTCACCTATAAATAGGTGTAGACCCTTGATATTTCCAATTTTTATAAAAAATAAGGTTAATATTTTAAAAAATTAAAGGAAAAAAATAAGTACTTCATGAGATATTACAAGGTTTGCTAAATTTGAGTGCCCTATATAATTGAAATATCAAATATATAGTGTGTTATAAACACTTATGTTTTGATACTAATTATTAACATATTATAAACTTTATGACTTATGATTAAATACATGAATCTAATTTCCCATTCCTCGAAGCCATTTATGTATATTTGAGCTTGATCCTTTAGTTTGAAAGATATGGTTTAGTACTCACATTTTTGTTTGTGAGTCATTAGTTAGGTGGGTTATATTAGTTTATTAATATTAAGTATGCATGTGTGTGTGTGTGTGTGTGTGTGTGTGTGTGTGTGTGTGTGTGTGTGTGTGTGTGTGTGTGTGTGTGTAGATGACCTATTGTACAACTCATTATTGATATAATTAGTTGATATATTATAGGTAATATGTTTGGGATGTGATAAGGCATTACTCCTTGATTCTAGGAGATATCATGGATTATATAATGTAATCAAACTATATTAAATAATTAATTCAACATTTATTATGTTAAACTTATACAAAATATTCATTTAGTATTAGAATTGGTTAGTTACAATGTATGAGTGATGATATTTGAGGGGAAACTACCATTATTTCATGTCGTGATTATGGAAGCCTTTTAGAAAATTATAACTTTGAACTTTTTTTATGGTGTTAGTTTATTTTTGTAATCTAGTTCTATTTTTAGTTTAGTGCAAAGAAGTATCTTTTGATTCATTTGTTATCCCAAACATTAAATTGGATTCTCCATCAACATATAAGAGTAGATGTGATACCAAAACACCTGCACTCAAATGACTTGGACCTTACATGGCATCAACATCTCAACCTGTGATATTCCTATTACCTGATATGATTTTAAAAGTAAATGAGACAAAGTTTAAAAATTAAAAAAATTGATATACATCCCATTTTTTATATGTGCCATCTATGAACATATAGAAATGTCAACATTTATAATAGCATAAAAAACTGTATATATATATATATATATATATATATATATCATTGTATCTTTGACAGTGTATAGAATTGCAATTCCATATTTTTTAGTGTCTTATTTTTTTTCTCATACAAACCTATAAATGCTTTTACTATCATGAAAGATATGTGTTATATTAAATATGATATCTTTGTCATGTCCTCTATTAATTATTATTTGTTGATATGTTCATGCATTTATGTCTATAACTAAAAAATTAGTGCATCAAAGAATTCAAATTAGATCCTTACATGTAACATCAAAGAACATAAAAGAATCTATCATTTATATCCATTAAGAATCATATTTGGAATAGTTTTTCTATATATTTATAAGCCTAAGATATAAGTGTTGATGATGGTGAGCCCAAATCTTGGTAAAAGGATAAACTTATGATTTGTGAGTTGACAAATAATGATGGTCAGTGAGATAGAGATAATGGTTTTTGACAAGTTGGAATTGAATAGAAGAATAGATATAATTTTTTTCAAGTCAAAATTGTTAAAAATTATCTTGTTAGAATTTTTTTATAAAATTAATAGTAAAAGTTAATACATGTATGAGTTTTATGTTTATAGTACTTAAAGTTCCAATAATATAACATCACTAATGCTTGGGCATTAGTTTTCCATTTGTTATCTATGTATATGGTCTATTATTATCTTATAATCCAGTATTTTTTTTCATATTTGGCACTTGTTAAAATATCATACATGCCACAATCATTTACAAATTTTAATTGTGTTTGCATTCATTAATTATCATGTTTTATTCAAATCTAGAGGTTAGTGTGGTTAATACCACATTTTTAGTCATTCTAAGTCTTATTTTCAAAGTCCAAAATTAATTATGTATCAATTTAGTTTTTAGTGTTTTGGTAAAATTTCATTGATTTCAAATCAATGTATGTCATCAATCATATAAAGTTAAATGCAAATTATTATTTGTATGTATGCATTTTTAGGTGAACATGATGTCTAACACAAATATGTATTTCTAAATTATCAGGGAGTTGTATATTATATGAAATGACATGTTTTTGTGTTTCAACTTCCAATCAGCTAAGTAAATATAATGGAGGATGGAGGAAATGGAGGTAGGAGGCCTAATAGTGACCTCTTGTTATCTAATAATGATGGGGTCGTACTATATTATAGTGGCACTAGCTTTCATTATAATAGCATGTTGTGTGGTATGCAAAAGAAAACCCTTGATCTAATGACATTTTTGAAAGAATAAAATTTTAAGGAGTCCAATTTCTTAGGATAATTAGAGATATAAAGTTAAAAAAAATGAATGGTTATCCATATATTTCATGGGTTTTGAAATTTTAGAGTTTTTGGATTAGGAGGTGTAACTTGGGAACTTTGGAATTTAACTCAAGAGCTACACCTTTATGAGGGTCATGAGACAATTTTATGTAATTGTGCATGGTTCAAATATTGTTTTAAAGATAATATTTTAAATAATGTGATTATTTTCTCCCATTTTCATACTAGGATTGTGGGGCGGGGTGAGGTAGGGGTGTCAAAAAATATGGTTTAGTAATCACATTGTGATTGTTGTGGGTCAGTAATTAGTTAGGAGATATATATTAGTTTGATAAAAAAATATAATATCATATGCTTATGTGTGAAAATTATATTTAAGTTGTTTTAAAAATAATTATTGATAGAATTTGTTGAGATATTATAGAGAATATAGTAAGGATTTGATAGGTCATGACTCCTTGATTATATGATATATCATGGCCTATATATTATAATCAAATTATATTGAATAATTAATTAAACATTTTATATGTTAAATTTATCCAAAATATTTATCTTTAAGTTCCATAATTATTACACATAAATTTACAATGTTAAATGCTCAAGACGTCTAAAATCACCATCAGACTATCTCCACCTTTGAACTCATGTCCCTAGCTTTTTTATAAAATCCCACCCTAGGCAAACAATGGTTTTTGTCCATTTGAGTTATTCATGTCTTGTACCAGCTAATGATTAATTTAAAAATTAAAATTTATTATTTTGGGTCTTCCCACATGTTTCATAAGTTTGGCTAAAAGAAAATTTTCAAAATATTCAGCTATAAATACATATAATGATCCACTCATTAAGACGCTTTTATTTCAATTGGTACAATAATTTACACATGTATACATTGATAAATATTACCTATTCTACACATATTATTAATTATTCATAAGGAGTAGTCATAATCCAAGTTAATAACCCTATAAAGCAAGTTAATAACTATCATCATTAATTCAAAACCATCTTATAGCTACATACATATATATAAAGGAGCATAATTTCACATTCACTTTAGGTGAAAGAAATAAATGGGATTTATTTCATTCCTTGGATTATTGGATACATATGCAATGGCCCATCATCAAATGGGGTGATTGACATCATTTGAGCCCATTACAATCTGCTCTTTTTCTTGTAGATTTTTAAGATATAAAATTACCCTAAGGGGTTTTAATTCAAGATAAGATAGACAAATATTTATGTGTGACCAAATCTTAATTTTTATATCACATATTTTTCATCATTTAGAATATAAAATGGTGTAGTGATTATTTCATATGCATATTCAACCCATACTAGTCCACAATCAACATACTCTAGTGCACTATGTCATTATCTACCCACTGCAATACTATCCAAAATCATCTTCTACTTATAAATATGTTCTATAGTTTATATATTAATTTTTTATCTATATTTTCATGTCTACTATCTATCACAACCAATTGTGATAATCATATGGTCAATAAACTAAAGTGTACTATGTCATCTTCCACTTAAAATAGACCTATTTAAATTCTAGTTTTTTCCTAAACCTGATATTGAGTCTACATAGTCACCTCTTATACTAATTTGCATAGTCAAATAATCAGAACAATAAACATATATCATTGTTAAACTTAATTACATCTCTTCTTATTGATTTTACAAAATAGATATTTTCCATATTTACTAATTTGTCAAAACTAGAATAGTTGAATGTTGTACATATTTAACATTGTGATATTTATAGTTCACATATATATACATAATTAACACTTCTTAATTAAATTAATATTTTTATCAAAAATAGTGTAAAACATAATTAAAATTGAATTATAACCTTAGTTTAAAATGGAATTAGGTGCACAAAGAATTTTAGAGGCTCCCAAGTGTCCTGGATTTACCCACTAATAAATATTGAGTAATCCATGTAGTCTCCTATGAGATTATTGATTGGTTACTATGGATTGAATTATGATGTTTTTTCATGTGTCACTATATAGGTTCATATTTTTATAATATACTAATTTTATGATACAACAAATGCTCCATGTGGATTTTTTTTCTTTCAAGGTGATCTTTGTTTCTTTCAGGATTAAACTTTCACTATAAATGGCTTATTCTTAGGAAAGTTTTGTGATTTTTATAACTGTAGATGAGAAAAACTAGAATATTATTTTATCAACCTAGGATATAAGGCCACTTTTAATGCGATGTCCCATGAAAAATTTTAAGTAATTTATGCTTGAAAAAAGATAAATAATGATTGTGTGAGATTTTAATTCACTATGATGGAGACCATATCTTTTATGTTTTCATTGATGATAAATTATTTGAAATGATCTTAAGTAAAAGAAGGGAAAATTAGAAATTCAGGATGGTTTTATTCATCTAAGTATCATGGATTTGGAACAAATTTATGGTCTTTAAGGTCAAAGTCGGTGTGATTCCTATGCCCTTGGTAGTGAAATCCATGAATAATTCAAAGATGGTTGTATTTTTAGAGAATTGAACAAATATATACAACTAGTTTGTGTCATATGCATTAATATTTTTACTTGGCTATGTTGTAAAAATACTTGTGAAGCCTTAGTGTCTTATTTTCTTATTATAATAGATAATTAAACATACATGTAGGTTAATATATTAGGTGTCTAAATATTGAAATGTGGAAAACATGTAAGTTACTATGTTATAATTAACCATATTTTGTTGTCATTTTTTTTTCAATTATCTATAGCACATTATTATGATAAATAATTAGATATATAGGTTGGATACTTTTTTTCTTTTTTTTTTTCATTATTATGTAATAGTTTATATAATAGGGAAAAAATTGTGTTTTTTCAATTATCAATGATAGATGCATTTAAGTTTGAAGAAGACCTTGTGGTCTAGTGGAATGAATAGACTAACCATATATCAATATATAACACTCTTATAATCCTTTTCGTCACTTGGTTTTATTATATCTGCATTCCTTTATAATTTAAACTATTTAGAAGTATTTTTTTTATTTTTATTTTTTAGTGTTTATCCCCTTTATATTTCCTTCCCCATTTATCATTTATATTAAGATGTCTATGTTGTTATCATGAACTCTTGTTTGTACTTGTCAATACAAATTTATGTGTGCATATAAATATATGAATAATTACCTTACAAGTTACATGTGTTTTTATTCACATCTGTCTGCTAAAAATTTTAATCTATATTTTGAGTGTCTTGAATTCATTCTAATAGTGACAACAACTTCGGTGGAGTGAGCATGGTTCCAAGGCTATAATATATAATTGTGTTCTATAAATTCCATCATGTATTGTATATTTATTTATGGTCTCTCCCCTTCATTAAGAAAAGACAAAAGAGTAGAGAGTAGGCTACCAATCTTATTTTTTTATCCTTAGGGCTAATCCTAATTTTAATGTGAATATTATATAGGCCCTATTACTATAATGACCCATCCACATATTTTATCTTATTTACTTTAATTTTTATGGATAAATCTAGGGGTGTGTATTTTTGAGGTAAAAAAATGTTTAAATTATTGTGGAGTATTTAATTGACTGTGTCATTCCATATTCTCCTCACCATTTGATATATTGATATGGGATTTAAATAATTATATAATTTGAGATATATATGGTTTTATTTTCAAAACTTTTTTTGGCTTAATTATTCTCATTTTTTTCATTGTGGATGATTTGGTTTAGACTATCCCATTCATTCAGCCAACAAATTCATGTTTTTGTCAAGTATTATTTAGTTTTATGATGTATTTTACAAATCCCTATTTATTATTATTATTATTATTATTATTATTATTATTATTATTATTATTATTATTATTATTATTATTATTATTATTATTATTATTATTATTTTTATTTATAGTTGGTGTGACTATTTTTGGTTTTTTTTCCATGGCATTTCAACTCTTCTAATAGAATAAGTGCCATTTTTTAAGAATTTTTATCCTTCCTATAATGGTGACGATAAATATATTAGATCTTAATTTTGTTCATTAGTTTTAAATGTTTTTGTTCTATTGGGTTTTTTTGTTGAGATTAAAGAATCAAAATATCAATTGAAATTTTAAGACTCAATTGTTTTTCAATCAAGTGTTATGAGTTAGCTTTTATCTATGATATTATTCTTCCTTTCAAAGTGGTAACTTTGAATTTTTTTTTAGAAAAATGTGATTTGGAATGTTGATTAGAGTAATTGGATGTGTGATAAATTGAGTTTATAAATGATAAAAAAATAGGTTGCCACAATTTTTTTTTTGAGGTAACATTCGTATTCCTCTAGGTTTGAATTCTGTTGCAATGGATTTTATTGGTTATAGTGTTAGTATGAATTCAAAAAAAGGTATGAAATAATATGTTGGAGTTATGAGTTTAAATTAAATGGATAAGTATTATAATGGTTTAGGGGATTATTTTTGTATTTAAATTATGTTTAATTCCTAGATTTAATTTATTTATTAGATATATCACCCAATTAATATGATTTGCTTTCATAATTTTCACACTTCTTTCACCAAAACTATTGGGAAAATGTTTCCTAGGTCTGATGGAAATAATGAAGATAAGGGAGAGGTAAATGTATAGGACTTTGAAAATATGGTTATTTAATTTTACATATAAAATTAATGTGTTGTTATTATGCTATTATAATAGATTTTAGAAAGGGATGCACTAGATTAGTTTTGTGAATTTCCTAATAAAATTATAAACTCATGTCACAATTTCAAAAATGTATTCATTGAAAGGTATGGAAATAAAAAAGTCATTATTTTGTTTCAAATTATTTTTAAAATATTAAAAAGTAACATGATTATAGTATTCAATGTTTTAATATTATATTTAGGAATGCTTGGATGAGGTATTTAAGACCAAATGAGGTGGTGGTTGTCATGTATTGTGATGATTTTCATAGAATTTTGAATTATTACTTAAGAGATAAAATACCACTAAACCTATCCCATTATTTTAATTTGGACCTAAGTTATGGTTATGCTTGTCATGATTTTTTTGATGTACAATGAATTATCTAAACATGTTTTTAGTAAATGTGAAAGGGGGTTATGATATTAAATCTATAAATTCATTTTTTTTAATCATAACCTATAATGGTCAAATATTTTGGAGACATATAACAAGATATATATCAAAGTGATGATGTTAGTACTAATAGTCTAATAAATAATAAGGTTTATTAATTCCTTGCTGCATATGTTTATGAGTGTGATTTTGATAATGATTTTCCTTTAAATGATATACATTATGTTTTATTCTCATATTTTGATGTTGTAGTAAAGTTTGGTAATGAAGACCATGATATCAATTCTACTCATTTTCTCAAATATAGTATTTATTATGTTCTTTTATTGTCAAAAGATGAATTAATTATAAATGATGACCATTCTAAAAGTGTTTTGGATGTAATTTCCATTATCATGGAATATGTTATTGGTTGCAAAGTAAAGAAACAACAATATTTTGACCACTCCATTTATTAATTCCTTTGGTTTGATAGTGATCAAGATACATTTAAGGATTTCATTTTCTATCTTAGTGAGGATATATTTAATATGTAATATTATTATAAGCTCTTCACATTTTATTATAGTGAAGATTCTAGAGGTTAAAAAGATGTGGAGGTAGATCATGTTGAATATTTATTCTCAACTCAAAATAGTAATTCTTCTTTTGATGACTCTAATCACTCTAGCACTGCGTTTGATGATTTACACATTTTCAAACAAGACATATCACTATTTATTGATGAATATCATTAAAAAATATTTTCATGGTGAAATAACTTCAATTGTAGGTAAAATGTTATTTAAAATGTGAAATAAGGTTTGTATTATATTTAGAGGCATCTCTGAGCTTTTATTGTAGGAGATACCCTATCATATATTTAATTTTATTAGATTCCATGATACATGATAATATTGTTGTTGAGAATTTTTATTATCTTGGTTCAAAAATTATTCACACAATCATGAAAAATATTAATAGGTCATTTGAGATCAACATTATTACAACTTTTAGCAAGAGAAAAGGACTAGTTTTGATGAAAGATGAGAAAGCCCACAAGGAAATATAGTAATTAAAAATACAAGTATTTTAATATGTATAATTTATAAATGTTTTTTATAATTCATATTACATGGAAAATTGATGGAGTTTCCAAATTGAAGTAATGGGAGAACCTAATGAGATAGGGCAAGTATTTATACATACTAGTTCATGGGTTTATTGAGTAAGCATATAATAAAAGGAATATGCTTGTATATATTATATATTTCTTCTAGGTTTATTTTATTATTTTATATATTTTTAGGTGTTTTTATAATAATTCCTATCCTATGTCACACTTATGTGTGGCTTGCATTAAAAACTCGGCTCAATTTGGTTGAATTTTAGTTCAAGGTTTGAAGGCAACTAATAATTTATTTTTTAATTGGTAAGGCATAAGTCCACTTCCACAATGAAATTTATGGGACCTATAAACACCTAGAATGGGTATCCATCCTAGAGATAGATCTAATTTTGGAGCCCAAAAATGTTCCATACATTTTGGAAACTTCATTAAAAATATGTAGTAAATATAGAAACACTTTAGATTCTCTAAGTTATTTGGAAACTTATATAGGTATCCTTGTGGTTTTAATAAGTATTTGTGGTCTCCTAGATGGTTTTTATGGTGCCTTTTCTTCAAGGTGTGTCTTATTTCTAATTAAAAATTACTAGGTTAATATTTTGATAATATATTACTATTCTAGGCCCCATTATGATTTTCCTAGGTTTAGACATAGTTTAATGGGCCATGTAATAATCATCCCTAACCCTAAAGTCTAAATTTGTATTATTTTAATAAAATTAAATTCATGTGGAAAATTTATCTCTAAGGTATAGGTTCACCTTGTTATAATGATTATGACATACTATTCATAGACACTTTAGTACATCCTAAGTTTTGGGTCAAACATTTATGATTCAAACACTTTTGGTATTTGTGACTCATGGACTCAACCATTATTTTAATCCCATATTATAAACTAATAGGTTCGTAAAATCCATTTTAATTTTGTTTTCACAATCTACAATTCCACCATCCCACTAGTTTGTTTTCATGCCACATATAACCCCTTTATAATATTTAATCCTTTGATTCTTTGGATGTGATCACATGTTCTATATATAATAATTTTAATGTGGTTGCATAGAAATATTTTCTTGGACAAGGTGTATGGTATCCTTTGCCACAAAGTGAAGATTCAACTCCAAGACCTCCATGAAACCATGGATCCATTTAGAAACCACATGTCTCCATTATAATCATAAGTTTTTTCCCGTAGATATAAAATAATTTATATGGAGTGAAACACAAAATTTCATAGATCCATGTGGGGAATTATCTAAGGCATTTTCACAAATGTAGACTCTATGAACTCTATAGGTCATGTCCAAAAAGAGGATGCAACATGTATTATTTTTTATAGTAGTTTGACATGTCTTAAAAATATATTTCAAGTCTTAAACATTTCATAAATGGCTTGTATTAGGTTTAACAAGTGGCCATATCATAGTGGGTCACTATAGGGTCTTATAATCAAGAGGTTAGCAGTTCAAGCATGGGTACACACATGGTGGGAGACTTAGAATTTTTTATTATCTTAGATTCCACATGGAATTAAAATGAATTAAAGAGGAGAATGGGTCCACATATCTTGAGTGATGTTTGTGAGCCCATGACCTATGACCTTTAGGTGGTCACAATATCATATTATTTTGAGAAGATTTATCTCATACACTAAACACAAAAAATGTAGAGAGGCCCTTATACTTTTTTAATTTTTTGGTTTATGACCAACCTATAGATTTCATATTTCCCAATATTGGTCCACTCACATTCCACCTTTAAAAATCAAAATATACAATGTGTCTTGTTCTCATTATCCATGTCACACATATACTACTCTACAAAAACTACTCAATAATTAGTAGGGACTATAGAAAAGATGATTTGTAGTTCTAATTTTTATGTTTGATCTAGTTATATAAGATGTATGATTGACAGTAATATTATTTGTTCATGATAATTTATTATGTTGGGGAACATATAAATATGTTTTTACTAAGTTATATGATCATGTTGATTATTATTTCATTTTTAGATGATTTAAATTACAAAAATTTATTGATACTTATATATTTTGAATATTTGAGTAATTATTATAATCTCAAACTAAATACCATTTGTTTGATCAAGGTGGTTTCATTACTATCATGACCTCAAAATAAGTATAGAGGGAGAGTATTATGAGAGTGGGAGGATGTAAATACCATAATTGGGGATTGAGAGATTTAAACTAAAACTACACACACCACATTCTTGTTTCTTAAGTGAAATTAATGTTAAACAAAAAATTTCTTACATGATAAATGTTTTAGATTTAGGTAAAAATAGGTTTTGAAGGGGCCCCAAAACCCTAGTACAAGGAAAGAAAGAAAGAGCATCTAAAACCACAGGCAAAGCCTTACAAACTACAACAAGGAAGTTGCAAAAATAGGTTTTAAATGGACCTGAAACCACCAGAAAGACTACCAATCAAAACCCAGATTTAAAAAACATTTGTCTACACCAAAGGAAAAAGATTACAAAAAGAAGCCATAGAACAGGACCAGTTTACATAACCATCAAGAGGAACCAGACTATTCATCCAGTTCCAATATCATTTTCATAGTTTCTTTTTCTTTCACAACAGTATCCTGGACAATGGTTGCTACCAGCATGGCTCCTTCTTGTGTAGCCTTCCTTCTTGAACTTTGTCTCATCCTTTTGCTGGGTCCCTCCAAGGCTTTGGTCTCCTCGTTGGCTCTTTTACACTTACATGATAAGTGTTGCTTACATTGTTTTTCCTTAATATGAGTGAGGCATGTTTGCCTTATCTAATTTCATAACTTAATTGATTAACATGGTATGTGAAGTTTGTGAATTGACGAATTATGTTTCTTAAAATATTTATAAGAACTAAATTATTATGTGTTAACTTTGAATGCATTCTAGTTGGTAGAAGTTAAGTTTTTATTGGTATTGTTTGATTGTTTTGCTTGATTTTCCCTTTTTAGTGGCATAAAGAGGGGGTAAAATAGGATGAAATAATAAAAATATTTTAATTAAAAATGGAACTTAAAAAATTTTGATTTTGTTTTATTAATGTTATTTACAAATATCACAAAGTTTAAAGAGGAAGAAATTATGTTTATGGTTGTGGAGTTGACTCAGTGATTTTAAATGATGGAAGAGTTTTATGTGGAAGCCAAGATATAAATTTAGGCCATGGACTATGAGTTAGCATGTTTAGAATGAAAATTAGCTGGAAATGGTGGCAAGTTCATAATGGGGTACTTAAATTTTAGTTAGAGAATGGACCGATCATGCAAAACATGGATAGGGTTTTGGAAAAGAATAAGATGGAGATAAAATATGGGAATGGAGATAAGATAGAGAGGGAGAAGAAAACAAAAATTACCAAATAATCAAAAACATATCCTCAAACACAATAAGATGTAAACCATCATAGATCCAAGTCAATTCATCTTGACTTTTTAATCATTGAATTTAGACTTAGATGGTAATAAAATTATGATTCTTGTTATGGGTTTTATTATACATGTCTGAATTTGTGAAATCATAGTTTTATATAGAAATAAAATTAGGGCATAATGTATATAGACCTAGGTATGGAAATTTCCTCCATCCACATGTATATACATGTTTTATCTAAACTATGTGTGTGATAAATATCAATTTTATCATCAATAATTTTACTTTAACCTTAGGGCTTCAAGTTTATAGACTTGGGGATGGAAATTGGTTCCATACACAAATATATAGACGTGAGGTTGAGCCATATTGAAGAAGAAAACTAGGCATTTTTATGATAAATGAGATTAAAAAATTAGTAGATAATAGATGTTGAAATGTTGTTAGTACATGACTTCTTCAAATCATAAAGGGGAAACAAATATGTGTTTTATTTTATCCTTAAAGATTAAAAATATTAGATTTGTTTCATTATTGGTATGAAATTTAGATGTCATAGGGGATATGTGGGCATATATTTTTAATTTGTAACTTTAATGACCTCATATTTTTGAAATATGCATAAACTTGGGCTTATCTAGAAATGGATTTTAATAACTAACTCTAGCTCATTGATAGCTTGGGCACTTGTGTCGATTGGTAAATTACAAAAGGATAATATAAAGACATTATTTTGTATGAAACATGAAAACAAGATTAATATATGATGAATTTGATTTTATATGTGCATATTAAAGATATAGACCTATATATTCAATCTACTAAAGTTATAGGGACTTGGGTTTGGTTAGTTGAGTTTTAATACATACTATAAATTAGTAATCATACATATATGGCTATCAAAATCCTATATCTGATCTTATATTTATATATGGGGATGGGGGTGGGACCAAAAAGAACTTTTTGAGATCAAGATACCCTCATTTCTAAAAAATGGGAACCCTTGTGTTAAAAATTGAAAATTTATACCCTAAAATTGAAAATTCATATGATCAAATTATCACTAGAATGTTTTTCACTATATATTTATTTAAAGATCATCCATGTTTGATTTGGTTAGCATATTTTTTCATGATTCCAAAGTTGATAATAATTGATCCTTATGGTACAGGTCACAGGTTCCATGGAATCTCATTTGGGACTAAACATGCTTAAGGTTTTATGCTTCAATGTTAAATTGATCTTTTGTTAGCCTTTGATATATCAAATATTAATTAGATCTATTTTTAGTCATGATAAAACCCTAGTCTAATGTTATAAACCTATGTTCCTTTTGAATCAAATCAAATTTGTTGGGAACAATTCACGTAGGAATATTTTAATTATGTCATGGACTTCGTTAAATTTTTATCTTAAGGCTTCGTCATATTTTTTAACACAACCAAACCTTAGGTTAAAAATGTTATGCTTGGTCCCTCTATGTCCCATGATCTCTTGCTTTATTTTATTATTGGCATGGTCTAACTAGAACATGGTCATTTTTTATAAAGATTCACCTAAAGCCTTACCCAAGCTTTATCATATTTACTAATACAAACCTTAAGATAAGACTTTAAGATAGATATTTTATTCTATGGGTTCCCCTTTAACATGTTTTAAAACATAGATTAAGACTTTAGGATAAAGATTTATTCATATTTGTTAATACGAATGAAAACATTAGTCTAAGACTTTAGCTTAAATTTTATGTTCCTTGAGCACTGACTTAAACTTCATTTTTGTTTGAAAGATCAATGGTTTATGTTTACTTAGATGATTAATATCTAATAGTAAGAGATCAAAGATAAATACCCTAACCTTAGTTAAATCTTGAGCATCTTCCAAGGATTGATGGAATGCATTTTCTCATGTAGGATTGATCCAATGATGTGTATTGAGTTAAGACTTCAACAGAACCCTAGGACAATAAAGAAAGTGACAAGTGTCACACTTCAAGCCAAAGAACATTGAGCAGTTAATGGCATTTAACCCTGTGGATCGAGATATAATGGTTTATGTTTACTTTTATAAATATGATCATATGATGCATAGTAAACATTGAGAAGTCAATTATAAATGTAGAGACAATGCATGGCATACCTTTAGGCTATGAATTAAATGTTGAGAATATCTCAAAGATTGATGGTACGTGATGTAATGTACACATTAAAATCAATGGTTTGTGGAACAAGAGGTAGAATTAGGTAGATTGAGATTAATGAATAAATATTGTTCTACAAAATCAATATCAATAGTGCATAAAAAACATTAAAAATTTAGGGCAAATGCAAAAGTGACAAGTGTCACAACCATGGGGAATGTACTGGGGAGCCAATGATTTTCAAGTTCTTCAAATGATGGGTCTCCATTATGCCATAGCAAACCTGAAGTACTAAATTATATAGACATTCTTTCTCACATTTTTAGATAAGGTAAAATTGATAAGGGCATGTTAATTAATGAGCATACCCATAAAAATATAGCTTATGTCTCTGCCATAGCATTTGAAAACTATTACAAACTACCTAAGACCTAAACAAACCAAACCAAAATAAATAATTGGGATAAGAAAAATGTCTTCAAGACCATAATTGCACTATGGTTATAATCTATAAATCATAAAATTTTAGATTTTAATGGCAACATTCCCATTAGTCAATTTAGACATGGGATTAGAATGATCATGACTTTGATCAATAGGTTATGTGGAAATCTAGCCACCACATATGTGGACAAGATTTAGGTACCCTTAGTGTATTTTATCATTGAGAAACAACTCACACCCCCTTGGTGAGTGGTAAACACTTGTTTGTGTAGGTAGATATTTATAGTTAAGAAGAAAACTAGGAACCAAATTTACATTATGTCATACCTATTAGATGCCTTACTTGCTACCACAGATATACAAAACCTAAGAGAATGGTCACTTGATGGGACATAGAAAATATCCAAATACTATTCACATATTCAAATACAGGGACCATAACCAGTTCATATGTGACTGTGTTTATCCATCCCTATTTGAGGCCATAACTAGGAATCTAATGCCAAGAGTCAACCCCTTTACCAAAAATTCAATCAAGGCCATGTGAGACATATAGATATATCCATATTATACAATCATCAAGATCAAAGAAACATAATGCATTCCCCTCAGATTAATAGTCCATGTGCCAAACAAGTTAGCTAAACAAGAGGTGGTTTACCAATTATGTAATGAAATATATGATATGTGTAAAACCAAAAGGAATGGATTAGTTTATAGCTTACCCTTAACCATTGGAAGTAATCTTTTTGCACAATGGGATTCAATCTCTAATTAGATGATCTAAGGTAGTGGGATCCATAAGGAAAGGTTAAAGAACACTTGAGGGCTAAGGGAATGAATGTACCCTATGATCATCAACCTTATGATTTTGACCCAATATATACAAAGGCATTTTCATTATTTGAGGTCTCCTTCATGTTGAAAAATCACAATATCAAAACAAAGTCCAAAATATAGAGGGAACAAAAAGGGGATGATGACAAATGGTAGTTGGGGCCAAGGCAGTACCATTTGATGAGTGGTGTACCTTTTAAACCTCTACTAGCCTAGTTATAGATAAAATGTAGACCTAAAGTACAAATTGATCAAAGGCTAGAGGAGATAAGGCTAGGTGAAATTACATATTCCTCAAGTCAAGTAGAGGATTAAGGATCACTAGTAGAGGAAATCCATGTGGTATCACTAGACCCTAAAAACAATTGAAGATGTTCAAAAATTGGTATCATTAGCCTATGAGTTTGAGGATGAATAAATGGAGTCATATAAAGAAGAAAAGGGGAATAAAGTGTCAAACCTATTTCCTATAGAACCACTCCAAAAGAAAAGTTTAATTAGCCATTGTCCCAGTAAAGGCTAAGAAGGCCAAGGTGAACTTCACCCATCCTTTGAGTGAAGTTAATCTCTTCAATGACAAAAAAATAATTCAAGGTTTATCCATTCCTGAATGGTTCATCTATGGAAAATTTAAAAAGGTACCTACCATGCACCATCCTTGGGCATTGATGCAATCAATCAATATTATAGTGCATGAAAAATCTAAACCATGGATAGTTGTGTTACATAAGGAGGAAGAGAAAATAATTACTATTCTAAGAGAATCAAGTGGAGAATAAATAGATATCCCAACTCCCAAAGTGATAAAATCTTTAGTTGGTGTCAAATTTAACCCAACCACTACTAGTTTCTTGACGGTAAATAAGAATAAAGCCATGATTAGTGGAGAGGAACTCACTTTTTAAAAAGGTGGAAAATTTTATTAGATTAATATTAGTTGGAGGAAAAAATCCTAGTGAAGATCTAATATTTGAAGAAAATGTCCTTGAAATGGCTTAGGGTCAAACAGATCAATTAAAAACAATGATCAAAGGCATCTTGTAGTAGAATAAGAACCGAAAAGAACAAGACATCTTATCAATTCAAGAAGATAGGTTCAATAAATTTGAAGACGCCATGACTAATTTATTCAATTCTTTAAAGTTAGTCAGAACCAAGCAGGATGAAATACGAAAATAAAGTTCTAAGGCTATAGGCAATGTTATCCAATGTCATGATTCAAGATACCAAGTAAAATATTTGATCAAGGTCTTAACTAAACATCAAATCCCTAAATTTAGGATAGTTAGCCTAGCCCACCTTAACATGGCTATGTCTATATTAATTGATAAGATCAAGGCCTTGAGTAACTGGTCCAAGTAGATGGAGGACATCTCCAAGGACATCATGTTGTAAAAGGATAAAATGTTGCACTTTTTGGATAGTTTTATCAAGGAGCCTACCATACTTAGTCCCTTGGGGCTAATAATTGATGAGGATTTCAAGAAGATAACTACTCAATTCATGTAAGAAGAAAGTAACTAAGGACAATGGAAAATAGGGACCAATAATAAGAAGATCATGGGCCTAATTTTATCATCAGAGGAGAAGATACAAAATTCTAGGGGAATCAAGCATGCTTTAGAAAGGGCTAAGAGGGATCTCAAGGGCATAGAAGATTAATAAAAAGAGTTTTTCATTAGACCTATCATTGATCTCCAATTTATTAATGAATAACATTATAGAATGAATATCTTTTAGGGAAATCAAAAGAATGTGGTAGTAAAAGGGTGTCCAAGTTAGTTAAGATAGGAATATTCTTTTGTAATTAAACTTTTATACTTTTTAAAAATGAATATTCTTTTGTAAAGACATGTTAAACATATAAATCACATTGCATATAGGTCAGTCCATTAGTGAAAGTCTAGTGTATTCTAGAACATTGTGTAAAGGACAACTATCCTTAAACTTGTACTTTTGTAATTAGATATAACTAATCAACATGATTCCTTGTATATTATAAAAGTATCATTGCCAATTGTAAGAGGGGAGATATCTCAGATCTAAGAGATAATTGTAATTTTTAAGAAATTAATATAAGCAAAGAATTATGTAAAGTTTATCTAAATTTGCTTATGTCTTTTGTTATCCTAGATTTTCTCTCATTTGTTTCTTCTAATTTCTAGATTTGAATAGTTCTTATGAATTCCTAATGTGTACATATTGAATATAGATCTATTAGCTTCTACTAATTCTAGGTAAATTGAAAGTTTTAGGTTCATTTCAATCGCTTACTCTTCTTGCATTTGGGTTAATGTTGTTTGCTTATAGGGGCAAATATTTAAAGTGAACTTGATTCATATTTGCATCATTAGTATTGGAGCTTATGCTACTTCATATCATACATTGGTTAAGTTCATGCCTAGATGATATTTGAACTTATTCATGATATTTGGAATTAACATCAATAACATCTCTTATCTACCTTACCTTTCCTTTTTCTCCCTTTTTAACTAGATCACTCTAGTTTAATTTATATTGTAAATACCTATCTTAGACTAGTTCTTTATCATAACTCACTAATCTTAGCATAACATACTTCATATTTTACATAGACTAATTTTTTGTCACAGTGGCTCCCAACCACCAAACATTACAAATATTGTGAAACAATCCACTTATTTTACCTCTATTTCATCGATAGATAATAGGATTATCATAACCTACAACTCAAGCATTAAATTCATAGAATTCTAAAATGAGAAGTTTTATTTAACACTTTGGGCACTTGTGATATATATTCAAGCATCAATAGGTGGAGATTTGTTGGTGCTAGAAGGAGGGCTTGAGAGATCTTTACAAATTTAAAGTATCTTTGCTATCTTTTTGTGAATTATGTTCAAATATTGGTGTAACATTTGCACAATTATGTTAATCTTGGCTCAATTTTGTAAATATCAATGATCTTTATAGTCTTTGACCAATACTTTTGCTTCTTTTAGACAAAGATTGACATTCTTTGAAGGTATATTCTTAATTATGGTAAAGGTGTCTTAAGCTTTGTCAATTCAATAGGTTTGAGGTTAGTAATAGTTGTGTTGATCAAATATTGATAGATCCTTTGTTAATTTGAGTTCATTTTATATTAAACGTGTAAATATAAATCATAATTATGTATTTGGATACATATTTGAGCTAGCTTAACTAAAAGATTGTTGTCTTTTGTAGTCTTTTATATAAATATTTGCAAAATTTGCTTAATGTGTAAGTCTGATCATTGTCCCATATAAATATAAAACTAACACAACATATGTCAAATAGGATTCAAATTCCAAAATCTATAATTATAAAAAATCAATATAATATAATTTTCAAAGACTAGAGAACCTCTTCTTTCATTAGAATTTCATAGGAGAACTAGGTAAAACAAAGGTAAGGACAAACTTTAATATTCCTTTCCAACTTCACCATTTCAAAGTGATCCTATGTTTGATCCATATCAAGGTATGGCTTGGATAGGTGGTTCTTCAATAAATGTGCTAGGTGTGGTATATGACCTTCCATATAATCCTAAAAAGTATTTTCCATCCTAGTGGCATTATAACTACTAAAGAACACATTAATATTTTCAAAGTTATGTTAATATTATTGAATGTGACTCATGAAGATATAACATGTAGACTATTTCGTTTTACTTTTAAATATGTTTCATATGAATGGTTTTTAAACCTCCCTAAGAATTATATCACTAGTTAGGTTGATTTTACAGATGTTTTCATTGACTAATTTAGTAAAATCGTTAGTCCTTGTGTCCTATAAAAATAATTCACCATGGTGAAAAGGAATGCAAAAAAACCTATAAGAGCCTTAAATTATAGGTTTAAAAGAATGTTCATTAAGGCCATAGCTCCTTGTAGACTTGATAAGGCTTTAAACTTAGAAATCTAAAAGTATGCCTTGGATCTTATGACTTTTATGTTTATAGAGAGAGTTATGGGACCCATGAATACATTAGCTTTAGTTTATGCTAAGGTTGTGATCATTAATGACTAGATGCAACCCCAAGGACAATTGGCATATTCTATGCCTAATGTCAACCCATATTTACCTTTTACAAATGTTATTCCCAATGCTAACCAAAATGTGCCTATTTTGAACTAACTGCGAGTCTTGAACCAACTACCTTTGAGTCATGCACATCCCACTTAAAACATGGGATTCTTAAGTAGTGATAGCAATAAATCTCATCCTTAGGATAAAAAATATTTGATTATTATAGCTAATTCTAATACTCAAGTCCATAATTCTGAGGCTCCAAATAGTGAGAGTGATTCTATACTCAATATAGTTTAAAAGCTTAGCATTGACTTCCTTCAGTTGTAAAAGCAAGTAAAAAATACTAGAGAGATCCCTGCTAAGAATTTCTCTTTTCAAAGGTTCAATAGACACACTAACATATTTAAAAATGATAGTTACCAAAATAACAATAATAATGAGCCATATACTAGGAAGAATGTGATTGATATAAATCTTACTGATGTTGATTTACTTGACTATTATAGAGTTCATTTCGCTTCTAAGCATAGGGAAATAGATTGTGTTAAATTTTTTAATGCTTTTGAAGCCTTACAATAATAATTAGATACTTTTGAAGTTATCCCTAATAAATATTATGATGTAGGTATATCTAGTTCCTTAAGGTCATCTAGATCTATTGATTCAACTCTCATGGTGGAGATATTTGAGTTCCATTTCCAAGAAGATAATGAGTCTAAGGATATTCCTAAAGATATTCATATTTTTTTAGAAATTTATAAATAAGACTTATCCCCTAAGAAACCAAGAGTATAAGAAACCATTTAGCACTTCAACTCCTCCAAATAACATTAAGACTCCTCTTAATACTGCCTTAGACAACAATCTAGAGCCTCCTAAGGGATATAATTCTAAACCCAATGCTGATACATCTAATTCTTCCAATAAGATAAGGCAAAACATAGTAGAGGACATGAAAAAGATCAAATCTAACATTACCTTCCATGAGTTGACACAAATTACTGAACAAAGGGATCTAACTTTGGAATCTTTATCTAAAAATCTTGGTAAGTCTCAAAATTCTACACACGCTAATGTTGTAATACACAAAAGTAAGCAGATATTTCTCCTTTCCTACTTATAGTCAGGATATTTGGTAAGAATATTCATAATTATTTATTATAATTTGGTGCATCTACAAATATTATGCATAAGGGTATTTTTGAATAATTAGGTTTGACTCCCATAAAATCTGATAGAGTTTTAACTCAATTAGATAAATCAAGATTCAAAGTGATTAGTGAATTATTTAATGTTTACATGCATATTTAATCAAATCCAAGGATCTAATAGTTCATTAATATCCAAGTAGTGGACATCCTTGATGCTTATGGGACATTATTGAGTAGAGACTAGACTAGGAGATTGAATGGCTATATGTCAACATATTGTTCACATATGTGGTTGCCTTATAAGGGAGTCCCCAACCAGATTATGATATGAATAGAGCCTAAAATGAAGCATATGATCATCGAGTACAATGAAATAAATGAGAAGTTCAACATGGTTAACTCAGATCTTGGTGTTTACACTCTTAACACCATAAGGTATGTAACTCTAAAGCTTATCTTGCTTTTCTTAGATTATGGAAACTTTATTTTTATTGTGCTAGATGCAAATTAGGTTATGGAGTAGGAGTGGTATTAATCAATCCCATTGATAAATAATACAATTCCTCTTACAAACATTATTTCTCATGCACACATAACTTTGTTGAGTATGAAGCATTTATTCTTAGATTACAACTTGTAATCAAGCATGAGGCCAAGGAACTATTAGTTTTTAGTGATTATGAACTAGTGGTCAATCAAGTCAAGAGTAAATATAAATACAATTTATCTAATCTCAAGAAGTATAAATTTAGAGTGTGGAACTTAATTTAATGTTTTAATGATTTCAACATTATGTCAATCCCTAAGGAATAAAATAAGGTTGCTGATGAACTTGCTTTAGCTATAGCCAACCTTATGACCATTCAAAGTTACAAGTTACAAAACCTTACAATTAAATTAATCCCATGTCCCTTAGTGCTAGGTAATGTCAACCAATTATAGGTATTTAGTGATGATTAATAGATCATAGACTTCATGACTAGTTCAAGAGTGTTTGAGGGTCACATTATTGATGAATCCAGTCTCATTGATGATGTGAACATTGAAAACAAAATTGATGGCAAGGTCATTCAATTGAATGACAATAAGATCCATAAAGGCATGATAGCCATAGAGAGACTCTTTGATTTAGATAGACTAGTTGAGCTACCAAGATTCCCATAGTAAGTGGGAAGGATTATAGCATAATTTACCTTGGTTTTAAAGTTCAACCTTAGCTAGTTGATATTTATATAGCTTATACAAGCATTGAAACAAAAAGAGTCAATGAAATTCTAACCAAATATAAAGATATTATAGCATGGTCCTATGATGACCTAAAGATATTTTATCCATAGGTCATAACTCATACCATACCTTTAAAATAAACTACAAGATTTTTAGACAAAAGTAGAAGCTTATCAACCCAGTCTTAGAACCACTAATATATAGAGGCTAAGAAGCTCTTAAATGCCAATATTGTGTTTCCCATTAGGAATTTCACATGGGTTATTAATTTAATCCTAGTTAGGAATAAAAATGATGAAATTAGACTGTGCATTGATCTTATAAATTTAAATAGGACATCTAAGAAAGATAATTACCCCAACCTTCTCTTGAACAGGTAGTATAAGTTATTTCTAGCTCTACCATGATGTCTTTTCTTGATGGATTTTTAGGGTATAATAGGTGTTGGTGAATCAAAAGGATAAGATGAAGACTAATTTTACTACCAGGTGGGGCACATTCATCTACAAGACAATTCCTTTTTGACTTATAAATGTAGGAGCCACTCTTCAAATGGCTATGAATCAGGCTTTCTAGGGTCTTGTAGGTAAGAGAATTATCATATACATGGATGATCTGACTATCTTGTATAAAGATAGGGTGGATCATATTACTCATCTACAATAAGTATTTAAAAGATGCAGAAGGTATGGCATTTCTCTTAACCTAAAGAAAAGTATTTTTTGTGTTGTTGAGGGAAAACTATTAGGACATGTTATCTCTAAGGAGGGAATCTCTATAGATCCTGATAGAGTAAATTCAATATCTAATATAAATCCCCTTAATAGTAGGAAGGAATTGAATTCATTCTTTGGTAAAATAAATTTTGTAAGGAAGTTTATTTCTAGGTTGGTAGAAATAGTGAAACCTTTGAATGACATGTTGAAGAAAGAGGCTAAGATCACATGGAATGAATAGATAAAGAATGATTTAAAAGACATCAAAGAGGAAATTGGATTATCCCTTGTAATGATTAGTCCAAACTTCACCAGATATTTTTATCTTTACTATTTTGTTGTAGATCATATAATAGCTATATTTCTAACTTAGAAGATAGATGGATGTGACCATCTAATATCTTTTATGATCACTAACCTTAAAAATGTTGAGTTAATCTACTCTTTGATTAACAATTAAGCATGTACTTTGATCAAGGTAGTAAAAAGGTTTAGGTAGTATATCCTTAGGAATAAGTTGTATGCCATTCTACTAAACCCTGACACTAACATCATGCTAGGTCAAAATGAACTAGTAAAAAGGAGAGGCAAGTAGATGTATATACTCTAAGAAAATGACATTGAGATGAAGACTTCCAAATTGGTAAGGTGCCAATGGTTAATTCAATTAATTACCAGTACTAATCCCAAGCTTAGTGTTATGTAAGTAGAGAAACAAATTTTTGGACCTAATGATTGGTATGATCCCATTGTCCACTTACTAATCAATGGTTATTTTATTTTAGGGTTAAGTAAAGAAAAAAGGAGAGATCTAAGGCTCAAGATAGCTCAACTTTTGATCAAATATGGAGTGTTTTAATGGAATAACTTTGAATGCATTTACTTGAGATGTGTCTTCAAGAATAAAGTAGCTGAGATCATGAGCACCTTCCATAAAAAGTGAAGAAGTGGACATCCATCTAAAAGGTATACAACACATAAAATATTAAGGGCTAGTTACTACTAGCCTAAAATCTTCAAATATGCTCACAAACATGTGAGAGAGTGCCCCTCTATCAAGTCCTCAACACCAAATAGCCTAAGGCATCCATGCCACTAAGAATAATAATGATTGATAAACACTTTTCCCAATGGGTGATAGATTTTATGGGAGTCATTAACCCTAATTCCTTTGATTATCACAAGTACATTCTAACTACTATCAACTACTACACCTGATGGACGGAAGTAGCGGAAACCAAATAGTGCATGACCGAAGAGGTAGTCTATTTTTATAAGAAAACATATGCACTAAGTTTGGGATATGTGTATCTATGGTCTATGATAATGGATCTAATTTTATATTCATAGAGATGATAGAATGGTCATATGATAACAACATCATCCTCAAGTTCTCATCAAACCATTATCCTAAAGGTAATGGAGTATCTGAATCAACAAATATGAACATGATGAAGGATATAAATAAGTCTATAGCTAACAAACCTAGAACATATCATAATCTACTCAAGTATGCCCTTTGGGTAGATAAAAATAGAATCAAACAATCTCTCAAAGTATCACCATACTTGCTAGTTTATGGTCAATAACCCATATTACCCATCACCCTTAAGCTACCAACATACATGTTCATGCAAGAGTACATGGAGAAGGACCAAGAATTTTCAAGTTTAAGGTTATTGGACATAATACAAATAAAAGATGTGAGAAAAGAGGCTTTTTCTAATTTTAGCAAACACCAAACCACAAACCATAGTCAAGAGGTGGTTTGATAAAAATTCAAAATTAAAGGTGTTTAGGCAAGGCAACTTAATTCTTCTTTAAGACAAGGCATATGAGCATAAGGGTAAACATGAGAAGTTCACACCTTTGTGGATAGGTCCCTACCAAATAGACATGATACTTAGAGACATCACCTTTAAGATGAAATAATTATAGGTAGCATAGTTTGAACTACCCACCAATAGGCAATACCTCAAACACTACTTCTCTGTTGTTCCACCTAGAGTCTTCATGAAATAACTTTAAGACTAGTTAGAGTTAGTTTAGGTAGGCTAGATTATTATTTTTATATTCTTTCCTTCATGTCCCTTATTTATACATATGTTCATATGTATTTTTTTGTTTATTTCCTTGATTTCTATTTATCTGCTTTATATTTGGTGTTTTTTCTTTATCTTCTTTGTTCCTTACTCCCAATAAGTCTTTCTAGACTAGCCCTCAGCTCAAGATTCATATGATTACTCAAAGAAACCTCATAGTTCAGGAATATAGGTATGTTCTCTCAGCATTGGTTTATCATGGATTATTTAAATATTATCTTATTGTTATAGTTTAGATAAAATATTAAATAATAATGAATGGGTTAATTAATCCTTGAGATTATAAACTTTTTATGATCTAAGTTTGGTTCCAAGAAGGATTGCACATGTAGGGTGAAAGACTAGATTATTATGATACAATCATGCTTGTACTTAAAAACAAAATTAATTGCCTATGATAAATTTTATAACCAAGGATGATTATTTGAAAACCAAACACTTGACATTATGGTTATGTATTTATTTTTTAATCCTAATCCTACATTTGCAAGATTTGTTCTAACCATGAAGTGATCTTAATAATGGTGCATAATTGAATGGAATAAGTAGCTTAATTAGTAGTCTAAACTAGAATCTTAGAATTTTAACATATTTATATGTTTTCCCCAAAATTTGACATTATTGAGGTCAACATACCCCCATTTTTGAAAAATGTGGACCCTTGTGTGAAAAGTTGTAAATTTATACCCTAAATTTGAAAATTCATCTTATTAGAGTATCATTAGAATGTTTTTCACTATATATTTATTTAAATACCATCCCCGTATAATTTATTTGTCATATTTTTTCATGATTATAAAGTTCTAACACTTAATATTTATGGTACAGGTCACAGGTTCAATGAAATCTCATTTGGGACTGAACATGCTTAGGGTTTTATGCTTCAATTATAAATTTATCTTGTGTTAGCCTTTAATATATCAAAGATTAATTGGATCTATTTTTAGTCATGCTAAAACCCTATTCTAATGTGTTAAACCTAGGTTCCTTTTGAATCAAATTCAAATTTGGCAAGAACATTTTATGTCGGAACATTTCAATTATGCCATGGACTTATTTCAATTTTTATCCTAAGGCTTAGTCATATTTGTTAACATGACCAAACCTTAGGTTAAAAATATTATGCTTGGTCCCTATATTTCATGTGACCTCTTGGTTTATTTTACTATTGGCATGGTATAACTAGAACATTACCCCTTTATTATAATGCTTAACATAAAGCCTTACCATAAGATTTATCATATTTATTAATGTAAACTGTATGCTAAGACTTTAGGCTAGGTCTTTTATTCCATGAGGTACCCTTTAACATGTTTTAAAACTTATCTTAATACTTTATCTTAAATATTTATTCTTATTTATTAATACAAATGAAAACATTAGTCTAAGACTTTAGCATTAATTTTAAGTTCCTCGAGCACTGACTTAAACTATGTTTTTGTTTGAAAGATTAACGGTTTGAATTTTATTGGATGATCAAGATATAATAGTAAAATCTTCAATACAAATACCCTAAGCTTATGTTAAAGCTCTAGCATCTTCTAAGGATTGATGGCATGCATTTTCTTAAGCAAGATTGATACAATGATGAGTATTAAGTCAAGACTTCAATGGAACACTAGGATAAGTGAGAAGGTGACAAGTGTCATACTCACATCCAAATAACATTGATTATCTAATGGAATTCAACCCTATAGATCAATATCAATGGACCACATTTTCTCATACAAATATGATCTAATGATGCATAGGAAATTTTGAAAAGTCAAGGTCAAATATGGAGATGACACATGGCATACTTATGGGCCATGATTTAAATATCAATCATATCTCAAAGATATATGGTACATAATGTATTGTACACATTTTGATTAATGGTATACAAAATAGAAGGTATAATTAGGTAGATCATGATCAATAGATCATGATTTTCCATGAAATAGAGATAAACAATGTATAATAAATGTTGAAAAGTTAGGGAAAATGTGGAAGTGAAGAGTGTCAAAAATATGGGGAATGTAATGAGAAACTAATGATGTTCAAGTTCTTGAATCAAGATCAATGATCTATATTGATCCATGTAGGGATGATCTGATGGTGTGAGATCAAGCAAGATTTTTTAAAAGATAATAGTCACCTTTTGATTATTAATAAGCAAGATGCCATGGTGATGCCACATTGGATCCACACAAGCTTGATGTACCAAGTTATATATTTTTGGACCTAAGAAATACAAAGGTATAAATGCAAAAATCTAAGTATAATCTAAGTCATGAAAATTTCATAAGTTTAAATAGCCACCACCATTAAATCACTATAAGGGACATTCAGAAGAACACTAGCATATTTAGAAGCCCTAGTTCAACCCTGTGATCATCATAATTGAGTTGAGAAGATTGGATTATCATCTATAGAAGGATAATTTGATCCAAAATTGAATTACAGACCATTGGTAAGTAATTTAGAGAGACTTATAGGCATGATATCCTAGAAAAGTGTCTTCAAAGAAGATGTAGAGCTTTATCTGACCTTAGACGTAGAAGGATGATTTTTCAAGAATAAAAAAAATCAATACCACAAATTTAAATTATGGGGACAATAATTTTTAAATCTTGTTTTAGACCATTGATAATCAATAACCCATCATGAAAAAAGAAGAGAAAAATGTGTCAGTGAGAAGGATCTACTACAACATAGTTACCATTCAAATGATAGGTTTCTATTACATCATAATAAAACCTAAGGTACTACATTTTTGAGATGTTCACTCTCCTATTTTTAGAGAAGTTAAAATTTATAAGGGCATGTTAATCAATGATCATACCCGAAAAAATACAGCTTATATCTCTACCATAGCATCTGCAAACTATTACAAACTACTTAAGCCCCAAATAGACCAAACCATAATGAATAATCGGGCTAAGGAAAATGACATAAATACCATCCTCTCCCTATGGTTATATTATGGAAATAAAGTATTTTTAGATTTCAATGGAAAAATCCCCATTAGTCAATTTAGACCTAGGATAAGAATGTTCATGACTTTCATGAATAGGTTATGTGGAAATCCAACAACCAAATATTTGGATAAAGATTTGGGTACCCTTAATCTATTACATGGTTTATAAATAACTCACCCCTCTCCTTAGTGAAGTGGTCAGCACTTGTTTGAGTAAGTAGATCTTTGTAGTTAAGAAGAAAGCTAGGAACCAATTTTACATGATGTCATACCTCTTAGATGCCTTGCTTGCTACCACGAATATCCCTAACCTAAGAGAATGGTCACTTGATGGGACACAGATAGTATTATAATACTATTCAAAATTACTCATATTCAAATATAGGGAAAACATCTAGTTTATATGTGACTATGTTTATCTAGCCCAATCTAAGGCCATAACTGGGAATCTAATGGGAAGAGTCAATCCCTTGACCAAAAAGGTAATTGAGGCCATGGGATACATCTGGTTATATTTATATTACATACTCATCATAATCAAAAGAACATAATGCACTATCCTCAAATTATTATTCCATGTGCCAAAAAAGTTAATTGAATAGGAGGTGGCTTACCAATTTTGCAATGGAATAGATGGTTTGTGCAAAACCAAGAGGAAGGGAATGCTTCATATCTTCCCCTTAACTATTAGAAGGACTAGTTTTGTACAATGGGATAAAATTAAGGCTACTTCTAAATATAGGACCTCCTTTAATCTCTAAATGGATGATTTAAGATAGTGGGATCCACAAGGACTATCCTTGGGTATTGATGTAAGCAATAAATATTCCAATGCATGAGAAATCCTAACCATGGATAATTCTGTTACAAGAGGAAGAGAAAATAATCACTACTCTAGGAGAATCAAGTGGAAAAAAAATAGAGACACCAACTTCCAAAGTGATAAAATATTCAATTAGTGTCAAATTTGATCAAACCACTACCAGTTTATAGAGGGTAAATAAGAAGAAATCCATGATTGGTTGAGAGGAATTCACTTTCTAAAAGGTCAAACCTTTTTTTATTGACACTAGTTAGAGGACATAATCTTGGAGAAGATCAAATATTTGAATAAAATGTCCTTGAAGTGGTTCAGGGTCAAATAGATCAATTCAAACAATGATCAAATTCATCTTACAAAAGAATAAGAACTTGAAAGAACAAGCCATATTATCAATTAAATAAGAAAGGTTAAGGAAATTTGAAGACACCATGAATGATTTATTCAATTATTCAAAGTCAATCAGAACCAAGTAGGATGCAATAAGTAAACAACTTACTAAGGCTACAGGCCAAGTTGGCCAATTCTAGGCTTCAAGCTACCACATAAAGGATTTGATCAAGGTATTGACTAAATATCAAATCCCTAAATTTAGGATAGTTAACCTAGCCCACCTTAATATGTCTATGGATATGTTAATTGATAAGATCAAGGCCCTAAGAAGTTGCTCTAAGTAGATGGATGACATCTCTAAAGACCTCAAGTAGCAAGAAGATAAAATGTTGCACATTTTTGATATCTTGATTAGGAGACCATCACACTTAGTCCCTTGGATCTAATAACTGGTGAGGAGTTGAAGCACAAAACTACTCAATTCATGCAAGAAGTAAGGAAATAAGGACTAGTGAAAATAGGGGCTGATAATAATAAGGTCATGGGTCTACTCTTATCGTCAAAGGAGAAGATAGGAAATGTCAGGGGCATCAAAAAAGATTTAGAGATGGCTGAGAGGGATCTCAAGGGCCTAGAAGATCAAGAAAAAGAGTTATTAATGAGACCTATCATTCATCTCTAGCTTATTAACAAACAACATTATAGAATGAAGATCCTATAGGGAAAATAAAAGACTATGGCATCAAAAGGGTTTCCAAGTTAGTTAAGATAGGAATATTCTTTTATAATTAAACTTATATACTTTTAAAAAAGGAATATTCTTTTATAAAGGCATGTGTAGCTTGTAAATCACATTACTTATAGATTAGTCCATTGGGGAAAGTCTATTGTATTATAGAACATTTGTGGAAAGATAGATATCCTAACACTTGTACTTTTGTCATTGGATATAATTGACTGACATGTTTCCTTGCATCATATAAAAGGAGCATTATCAATTGTAAGAGGGAGAGTTCTTAAAGCCAATATCTAATTGTAACTTTTGAGAAATTAATATAAGCAAGTAATTATATAAATTTGTCCACATTTGCTTGTCTTTTGTTATCCTAGATTCTTTTTCATTTGTTTATTCTAATTTCTAGATTTGAATAGTTCTTATGAATTCCTAATGTGTACATCTTGAATTCAAAGTTGTTAACTTGTGCCAATGCAAGGTTAATTGAAATTTTTAGGTTCATTTAATTTGCTTACTCTTTTTTCATTTAGGATAATGTTATTTAATTATAAGGGTAAATATTTAAAGTGAATTTGATTATTATTTGAATTATTTAACACCATCATTTGATGTTTTTTTGATTCATCTCTCCTTAGAGATAACCAACTGCCATGTGTTTTGATTGGGATCGCCTCGATGTCCCTCGGCAGCTAGCCGTAGGGGTCTAGAAGAGGACCCAAATCACCCTGTCAATTTTGGTGTGATGACTAGTCCTCTATTGGTATCAGATCTAGGTCTTGAGTTTGAGACCTGTAGAAGCTGGTGGGCCTAATACATCTCTCCTCAGAGATAACCAGCTACCACGTGTTCTGACTAGGATCACCTCAATGTCCCTTGGCAGCTAGCCATAGGGGTCTGGAAGAGGACCCAAATCATCCTAGGACTTTTGGTGCGATGGCTAGTCCTCTATTAAACTAATTTAAAACTTGAAAATCTTTAGTTGAAAGATAATTCAAGAAATAAGAACAAAACAATTCAAATAATGTTATCTTTGATAAGAGATGTTTTATTGATCAAATTTGCAGACCCAAACATATGCTTATCTCTGAGAAGAGATGTCTGATTTCCATTTCAAGTTAAATATTCATTTATACATGTTTTGAAGGTGTGGGGAGGATGTGGAAGGTCACCAATATAGAGGGAGGTGAATTGGTTTGACTTCCACAATTTACAACAATACAAAACTCAAGGAATTATTATTTTTAGAAACTTACTATTTTTAGACTGCACTACTAAAATTAAAATTTGGGACACTTTCATTGGGTTTTAGGGGTTCAAACTTCATTGAGTAGAGCTCAATGCTATCTCATGATGTTATCCTCATTATTATATTTCCAATGGTTTAAATGGTGATTCAATTGGAGTTATGGTGCAAAAGTTATGGTTCCCAGAAGTTCTACCATAAATTGGGGTGGACCCATCACCCGAATTATCATCTGAATTATTATCTAGATTATTGTTTGATGTTTGATAGGATTTTAGCTTATTCTAATTCATATCATACATTGGTTAAGTTTAGGCTTGGATGATATTTGAACTTGTCATGATATTTGGAATGAAGATCAACAACATCTCTTTTCTGCCTTACCTTTCATTTTTCTCCTTTTTTTATCAGATCACTATAGTTTAATTTACATTTTAAATGCACATCTCAGATTAGTGTTAGATTAGTTCTTGAAAATAACTCACCTTTTTAGCATAACATACTTCATATTTTACATAGACTAACTTTTGACCATGTTGGCTCCCAACCACCAAACATTGTAAATATTGTGAAACATTCCATTTGATTTTCCTCTATTTCATCAATAGCTAATAGGCTTATCAAAACCTACAACTCGTGCACTTAATTCCTAAAATTCTAAAATGAGAATTATTCTTGAACAATCTGGGCACCTGTGATACATAGCTGGGCATCAATATAACTCTCTTGACATATATATATGTATGTATTTATAAGTATAGATTTATGTATTCACACACACACACACACACACACACACACACACACACACACACACACACACACACACACACACACATGCATATGATTATTTTATAGATTTATACATTATCAAGTAGAATTCCAAAATATGAGTATTTACAATCGATAATATTGGGTCTTTGGAAACTATTTCAATGGTATACATAAATGAATATAATGGTGGACACATATAAAAATTTGTGCAAATATATGGCTTAAACGAACCCTAATATATTGAAGTTGAGCATGTATTGTTAGTATGGTTGTAAGTTAGAATGTGAATTTTGAGTGTGAATTATGTAAGTAATTGAAATATTAGAAGTGGATAATTATCCATAGGTTATTTGATTAGTTAAAAGGGTTTAGAAAAAATTATAAATTATTGTCTTAGATGTTATATTTATTGAAATGGATTATTATTATATAAAATTAGTATGGCAAAACTAGTATATAGAATATATATAGGTTGTACTTGTGTATTAGGTAAAATATGATAATTTTTGGTAACAATAAAATGAGATGGAAATTTTGGAATGGATAAAGTTGTCAAGAAACTATACAATAATATTAAGACACATTATATTTATTTTATGAGCTATTTTGAGACTCGATAGGTTTATATTGTTAACTAAGTCTATACCATCAGATATGTATGAGTTGTGTTTGAAAGGGAAAGGAGATAGGTTGTGAAATGATTATAATGTTTTAATATTGGATATTTTTTATAGAACTCTATGTATGATCGGTTTGCATATAGTTCATTTTAATATACTATACATATTATTATTGTGGTTGATTGAATTTAAATAATTAGATTGTTTAAGTATGATTGTTTGTACCCAACATTACTATTTCGATTGAGTTTATGTTGAAATATTTATTTATTTTTGTTTGAATCTATATGTGGACATTAATTGAGTTATTTCATATATAATAGGTGATAGATAACTGAGAACCTACCCTCTGATATCACCTAATTTTTTTTGGTTCAAGAGAAGAGATTTTATGTGAGTGGAATTAACATGGATCCTTGTGAGATCTAATTTTTATAGTGAATTTTTTTACCAATGTAGTGTTATAGCTAAGACATTTTCATTCCACTATAATTTATAATTTGCGTGTGCATGTTGATGTTATATTAGATAGAAGATTGGTTTCCATGGTTTATGTGATTGTTGCATGTATTAGTGATTGTACACACATGGGTTTTGGTTGGTTGATTTTTTGATATCCACATTATTATTTTTTTACCCTCTATGGTTAGAGGTAAATCACTCAGATGTTATTTTCCTTCTATTCATATATTCAACCATTTGGGATCATAATTGTGGCTATATATGCATATCATTGATCATTTTTATTATTGTATATACTATATTATATATTTGAGTTTGTAATGAAATGTAATGTGAAAAACATTATTATTTGATGGATATTCATGACAACACTAGCTATAAGATTTGTAATTAATTAAAAATATTATGATAAAAGTGTTTATATACTTATTTATAGCTATAATGTGGATTATATTAGTGATCTATTGTACTAGATTTCTTCCACTCTTCATTTTATGAGAAATATTCATCTTATAATATCTTATGGGATATTTGAAAACTAAATGAATCTTTTTATAAACTAATGGGTTGATAATTTTATACATTTATAGATTAGATACATTTATTAGTCAAGGAATGATTTTACATATACTTATAAATTATTTTAAAAGTAAAGCATTTTTAGTTTCAAAAATGTATAACTTTTGAGTAACAAAGTGGGGTTATAACATTTTGGTATTAGAGTGAAGGTTCTACACTTAGACATAATTCATCCAATAACATACATATATTCTCCTACTTTTAGTAATAATAATGGAATGAGGTAAATCAAGTGGTTGAGGGAACTTCAAATGCAAACACTTAAATGGATCCTAATTAGGGTAAATTTTAGCGTTGAATATTCATTAATGCATAGATATTATAATTTTTGGATTTTGGTTTTGGCAAATTTCTAGGGTTGGCAGATGGGACTAGATCACCAAAATTTTATGGATATATATTATTTTGGGGGTCAGATCACCAACCCTTTACAACATTGTCTTAAAAAATAGTTTAATTCATCATATATATAATATACCCCTCAATCCTAATATCAAAAAATAAAACAACTCTAAATCTTGATTAACTAAATGGTAGTGCCAAATAACAATGTTGAATGATAGCATCAAATGATAATAATGAATTATAGTGATGAATGACACTATCAACTGATATTACAAAATGGAAGATCAATGCATATGCTAAAGGGACTATAAGAAACCTTCACTAGGGTTAAAGCTTAAGGGCATGAAAAATAAAATAATCAAGGACTCTATTCCCAAGTCCTACTAAGACCAGGTGAAAAAGAATAAATAAACCAAAATTTAAAACATTAAAATAAAACCATTAAATCTACCTCACTTTTTAAAGGATACCGAAGTGAATTTCAATAAAATATACAAACAAAACCTAACATGTGCATCTTTAAATCTAAAATTGGTGAAGTTGTCTCTAGTAACCATGTCATGGATCCATTAGATAGCTTTAGAATGCATACAAAATCTTATAAACTAGCCAAAAAATTGGCCCACAATAAAAAATATGAAACCCTTGGTGACATAAAGATTAAACTATTGCAAGGAATTTAGTATTAGGTTAGTCTAGTCTAGAATTCTATGTAATAGTTTAATATTTATGTTAGTAAGGGTTTTATATTTTTTATTGAATGATTGTTGTTCAACTACAACATTCTTGACCATTTTTTGGTGAGTTTATATGCTCTAGATGGATTTTAGAGCATTGAGGGCATAATGTATAGGACCACTTAGAAGTGACTAGGTGACCTGGTAGTATATCAACCATAATTTTAAACCTTTTTATCTACATATAGGTGCTTGATAGAAATATATAATGTAGACCATGACATAATTGTTTGACTAGGTGATTTAATAGAGTTGTTCAGTTTGGCTATTTGATAAATACATTCAATTTGTTTATTTAGTAGAGAATTTCATCAAAGTCAAATGGATACATTATTGGCAAAACCAAATGGTTTTACCATTGATATAATTCATTGGCTTAGTCATGGGAAAAGCTAAATGCCTTGGTTATGGGTAGATAATAGAGTCGAATGACTCGACCATCTATAAAGCCAAATGGCTCGGTCATCGATAGAGCCAAATGGATTTACCACTCGTGAAGCCAAAATAAAGTTTATGCTCTTTGGTCAGAGCCTATTATGTGGTTAAATGGCTTGATAAGACCATTACATATAAATAAACCTAAAAAAAACACTTCCTAGATTGAACCTATTAACATAAAAATATGGTTGGGTGAATTGAAACAAATTTGGACTTATCAATTTACTAGGGCTATGAATCAGATTCACCTAAATGAATCTAAGGGGATTTTAGATATGGCATCTTAATATTTTCCCTGATCTTAATTAATTAGTAGAAAAATAAGCTATAAAACTTGATAAAATACTCACTATCATGAATGAGAATAGAGACAAGGTAAAAACTCTAGATTGATAAATTTATGTCTATGAAGAGGATGATGGAAAAGAGGTTATAAAATAATAATGTACTAAATAAGTAGATCCTTGCTATTAGGGGCATGATGAAGTTTAGTAAGTAGTAGATCTCAAGTATCTACACAACTTGCATGTGATATGAAGAAAGTGAACCCACCCAAGTTTAATGGTATGGTATTGGGTGATGGATTCAAAGATTATATCATTGAAATATAAAAATAATTTTAGATTAATAATTATTCTAAGGTATATAAGGCTATTTAGGGAGCTTACCAACTTTTTGGTGAAACAATAACTTGGTTGGATAATAAGAATCTTAAGATGGGTCTTGATTCTACTACCACCACTTCAGAGAAATTTGTGACTCTTTTTAGATCATGATGGAAACCCCATATGTATTTTGATTATAAATCAATATATTTATAGAATTTGAAGCAAGGGGATTTGTCTAACTATTGTGAGCAATTCACAAAGTTATTATTGTATTTTCTATAGTATCATAAAGATGAACATTGTTGGATTAGGAAGTTAATTATCAGCTTAAAACCCTAAATTATATGTGAAGTGGATGTGCATGGACCATCCAATATATACTAGGTCTTTGAAAATTTATTTAAACAAGAACAAAATTTTAAATTACTTGATGAGGTCAAATAAAAATTCAAAAAGAAGTTTGGAAGTTCAAATACACCCTTTAAGAAATAGAACTAGAAATGGAATAGGAACTCCAATAGCTGATTCAATAGCCATAATCCAAAATTCAATAATTTCTTAGGGAATAAGAAACTTAAAGGTGGTTTCAAGGAAGGATTCAAGGGAGTTAATCTAGCTAAGAGGAAAGGACCAACTGATAGATGTTTTACATGTGAAGGAGAATATTAGGCAAATGATTATCCTTAGTGGAAGATAGATGGTATAAATAATAATTCAACCAACTCTACATCATCCTAGGGAACCTTTTAGTAGTACATTCATGTAGTATTTGATAATTATCAATTAAATTTTCAAGACTCTCCCATTGAAGTATCAGGTACTTTATTTGGGCATCTTATTTATGTTTTGTGTTTAAACCTGATTTTTAGATAATGGTGATTATCCTATCCTTTGTGGTTTAAGGTTTAAAAATGTATATATGACAATGTGCAATGGTGATAATAAGATCTACTTTAGGCCTATTGGATTATAAACTCAAATATAATCATACATTGAATTTATTATGATGAGTATATGCTAAGCATAGAAAGTATGACTAATTTAGCATGGAAATGATAAATAAGTAATATACTAACATAATGTTAGATATAGAATATGCAATAAATAGGATTGGATATGGTTTAAGAATAGTTGTTAGATTCTAGATCTGATGTTTTTGGTACTCTAAACACTAACATCATCTTGGGATGGTTACATCATTAATAATATCTGGGTTCAATACAGGTGTCATTTATGGAATACTTACTAAAAATGAATGTGACCACTTTGATGATTCTAGGCTTGAATTCACCTTCACTCTTGTGCATTCAAATCTAGATCATAGACTATCACTCCTCATGAATTTATAAAACCATAGTTAGCCACATTCATAATGACCTTGGGGGAAAATGGGTTAGTGGGCACATAGTTTAGAGCTGACCCTAGAGACCCCAATATCATTGGGTGTTTCCTATATAGCCAATACTCTAGAATAGGGCCTCATACTCAAGTAGTTCTCCCATATATGTTGGTTTTTATGTAAATCATACAATATGAAGCAAATTAAGTATAATTGTGACCTAACTTATAACTTGGGAAATCAAGCTCTTGGGATACTCCTTTATTACTTTATTCCAATAGATGTCTTGCACCTATGATTGGTTTGTAAATAGGGAATCTCTATTTGATTAAATGATTTGTAGAGTGATTTTAGTAAGTTGCCTTGGCCTTCTTGGTATTTTTTTAGTGAGAAATGAATGATGGTTGATATTATATTTATAGTAATCCCTTTCAATTAATAATTCTTAGTAAATCACATAGGCATACCATTAGGATATGTTTCATTTTTAAATTATATGACTTTAGGGAACTTGACACTCATGTGAATTCAAGACACTGATGTCAATGTTAATCTATATCTTATACATTATTGTCCATGGATTACGTAAGTAGGTAAAAATTCAAAACTTACATATATGGAAGGTAAGTACATTTTAAACATTATGAACAAGATAGATGGCCTAGGTCATTAATATAAAACTAGTTAGACTAAGAGATATAGGTTAAGGGGAATAATATAGAGTAGATGCAATAATTTTGAAAGTAGGAAAGGTCCAAGATTGATTGGAACAACCAAGGTCTCAGTTTTCCAAGTGTATAAGATTGAGGTTCTATATAATCCATAAATATCATCTGCATTCCCTCCCCTTTAATCTAGTAATGAAATTTCTAGTTTAAAGGGAAAAAATGCATACTTAGGTGTGTATATCATACCTTTTATTTATTTACTACAGTATATTGGCTCAATAAAAGTCTATAAAATTATGTGGGGTATTAGTACAAAAACATTTGAGATGTGGTAATAGTCCATAGAAGAGTTATGGGATCTTAAACTCATTTATATTTTTTAATATTATATCTACATTGAATGTAATATGCACCTTATATATGTTTCATGCTAAAATTATGTATAAAAGTTACACCAATGTATATAATTATGCAAAAACTATAAATTTGAGTCATATAACTATGTGCTTTGGCCAATTTGGAAAACTATGTAAGTGTGGAGAACATGCTTCTAAAACATGCCCCCACTATATATGGATAATTTTGAAAATTACTATAAGTAATAATGTGGATAACATGTTTCCAAAACATGCTTTCACTAGAATATAGAGATATTGAATACTAAATAGGTGTGGATAACATGATTCTAAAGCATGCCCCCACTAAATCTAAGAACTATGAATGTGTGGAAGCCATGGCCATATGACATGCCCCCACTGAGTATGTAAACTAATATAAGTACCATATATTGAATAAGCATGGAAAACATGATTCCAAAGTATGCCCCCACTGAATCTGGAGACTTTGATAAGTGTGGAGAACATGCTTGCAAAGCATTATCACACTGAATCTATAGACTGTGACATGTGGAGAACATGGCCCTCACTAATATGGCCCCCATTGAGGTGAGGTAAATATAGGAACTAGTAGTTACTTCAACTTAAAAGGATAATACAATTGTATAATTTATGAGTGTAAGTTTTTTAAATTTTTAAGACTTAGTGAATGTAAATCCTATGTTGTTAAAGGGATGCGTAGAATAATAATCTAGAATAAAAACTAGAAATAGTTGATTTGAAAAACCTATCCCAAAATAGATAAAATAGAGAGAAAGATCACTTCTCTAAAATAAAATAGGTTATTATATGTATTATGAGGATTAAAAAGGTTGAATAAATAAGCAAACACCTTTCAATTTATGACTGTAGATAAAATTTGGTCTTAGACAGTGGAGCCAATATCAAGATAGTAGTGTCATGTGGTGCTAGTGTCCAATTATGGTTTTAGTGTCCATCTCAAAGGGGATATTTATAACTTATATATAAGTTTAAATAGGTTCTATGTGTCTTATAGTTTATTTTGTGTCTTTTGAGAGCTCACC